>JAXQQM020071778.1:0-89486 GCA_034641835.2 Pinus albicaulis | reverse complement strand
AAGAAAAACATCATTGCATTGGGACCTAGAGCCATTGCCTAGGGGCCCTTTGGCAAGTGGGTAAGATTTTCTTTTATTCCGAACATCTAATAAGAAGAGGCCATCGAGCCATCATTTGTACTATTACTGTTTGGAACTCTCTATATAGCTTCTTTTGTGTTTTTAGTTTTAGTTTTTTAACCAGAGCATACTTCAACATATTATTTCATTTAAGTTTTATGATTTTGAGCTCCCTCCACATACTGCCTATTACCAATAGTTTAGAGAGTAGACCACACTCTCTAAGCTTGTGCGATTTCATACACCCATGTGTTGAATCCACCACAACAAGGGTATTCTAACTCATAGTGACTGAAGAAGACTAAAATTTTATTGTGTGGGGATGTGGGGGGTTTTGGTTGAAATTTTATTTCGTTTTCCCTACTCCTATGAGGAATTAAAGACAATTTTTTGTTTCTTTTCACTTTTTCGATCTGTATGCAAAACAAAAATAGAAAAAAAATTCTTAAGTAGGAACAAGCATCTACTTATACACATCCCCCAAAACGGTGCCAAAAATTTGCGAGCCTTGGTATTTCACCAGGAGTGATGCAAATCCCATGGGCTACTCATCTTTTCTTATCAACCCAGGGTTTGTAGAAACTTAGAGGTGATAGTGATATACGCACAATAGATGGATTTTACTCATGCCACCCTCAACTAGGTATTCTAGTCAGTAGTACTTCTAGGCCATTCCTCCTACTTGAATAAAGTGTAGCTAGCTAATGTAATGCAGGGAATTGCTTCTAATATAAGACAAAGAGAGTTTCTATCAAACTTCTACTTGCAACTGACAGTGGAAGAAAATCATAATTAGTTAAACTAGTTTTAGAAAAAGGAAATTATGCTATGGGAAATCATTCATCTAGCTATCTATTCATTTTCAGTAAAGAAAACATTCTATTAGTGCACACTTCATCAAAGCATAAACCAACTCTTATATAATATTTCATTCAACTTATACTTGCATGTAAAATTCATTCTAATTATGAAATGATATAAACCACTAATGCCTACTCTATTTTTGCAGCAAGGAAGGAGATTTGGAGTGGCTTAAGGGTCTATTATAACCATGAAGTCAGGGTTTGGGGTCAAATTCATCCTATGATAGGTTCAAAAGGAAAAAAAGAGCTAAAATGGAGTGAAAAGGGTGACCTACAACACTGCTACAGGATTTCCTATAATTGCTATAAGAACTCCTAAAGTGTTACAGGAAACAGATCGAGAGGGATCTAAGGGATAAAAGGGTGAAAGGAAGGTGTGGAAAGGTGGAAATAGGTGAGGGAGAGGTGACCAACACCTCCATCCAAACTCAAAATCCTTGGAAGGCTCATTTTTCACTTAGAAGGTTGCTCAAGATGGCGGTGAAAGTGGTTTCACAAAACATGGTTTTAGTGGCATATTTGGAGGTTGGAGAGAAGAAGGATGACTGTGATGAAAAGGGTCCTTTCCCTGCAGCTGGAGAAAACCTTGAAATCAGTACACACATTCAAGCATTGACTATTGAAAAGCTAACATGTTTACAAGTGGAAAAGATGAGTTGAATGGGAAAGCATACTTAACCTAAGCTAAAATATGATCTAAGAAAAAATCCAACTTCTAACTTACAGTAAGCATATTATGAACATGAGAACCACACTATCTAATTTTATAATAAATTATAAAAAAACTATTTTATATTTTTGGTTGGATATCCTTCTCCTCAAGCTCCCATAAGAGAGGTGAGAAAGGGACGCTACAAGTGCAATTTTGATATATTTGTGCTACTACTATAATGCAAAGAGATTGAACAAAGTGTTAAAACATAAAGAGAGAATATAAATACACAAGTGGGACTTAGCCAAGGGATTGGGCCCTAACCAAAATGCATCAACCGTATGAGACTAAATCAGTGATGGAACAAAATACTTCTAATTATCATTGCATAAAAATGTCTAGTACATCATATGACAGTAAAAAATAACTCTAAATCAGAGCTTAAGAGCTACCTAGCTGAATACAAAGTTTGAATCCTAATGAGCCCTTGCATATGCTTCTTTATACAGATGTATAGCTACCAAAAAATCCATAAAAAGTAGCGATAAGTCCTCCTTGATCTAGAGAAGAGTGGATCTTGGCTCCTCATAACTTCCACTTTACTTGGATTCCTTTTCCTTCGAGCTATTGGGAGGGATATCTACATGATATTGGCTAATTGAGAGAGTTAAGGAGGTGGAAGAACCTCCTACAATCTCTCCTTTTTGTATACTTTGATCACTTAGGTGGAAAATATATCAAAAATGGCTTCGATTCCTACAACTAATTCAGATTAGGAAACAAGACATGACAAAGATCCTACACCCTTCTCATTAAGCATAATATGAAAAAAAATTATGGGCCTCATCACTAATGCACCAAGATAATTTCATGTCACAGATGGTATCATTAGATCGATTTCACACCCTCAACCTCCATTATATGTTCCACCTCCAATGATTTATGGTCAACCCTGGGGGGATCAATTCCTCTTACACTTATCCCCCTCCCAATCCTTCACATGGTAACACTTATCTAGGTCAAAGCACAACAAATGTGTATCCCCATCTACATCAATAGATTTTAGGGCCAAATATTTCTTCACCTGTTCATCCTTATTTTTCTGTTATAGGTCAAAATACCTCCTCATCATCTCAGAGGAGAAGATACATATGGAAGGAATAAAAAGACCTAAACTAAACCTATTTCTGCGAAGGTAACGCCTCACTATAACAACACAAGAGTGTTATAACGCACCTGATCAGTGAATAGGCCATGTTAGTGGCTAGGGCAATGCTCTGTTTACACTAGAGGGTAGCGTTACCCATGTTTTGAGTTTGGAATGGGAAAAACCCACAGAGAATGATTTGAATTTCCATCTTTTTCTCACAAGAGATTCAGTGCAAAAAGGAAACTACAAAGCACTAATCTATTATTGGGCCTTTCCATAAACAACTGAAATCTCAAGGAAGGGAAAAGCATGGAATTTGAGGAAACATCTTGGTTTTTTCTATTCAAAACTGGTGGAAAGAGAAGGGCAATGATTGCTCTCTCCATCTCCTATAAAATGGAGTTGAAGGCTCTCGGTTCAAGGTCGAAGGATTGTCAAAGTTTTTGAATACTTGTGAAGTAGAGATAATTTTTGTAGTGTGAAGGTCAAAGGTCAAAGAGGTTGATTGAGAACTTGTTGGTCAAGACATCACCACTTTGAGAGATAGAGAGATTGGAAGGATGAGGAGGGCTTGGTACAACCGACAGTTGTAATCCTCCTTTTTATAAATTAATAGAACTGTATCTGTTTTTTCTATTCTATGCATTGATATTGTCATTATTATTTAATCACTTATATAGCATGAGATGAATGGCTTAGATGTGCATTTTTTAAATTTTTATTGTATATTGACTTAATTGATAGGAAATGTATGTTATGGTAGAGATTACACGGGTGCTTTGACTGATTGTAGAGTCGAGATTTGGAGCTGGTGAAGAAGGATCCCTGCTTCGCTGTTTAGTGCTCTTCAAAAGAGTCCAAGATCATTAAAGAGGTAATCTTCCATATTATTCCATCAAGTTGTTTTAAGTTAATATGAACATGTATGTGCCATCTTTGTGAACTATACAGCTAATCTTACTGTCTCCCTCGAGCACCGGAAAGCCCTGAGAGGGATATTCAATAACCAACAACCCAAGCATTTACCCCATAGCAGAATTGGTGACTCTGGTGGGGAGTTCCCCATAGTTTCTGGACTATTTCTTTCCTCCTTTCTTCTGTCCTCTATTCACAAACCCTTCTGACCAGTATTTATGCCCAGTAGACATTTCAAAAGCTCGCAGAGTTCAATCCTGTTTATTTTTGACCATCTGAAGAACTTTACCCTGGCTAACGCTACCTCTGTTGGTTTTCCAGTGTGTTATAATGCTGGCTCTACTTAAATACAATGCGTTAGTCTCTGGATTAACGCTGTATTTACTCAGAGACAGTGCATTACTCAGCCAAAATTTGTTGTTCACCCCTGTGATTGTGTTTTGGTTGCAGAGTTTTTTGGCCATCAGTATCTGTCCTTGACTGAATCCCTGTGCTTGTTTACTAAGCTGGAATTTCTATTTGTTTTCTCTTGTTCAAAAATTTGGTGTCAAAAGAATTTACTTTTTAGAGAAGAATTTTTTTTTTTATAGTTTTTGTGCATCTAGATGAGTTAATTCTGAAAATTTCAGTTCATAGATTGTTAAGAAGAGGTGGATAGAAGTATGAATCTTTAAAGTTGAACTATGCTATTTGAATGTTAGTGCATGTATGTTGAAAATAAACCTCTCCTTGTAGAAATAATCTTCATCGAATTGAATATTTAGAGCATATATTTGCATGGTTTCTTGAGTCAGAGTCTCATTACATTTCATACGTCCACTCCCCCTCCACAAGACTAATAATCAAGTACACTAAGAATCAAGAAATAATTAAATCAATCACATTACTCTTTTTGAGCTCACACCAACAGTAGTTCAGGCTAGGATCTTGGGTTAGGAAAAGTGAGAAAATCACCCAAGATCTCAAAACTTGAAACTAGAGTCACGAGTGAAATCCTACTGCACTCATATTATCGGGACCGTTCCTTTAGTAGAGCTCAGCGCGAGACAACACTTGGGTGCACAAGAAGGTAGCCCACCTTCAACTGCATCTGGTGGGTGTGTTATATATTGGGGTTCCCTTCAGGGATGTCGAAACTAGATCGGGGATCTATGTATTCTGCCCATATAGCATGATGTCCTTGACCGTGGACCCCCCCTGATGATGTCTGTGATTTGAGGTATCTTTAGTGGCCATACTTTTTAGGGACTTATACAAGGTTACTGGGACGAGCTGTCCTAGTACCTGAAACATACGGACCCACTCTTTCTTCGGTCTTTAGGAGGGTACTCATCTTCACGAGAGTGCTTACACCTATCGTCTGAGGTTCGAGTGAAGCTCTAGAGTGACTATAACTGTACTTTCAACCAACCCTCTCTGTATACTATTGTGATATTGGATTTCATCACCAGAAAATGGTAGTACTCTGACAGGGCACCCTATTTTGGCTGCTTGCTGATTGATTTTAGAGAGTCCTTTTTTCTTTTTTTTCTTTTTTAGGTGTGTGGTTACTATCATTGAGACTTTATAATACATCACAATTTATTAAAATTTGTTAAAAGTAAATAGGTCACCGTGGCGTCATCTGACCCACGCCATCTATCTTGACGACAGAAAGGTCTACCTCCTCTGACTCTTGAGGAAAAACTGAACCTTGGTGAACCCGTGCCTTCTACGGAAGAGCATTCTCCATTAACAAACCATAATTTTCACATAGCCTCATATCATACGGAATTTCTAGAGGACCCTTTCATGGAAGGGGTTGTACCTCATTACAATCCTCCACTCACTAATCTGTTGGGGCCTATGATAGTTCAGATTCCACCATGCCAAGACATGTCTTCAACCGCACAAACATCCATTTCACAACCGGCATCCACAGGGTCGATTTCAATGGAAACCATCCCAGGTTCTCAAGCATCCTCCCCGCTGGTTGTCAGTTCTATGCCATCACTTGGTAACCCCAGTAGTCAACATATACCTAATCCCAACCCTACGATCATCAGAACTGTCAGTAGCTTGCTAAGTCCTTTGGGATCTACTCCTACCGTGACCACGTTGGGACCCACGGTTGCTCCTCCTATGAGTGAAACTACTTTGGTTCCTTTTAGCAACCCTTTCGGTTGGAACCCTTTATTGAGTTCAAACCCCTTGGCCACCATACCAGGGGGCAACGTCACCAGCGCACAGGTAGCAGGGAACATTTCACTTTCCCTATAATCCTTAGGACAAACGGGACAACCTATTGTTAATATTATTTCCTTAAGTGGTTCAAATATAGGTGTAGGGTCTATGCCGTTGCCTAACTATGCAAGTAGTAGCATGCCTTCGGGAAACTCTATTGCATCCATATGGACTAACCCACCCCAACCTCCATCTGGAATGGGAGGGAACTTTTATACTGGGGGCAACCAATTGTTCACCCCGCAATACAATATGCCCTATGGACAGCAACCATATGTCCCTACCCCTCCACCTATAGGAAATTTTTATCAAAGTCCTACTTATCCTCCTGGTAACACATTGATGGGTGGACCTTATGGTATAAATAGTCAGCCCATACTTCCTTGGTTAGATTCAGGGGCAAATCCACAATTGCCATTTTTGGCAACTCTGGACATCCCCGACATCCATAAACTGACTAATGATCTCATCAATCACAACCCGCTCTGGCCTCCAGTACCACACAAGATTCCTTCTAACATCCCAAAGTTCGATGGGAAACAAGGGGACGACCCAGGTGCACACATCACTACCTTTCATCTATGGTCTATATCTAATTCCATGGTGGATGATAGTGTCCAGCTTCGACTGTTTCCCCGCACCCTTACAGGCAATGCCGCTAAGTGGTATATTGAATTGCCACACGCCGCCATCAACACTTTTGGTGCTTTAGTGACACATTTTATAAAGAAATTCCAATTACCAATCAGATTTGAAACCGGAATGGAACTGTTAACCTCGTTGTGCCAAGACACTGCCACCCACATCTTCGATCACATCCATGAATGGAGACGTAGGAGGAGGCTAGTCAAAGTGCCAATCCCGGATCATCTCTTAGCTAATTGGTTTTGTAAGTCTCTCTTACCCCACATCTATAAATACATTGGCCTTTTTGGTGAATTTACAGAAGATCAATGCATTCGTCGTGCCCAACATTTGGACTTAATCTATTCACAATCTGGCACACTATATGATTTTCTCCCCAATGCCCCTGGTAACCCAAATCCTCCAGCTACTCAGAAAACCAGAGCTCATGCCGAAGGTCTCGTTGGCACAATCTCTGGTGTAGAAACAAAACAGTCTCGGGGGCAAGCCTCCCAGCCATCCTTGGCTGCCACCGCCCCTCACCAAATGATTACTCTTCCTACTGCTGAGGTAAATTCTGTGCAAACTTCACAAAAACATAGTGGAAGAAACAGGAAGAACAAAAAAAATACATCTTATTTGGAAGAGCAGTTGGACAATCAGAATAACCCTAATCAGAAAACGCTGCAAAAAATGACAAAGGGAAGGATAAACCCATGAAATTTCCTTGCAAGATCTGTGAGGAGGACCACTTGACATACAAATTTCCTCGGCTGCAGGAATGAAAAAATTTTATCGCAAACAAAGATTCTGGGCAAACGCCTGTCGTTCTTCATAATCCTTTCCCTAATCAACAACAACAACATCAACACATGGTTGACAACCCGCCACAACCCCAGCAACGGGGCAATGGTGGCTTGCATCCTTTCGGTGAAGGAGCATCTGCCATTTATGGCATTGAGAGTGTTGAACTTCAAACACGAGCCAAGCTTTATGGAAATCCTACCATAGATGCTGAAGAACCTAGTACTAGTTCAAATCCACTACCACCCAATGATTTTCATATTGAACGACCTACTACTGACCCCATGATTCGTCCCCCCAAAGGGACACTTCGACGCACGACTCATAACACCTCTGCACATGCAGCCAAAAACTACAACATTGTAGAATATTTGGCGCAAGCACCGTCAGCTATGTCTGCTCTCGAAGTATTACAAACTTGTCCAGCACAAAGGAAAGCCTTGCTTTCGGCCATTGGTGGAATAGACCCCCAGGATTCCATGCTAGCTATATTTGATATGGAAAAACCTAAACCTTGCCTCTCACACCAACTCGCATTCTAGGTGTAGGTTGCGTCGAAAGGGAGACCAATCCATCACACTATCATAGACGAAGGTGCTTCGACCTACGTTATGTCACAAGCTTGGTGGCTCAATTTAGGTTATCCTATCTTAACACCTCCATAGAATTCCCTCAAAGCTTTTGATGGCCACATGTTCCTCCCAAAAGGATACCTTGCTAGCTTTCCCATCACTCTAGGTGGGAAAACGGTAACTGTGGACGTTGAAGTCGTAGATCATCATCTCGACTATAATCTATTGCATGGTCGTAGTTGGTATTATGTCATGTCTGCCATTGTTTCTTCTGTCTTCCAAATCATCCTATTTCCATTGGATGGGAAAATAGTCACAGTGGATCAGTTATCCTTTTGCACCCCTGATTATACCACGTTAAAAAGTAGCACTGTACCCCTAATAGGAGGCTTTCCTGACTCTTACGTCAGAATCGGTACCGGTCTTCTGAAGGCATCTTCCCTACTGGTTTGTTTTCCTCTCCCGCCACCATAGATCCCAAACACAGTTGCAATGATATCCACCACTTTGGATGGCTCTATCGACCCATGGATCCTTTCAGCACCTTAGACATTGATTCCTACGGAGATCAGATGCCGCTCTCACTAGTCGAGTTGGCCTACCAAGCCATCCAAATTACATTTGAACCCTCCACTGTTATGGTTTCGACCAAAGTTACAAACCTCCCACCCATCAAAGTCCTCTCTAAGGATCTCCTCAATGAAGTCTTGCCTAGAGACGAAGCTATTTGAGAGATCATGTCTCTAGAAGAACGACCTTGGGGAGAGTTTCACCATCACGCTTCGATGATTGAATCAGACGTGATAAAAATTGAAATCCCATCCTTTGACCCACCTGAGATGGTTCCCTCCGCTTACACGACTGTTCAAACTATCGATTCAGAAGGGAACATGGGTAATCTTTCTAAGACAATTCTCGTTGGTATCTCGCTCAAAATGAGTATCATGGAAAATATTCATATTGGAGCCGATTTCAATCCCAAGGAAATTGCATGCTTCACATCCCTTTTCAAGGAATTCCGCGATGTGTTTGATTGGTCTTATGACGAAATTCCTGGCATAGATCCATCTATATTCGAGCATGAAATCAAGATTTATGACAATTCCAAACCAATTCGGTAGCGATTCAGGCCTGTTCACCTGCGCAAAGCAGCCGCCATCAAAATTGAGGTAGAAAAACTTTTAAACACTAGTTTCATCTATCCCATTCCTTCGATGGAATGGGTTTCCAATCCGGTTCCCGTCGATAAAAAACAAGGCACCATTCGAGTTTGTGTTGAATATCGTAATCTGAATGCTGCTTGTCCCAAAGACAATTATCCTATACCCTTCATAGATCAAATTCTCTAAGATTGTGCTGGATGCGAATATTTTTCCTTCATGAATGGATTCTTGGGCTATAACCAGACTGCAATTAAAAAAGAAGACCAGCATAAAACTGCCTTCATCTGTCCTTGGGGCACATTTGCATATTGCAAACTCCCATTCGGTCTGAAGAATGCTGGAGAAAATTTTCAGCGGGCTATGTACTACGCTTTTCATGAAATTCGACATATTGTATAGGCTTACTTGGATGACCTTCTGGCCCATTCCTAGAAACAACTTGATCACCTCGCTCATCTGAAAGAAATTTTTGCTAGGTGTAGATTCTACAATATACATCTGAATCCTCATAAGTGCGTATTTATGGTCGATTATGGGAATCTGTTAGGTTTCATTGTCTCCAAGCACAGGATTAGGATTGATGCCGATAAGGTTAAGGCTATTGTTGAATTGCTGACACCACAATCCATCCTTCAACTCCAACGTTTGCAAGGGAAGGCAAATTTTTTACGTTGATTCATCGTTAACTATGCTGAGATGAAGAAAGGATTTATGTGATTATTGAAGAAAGGAACACTATACTTATGGGATGACCAAGCTCAACGGTCATTTGATGCTTTAAAACATGCACTTGTTTTAGCCCCACTCCTTAGTGCCCCCAACTACTTACGTGAATTTCTCCTTTACCTGGCAGCCTCACGATCCTCACTTGGAATGGTTCTGGTTCAAGTTCACAATGACGACAGTGAAAATGTAATATATTATTTGTCCAAAGGTGTAATCGGACCTGAACTACATTATTCACATGTGGAGAAACTTTCTCTGGCGGTAGTTTTTGCCGTCACCCGACTCCGAAACTATATATTGCTACGACAGACTACGGTTATTACTTTGGAGAACCCCATGTGACACATCCTATCTCAAAAATTTATTGGAGGAAAATATTCCAAATGGATCATAATCCTCCAACAATTTGATTTGGTCTTCACAGCTGCCAAAGCAAAGAAATCCCTCATCTTCGCCGAATTATTATTGGACCTTCCCAGAATCTACCCAGGAGAAGTAGCTCATGATCCATTTCCTGATGAATCTGTATACTTGGTTGATTCTTCGGACCCATGGTATGGAGACATTTTGGTCTACCTACAAACCCAATGCTTCTGCCCAACTCTCACGTCTGACGACCATCATCATATCTGCCACCATGCCAAGCACTACCTCGTGCTGAATGATACGCTATATCGTTGTGGCATCGATACTATTCTATGGCGTTGTCTCACTTTCGATGAGGCGGAACGCGTTTTGAATGACTACCATGCAGGGGCATGCGGTGGTCATCTTTCGGGCATAGCTACTGCCCAAAAAATCCTGTGCGCTGGTTAGAATTGGCCCACTTTGTTTAAAGACTGCATTGCAGCGGTCCAGAAGTGCCATCCATGTCAAATTTTCACAAAGAAAATGTATGCTCATCTTGCCCCCCTTCATCCGGTTATCTCCATTGGTCCTTTTGCTAAATGGGGAATTGACTTCGTCACCTGCAATCCCACTTCGGAAAATGGACACAACTACATCGTGGTTGCGGTCGACTATTTTATGAAATGGGCGGAAGTCATTCCCACTTTTAAGGCCGATGGCGAAACCGCCGCTCTCTTCCTGTTCAATCAGGTAATCTGTCGGTTCGGCATACCCCTATCTATTGTCACAGATCATGGATCCCACTTTCATAATCATATGATTATCGAATTAACATCCATGCTAGGTTTTCGTCAAGATCAATCTTCATCTTATTATCCTAAAGCTAATGGTCAAGTCGAAGCCGTAAATGGTGTCCTCAAAACCATGATTCGTCGACTGGTCAGAAATCATAAAACCCCATGGCATCAGAAGTTGTATTCCGCATTATGGGTGTTAGGGTCCCATGATTTGGCCGATTGGTGAGCCAAATGACGATGTAACATCAAACCAAGCTTTGGATCCCAAGGACCTAGCCTTCCTGGACTCAGAGAGGGCTCTCTCTATATGTGTAAAAGATATCGGTGTATTTGCTTATGGTGTTCTGATATTAGGCTAGTTATGAAGTGAGTTTTTTTATTTTTGGTTTTTTAAGTTTGTGAGGGATAAAACTGATCAAAGATATAAAAATGGATAACAAGAAGTTAGATCAACTGGGCTATGGGGTCAAACAGGTCAAGGAAGCTATGAGATGATGATGTAAGGCTGCTGTAGGGCCGATTTGATTCACGGTAGAAGGGATCTTTGGGCAAAATGGAGTAAATGGACATCAAGTTTGTGAAAGACGAGGGATTTCAAGTGTAACTAGTTGATAGTAGACATAAACATGTTATAGCAAGCCATTAATCATGCTAAATGTAACTATGAGCTAATTAATACATAGAAATCAAACATTCCAGCCATGCATAGAAGTATAAGACCTTCTAACTTCGGGAAATGGCTATCAGACTTTGGGGAAAACACATAAGACAGACTAACAACTCATAAAACTATGTTGGAATGCCTAAACATAGTATTTAAGTTATTGGGCACTTGGACAAACAAGCTTTCATAGTTTTAGGCAAAGGGCTAGATCGGGACTAGGCCTCCTTGGTTCAACAAGATGATAAGCTAATCAGTCAAAGAGGTAGTTTCATGGACAGAACTATGGACAGCTTATAGGTAAGCAGGGCACACCATACATCCTACTCAATATGCATAGAACTTATAAATAAAACTAGCAACAATATCCTTAAGTTACTAAAGAGAAGTTAAGAATTCTTTAGTACAACTAAGAAAGAAGAAAACACAAAGCTATGAAGATTCAGGAATTTTGAGGTGCCTCCATGGGCATATCTCAAAATTAATCTCTACTTATCTATAGCAGCAAGAAGCATGTATCATGAATGAAAACTAGAAGACAATAACAAAGCAAGAAACACTATACCATTCTACCATGTCATGGAATCCATCAACAATCCTTCATCATTCATCAAAAGCATCCAAGAGGCAGTCCAAAATAATAACACAAGTATGTTCTTCAAAGCTCATATGACCAATATATTGATTCTTCTCTCAAGTTCAGCCTTGTTTTACAATGAAACCTTGTGGAATAAATAGGCTTGAGTGAGGAAAACCTCATGGAGCAACTAGCTATCCCATTGGCCTAATCAAAATATCTAAACTTGTCCTTGAGGCTTTGCAAAGCCCAAGGCACAAAATATCCCATAAAATATCTAAAAAAAAATGCTAAAAACGGAAATTATATTGACTTTGTATCATTTTCCAAGTGCAAAAATAGCTAAACGCACATTTGGAAAAAGCAGATTTTTGAGGTTCAAAAATTGCAAAAATACTTCAAATTTATATCAGAAAAAGGTCCCCTGACTTGCTGGAGACAAATGGCAGCCTTCCTGGTGTCGAAACGAGGCTCATGATAGCTCGTTGGAAAGCTTTCTATGTCTACTTTCTGGCGCAACTTAAATCACCTCAATCTGATGCTCGGAAATCCTCCAAATCTGTACCTGTGTGTAAAAAGCCAGGAAATAGCAGACTGCTGATATGACGGGCAGAATGTGCAAAAAGTGAGAATTTTTCGCCAATTTGAGGGGGCGAATGATCTCCGAATGCTCTGAAAATCGCTGGGGACCTGCTCATAGAATTATGGCATCAACTGGTATCATCCTTCTCCCTTGAAAAATCCTCAAACTGAAATGGCGAAATTATGAGTTTTCGACCAAAAACCCAAAAAATGCCAAAAAACAAAAAGTTGCCAAAATGGGCCCAAAATTGGCACGCATGACCCTCAGGGGTCCATAGCAACATGCTCCAAAGCTGAGGCCAAAATATCAAGTGCTGATGTGCTTTTCTCCTCTTTCCGTGCCGGGCGCCTTCCCTTTGCTTTCTTCAATTTCTCTTGGGTTGCCTTTAGTTTGCGCCGGGCGAACTGATTCAACTTCTGAAAGTGATGTGTCCTCTTTCTTTGTAGCTCTAGATCTCTGTTCGCCCTTTCGAGCTTCATCTCCAGGTGTTTTTTGGCTCTTTCAAGCCATGCTTCTTTTTTTTCTTCAATTTCCTGCTCAAGGAGTGCAGTGAGAGGAAAGGCTTGGAGATGGGCTCGTTCTTCTTCTTTCTGCTTTTCCAAGGCTCTTTTAAGCCCTATGGTCCTAGGCCTCTTCCGCCTAGGCTGGTCTCCCTCTTCTTCCTCATCAAACTCACCAATGAGTTCTTTTATCCTTGCTTGCACCTTAGCTGCCTCATTCTTATATTTGATCACCCGTGTTTCATGAACAGATGTGTGAACATTCATCTATTTGTTTTGGATCTCTAAGAAGTGGTTGAAGTTCCTTGCCCTTTGAAGATCCTCTAATGCCTCAATTTTCCCCTCTTTATGAATTAGGAGGTTTTCAAGAAGGCGGGCCTCATTATCACTGTCATCGCTTTGGATTGGGATGACAGTCAATTCACCTCCATGCTTTGTACTTTCTCCAACTTTTCTTTTCCCTTTGAAGGCTAATCTCGCACTTTTCCTCCTTGGCATGCTAGTAGGTGTCCTTTTGGGCAATTTTCTCTTGCTAGGAACAACCTTTGTCACTGTTAGAGTGGCAGCCTTAGACCCTCTCTTCCTTGCTGTGCTGAGCTTTGTTCTTTTGGGAGGAGGAGACATAACTGATTTACCCTTGACATCTTCTTGAACTTGCTGCTCTTCTTGAGGCTACTGGATGTTTTCTTCTTGCTGTTCACTTTGCTGCTCCTGTTCGCCAACCTTAACTTGCTGTTCTACATCAATGGCTTGTTCATTTGGTGTTTCAAACAGCTGCCCTTCTTCGCCAAAATCAAGCTGCTACTGTGCTTGGATTTCCTGCTCTTTTTGTGGCTCAAGATGTGGCTCAATTTCCTGCCCAAGCTGCTGTTCCTGTCCTCCAATATCAAGCTATTTTTCTTCATTTTGTACCTGCTGTGCATCACCTTCTGTTTGCTGCTGACCTTCATCTTGTACCTGCTGCTGCTCATCCTTTTCCTCTTGCTGCTGTTCATCTCTTTCCTCCTGCTGCCTTGACTGTTCAGTGGTAATTTTGATCCTTCTAGGAGTAGGCCTGCTGGACAAAGGTATAGGGCGATGAACAGGCTGAGTGGGAGATACATGGACTGGAGGAACAGTAGAGAAACCTGTGTGGCTGATTAATACATCCCATGGAACTTCATTCTTCTCTAGCTGATGTAGGATGATAATCTTGATCAGAGAATGATGGAAAAGGGAAGGTATTTGCAGAGGTGGGGCCTTCTTCTAGACTATAGATGCCATCTTCTCGATGCTCTTGAATAAAAAGTAAGGGAGGTTTAGTTGCTTGTTTCTAGTAAAATGCATCAATAGGCGGACATGGTATGCATAAACTCGATCAAACCTCCCTTCAAAAGTAAAATATTTCATTATGAATTTCATAAGAGGAGCATAGCTGTCAAGAAGATATGAAAAAGGGAAAATAGCAGTGAAAGCATCCCTATGCTCAGGCTTGATGAAAGGTTTGTAATTTTCTAAGTCAAGATGGGCCTGTTTAAACCATTTTTCGCCATGATATGGAATCTTGGTGGCCTTGGACACTGATCTTGGAGAAAACTTGAAATCAAGGTCCGCTACCCTGAAATTCTTGTCCTGGAACCTCAAGGCGCATAGGTGTGTCAATGGCGAGAAGCTTTTGACTTCCTGTATCTTCTGGAAGAAATCTAGGCAACCTACTTCATGGAAGTTGAAAAGTACAGATGGATGAGCATTAACCTCTTCTGTAGAGATTGGCTCATATCTTTTATGCAGATCGCTCCTGCTGTCTTGCCTTGGAGGCATTTTGACCTAAATATGCTTTGGAAGAAACAAACTGCCTCACTGTGTGTAAACTGCCCTTTCGGAGTCAAACTGTGTCAATGTACTGTCTTGATAAAGAAAAAATGTAATTTAGAAGATTTCAACCAGTTCCTTTACAATACAAAAACCCCTGCTCTCTTAAAAAGTAGCCTTCCACCTGGAATGTATTTCTGCCAACAGAATGTTCAATAGGATACCATACAGTGAAAAGGAGCCAACTGTTAGGTGAATTATCCGTGCACAGTGTTAAGAAATCACCTTTTTCTTGTGAATTTTTAAGAGGTCGCTCAATACATCTTAATCTTTGCCCATGCTAGACTTTGCAATCATTAAAAACCTGCCTTGTCTAAGTGTGCCAACATTAAAAAAACTTGCATATATGCAATCCACCCTTTAGTATGAACAGACAGTCAATGTCACAGTTTTATGTGCCTAGGTGACAAAGTTTTGTAAAATGTTTCAAAAAGTTCAGCAAATCCTGCAAGAGTCTTTCTCTTTGAAAAATAACTAGAACCTCTTATCAATGTAACCTTTGCCTTTGCAGAAAAACTTTTACTCTATATGTACATCCACTTATCAATATGAGTTGGAAAGATAAAAGACAGTCAAGTGGTAAACACAGTGAACACTTTCCTTTGTGTGAGAAGTGTGAGCAACTTTACCCTGTAGCTTTCAACTTATATACTGCTCTTTGTCAACAACCCTTTTTTCTGATTACACTTCACTGTTTAATAATGTGGCAATGTTCTGAAGATAGTGTGAAATGATTTCCTCTAGATATAAGCCCTGTCTCTCTATAACAAAACCTTCTTTTTTCCTCTTTAGAGGTTTCTTTTGAGGTGGCAGTCAAAGATCTTGCAACCAACAAACTTCCTTTAAGAAAAACACTGTTCTTAGTTCAATCACATATTCTTTCCTGTAGGTGCCTTAAACAACACATCCAGCATCTTATCACAGTTTTTACAATTCGAATCATCATACAGCCAAAACACTATTTTTCTGAAAAGGTGTCAAATTTTGAAAGTTCTGTATGCTATGGTATGAGGAATTTGGAGAAGCTCAACACACGGTTCTCTCTATAGGCACTTCTAACAGTGTATTTATCATTCAAACACAGCGTTCAACCCATGGACATTTTTACAGCAAAACCAGTTTAAAAATATGGTGATGTAGCAAGATAACCGAGGATAAGCCCTCTTTTGACTTGACCTTAACCCTGATAGACAGCTTCTCAAAATCTATGATGATAATCAGACTAGGTCAAACTCAGCAATTTGTCTCACACCATAGCTGAAAAACAGGGCTTTTTAAACCTTTATGTCACTTATCTCTTGGTTTCAAAAACTGAGAAGGCATATGGAAATACCTTGAGAACATGATGGAGAAGCTTATTGATGAGTTTAGTCCAGCTCCGGAGGTGTTTCGAATAGCTTTAAGAGGGTCAAAGAGGTGAGTGACGTGCTGAGCTCTCAGAGTGCTGCGCCGAAACAACCGTCGGGTGGATTTTTCGGGTCGGGTGGGCGCCGTGTACAGGCGCATCGAGCAATTGTACAGGTGCGTCGTGCATACGTTGACCGCCTGTGCAAAATCCCTTCTAGGCGCGTCGCGAAGTTTGCCAGGCACGTCGCGCGGTGAAAACTGCTGCAAACTTCTGCAATTTGACCCGGAACTTTCTTTGTTTGATGCCGAGGGTAAAAAAAGGACCTTGCTCGATTTGAAAATGGAAATGCACTCTTCAACCTTACTCCCTCGACATAACAAAACTCCCAACGGTCATATTTTTAAATGTAAAAATGAACTTTCGGTTGGGTTTTGCAAGTTAATCACAGTCTTTTTGACCCTTTTCAACAATACTTTAACAACCTTCATACCATCTCTGCCACTGTGTTTAAAAATGCTGGTGATATTTATTATGTAAAGTAACCTCACTTTAACACTATCAAGAAAATACCTGAAAACTGCTTTGTTTATGAAAGGATAGGTTTTGTATTGTCAACATGCTTTGACAGCCTCGGTCTTTACTTGCTCCTTCAACCTCTTTCTCAATGCAAGTGCCCACATTTGCTAACATTGTCTGGATTTAATCATGGCTCTGTGATTTAAGAAAGGCGCCTTCTCCAATATGCCTTTTTTCTTAGAACATATCATTTATGATATCCCTGTCCTTTTGAATAATGAAAGAACTGCATTTGTTTCAAACCTTTCAAAACTTTACAGTATGTCAAATGACTTCTTTGCCTGCTTTTCGAAGTTTTCAACACTCGGATGATAACTTGGGGATAAGATTGTGCTTTGAAATTTTGATTGTTCTTACTTAAAGGAAGGAAAGTCTCCTCTAAAACAGTGGCATTCTCTTCCAAGATTTTTTCCTCTATTGAAAATGAAATAGCAGGGTGTTTTGAATTGTTTCATGGGGAAACTACCTTCTTTAGTAACAGTGAACTATCATCTTTATAACCTTTCACTTTTTTTAAAAATTCTGGTGCTTTGCTATGAAAATAGGATACCTGTAAAGGACATTTCGCGCTGCGGAGTATTTCTTGACCTTTTGATAGAGATTCTTTTCCCTTACTTCAACACAAACTAACCTCTTGCTCTTAATGCCTTTTTGGAACTAAATGATGCCCACTGTGACTGAAATTTGACCAAGGTGTAAACTGTAGTGGTACCCACCCAGGCTTGATCATCCTTTGTCTAAGAAGGTGCTTTCTTTTACAATCTATTCTCTGCTCTCAGTGCTGATGTGATATCTCTGATCTTTATAATGACAGCTTTGTACTTGTTTTGAAAAATTCTTCGAAATTTGAGAGTATGCCCAAAATCCTTTTGTACTTTATAACCTTATATACTAGCTGCAGTATCTCTTGGGAAAACCAGGCTCAGTTTTTACTGTCAACTTAGGACAAACTTATTTTGAAAAGGCACTTGTTCCATAACTGGAATTACTTCCAATAATGCCATTCTTTGATTAGCTTTGCATGCTGCCCTAGGGTTTTTAAACTTCAGATCCTAAGCATTTCCTGTCATTGTATTGAAGATGCAAGCATATAAGATGTGGACCAGTTTTTTGCCTATTTCATAGATACCAAAGCTTTCATTAGACATATTCTTCCTAATGAAAAACTGAAAATACCAACCTACTGTATCTGAATAAAAACTCTGTCTTTGTGGTGATGTGCAGCTTGCAACAGCTGGATTTACACCAGCGCTTTGATTGATAGTAAAAATTCCCCTGTCTGAGACTGTATGCCATTTTCTTATGAGTAGGAAAACCAATATCTTTTGAAACATAAACACCATCTGTTACCTGTGTAATGACTTTTTCTTTCCTTCTTTGTCTCTTTCCACTGCATCTTTTGACCAATCAGTCTTTTAAAAACAATCAATGCCTTGGCCATCTGCTCATGAATGAAGGAGGCCCTTTACTTGGAAAAGTATCTGAAGATTGTTTGATAAGCCTGCCTGACAAAGGTTTTTCTTGGATATGAGGGTAAGCAAAAAAACTTGAAGACATTAATACTTTTACCTCTGCCTGCAATCACTACTGTGCTTCAGGAAAACCATAGTCAAGGTGTCACTGTCTCACTGTACTGGTCTTTACTGAGGAGAACTGAAATGTCACCATTTTCCTTGGCCAACTTATGACAAATTATTTAAAAGATAATCTCTGTGACTATGGAGGTTAGCACCCCTTTGAAAAACAACCACCTTTTCTTCTGCCTGTGTAATGACATGATTTGTCAGCATCTCTTCAATTTGGTCTTGTTGGAACAGCAGGCTGCTTGTGATTAGAATTGTTTTCACTAATGATATGTCTTTCTAAGGTTTAACAATTCATATGATTTGAAAACTTCAAATGAGTTCCTTTACAAGACCAAAACTCTTTTTTCCCTTTAACTTGCATACTTCAGACTCTAGCTCTATTATGATCATCACTTATACTCAGAAAATTTAGAGTCACTGTTTCACTGTTCAGTAAAAAGCAAACCTGGACTTTTGCAATCCTTAAAGTCAATATTGGCCAGTGCCCTCTGCTTGTAGATGAAGGAGGCGCCCTAACCCTCTGCTTGTAATTGAAGGAGGTTTTTGGCCATGACAAATTACCAGTTTGCTGTGACAGTGGTGTCTTTCTCTTACTGTGATTTTCATGCTGAAAGGGAGCTGCGAGGTCTTGATGAGTAACTCTCTGTCTTGCAAATATATCTCAGGCTCATGTTTACATTGAGAAGCAGCTGTTCTTCTGAATGTAGATTCAAGAATTTTCTCCTGAGATGAAGTTATATTTCCTATCTTTGTAGAATCCATAAAACACTGTGAAACACCTAATAATCAGCTTGAGACTGTGGTTTATGCAGTGCTGATACCTAGGGGTGTGCGAGTGGCGCGACTTAGAGCTGTGATCAACTTGATTTGCAGAGTGGGAGGTCTGTTATGAATGGTCTGTATTAGATGGAGGTTTTTTGGCCTTTTGATGGTTGCCAAGGGTAAAATGCCTTAAAGCGCCACTTCCTAACATAGGGGAGGCTTTTTGAAACAGACTTGGATTTGCCTTTTAGAGCTGATGGGAAGACCAGTAGGGCTGAAGCTAGATAGGATAGTGATAATGAGATTTGACTTTGACATGGGTGGACTGAAAAGTAGGAGGGCGAAAAAAGTTTTATGAGGGTTTTCTAGATGACAGATTGACATATGGAATTCAGCTTCTAGAAAACTCAGCTATGGATCTAGTCATCACCAACAAGTGAAAAATACTGATGACTAACAGTGGCTCCATTTGGGGAGGGCAGCTCCTCGTCAGGAGGTGTCCAGAATTCAGATTTTTGGCTTATGAAGACCAGTTCCTTATCCATTGGCGCAAAATTTCACCCTTCTTTGATGTTATTTCTGAAAAGTGACAGCATGGTTAACATCAATGATTCTTCTACCTACCCCACTATTTTTCCTAACATTTTTTCTTCTCTTTGGCGCATTTGAACTAGCAGCCTTTTGACAAAGTATATTTTTCTTTTTGCAAAATGAACCTATCTATTTCTACTCTTATATCTGCCGGGAGTTCATATTAAGCTGATGAACTCCTTCATTACTCTACCTAATGCTAGATCGACTGTCAAGATTAAGCAGTTTGACAGGATTTTATTCTCTAATCTAAAACATGAAATTTAAAATGATCAAATCAGGATTAGGCAGTCTGATTTGTCATGCATTTGCGGCATAAAAGACAAGCTGCAAACAAATGTTATTTTGCAACAAAGGGAAACTAGACAAGCGGGGTTAAAATGTACAATGTGTTTTTCATCCCTCGCTTCTCTCTTTGGTTCTGTTTTAGGCATGTGGAACCAGAATCTCTCCCTAATCTAAGCTTTGTGATAAGTCAATCTTACACAATGTTGACTATCTTTGCACTCACTAACTTATCAGCAAATTAATTTAAACATGCTCAGCTATGATTAGGCTAGATAGCTGAACAAGACTTTGAAGCACTAGTAGCGGCATTTAGGCTTGCTCGCTTTCCGAAAGACTATTTTTTGGAACATGGGGCCTTTGTTCTATCTTCACTCGCCCTCTTTTCTATTTTTACTATTTTTGGCTTTTCTATCTTTTACTGTTTTTGAATTTTCTATTTTTCAATATTTCAGACAATGGTATGTACAATGAATGAAAATGGTCCAAACTCAAAAATCTTGGAAATGACGGAATTTAAGCATCTTATCCTCGTAAGGATCTCCTCTCACCCTCGGCCCACTCAACTCCTGAAAAGAAAAATTTGGGAAGTTTTCTCTCTCTAACATGACACAGGGATTCATGCAAGAATCTCTAAACAACCCGGTATCTTCCCGCTGTACCTCTTTGAATATCTGATTTCCACTCCTTTCCTTACTGTACATCTTCCTCAAGTAATGCATGTATTCTTGGTCATTCTTGAAATAGATAATGACATCATCAAGGTATGAAAAAATGCAGAAATTTAAAACTGGGAACATGGCCTTCATGAATAGATTTCTGATATTGGGTGGTTTTGCAATTTTGAGCTTGAAATTAGATCTACCTCCCGCAAAATGGAAAAAATCTTTAAGTTGTCTACTTTGCTAGGGAATCTTTTGAACATGACCTGAAACACCATCTCGCAAAAATACATGATTAAAAGCACTTTTAATTGATGAATCATGGTCTTGGGTAGAAAAAACATGATTTCTGTTATAGGGATATGCAGTATTATTTCTAAAATCAAAGTAGACTCTATGACCATTTGTTTTATCCCTGATCATTTCTGTTTGTTTCAGATTGTTGTGTTTTCTCTTGTCAAAGTTATTCTTTGAGGGAAAGGTAGTGACACAGTATTTTCCCTTGTTTTTCCTGTAGAAATTGGTATTCTGCCTGAGATTTATGATTTTAGCTTTTCTGAGTTCTTCATGGAAAGACAGAAGATGCGCCAATTTTAGTAGCTCAGGTATGCTGGGATTGCAACTATCATTCTTACTTATAAGAAGTTTATCTGGCATTTTCTCTAGATTTTAAGCTGCTGAGGCTATAGTTAAAGTTTCATTCGCAGTAGGAGGGTTACATGATGGTAAATCTTTGAGGTATGGTAGAAACATTAAACTCCCTTGCTCCCGGGTTACAAACAGGTTTATGATGTGTAGGTCTTCTAAAGCCTTTACCCGGAAGAAATTTCCACAAGTTACTGCTGGTGTTTGACTAAAGCTAGAGCAATTTTCTTGATAGTACATAAGGGTTTGCGCTTCTTGCTCTAATCCTACTTCGAAAAGGGAAAACTTATTTTCCTCAAGACACAGCTGTTCATGATCATGATAGTTTTGAGTGTCTAGTTCATCATAAGGCACCAGGGACAACTGATGTGGTGGATCAAAGTTTATTTCAGTTTCTTCTAACTCTTCCTCCATGTTTTCATCAATATGCATAATGAAAGAGTTCTGGTCGGAACGCAAGGAACACATTGGAATGTTATCTGGCCTATCTTGACTGTTGATCATGTATTTCATGTGTGATTCTCGGTAGAGTATTCTGGTCTGGCCGAACACAGGAATGGTGGCGTATGACATGTCCAGTTGGATATTCCCTTGGAGTTTGGCTCCCCAAGATCTGGATAGAAGCATCCCGTACTTGGGAGGAGTGTCTACCACTACTATATCCATGATTAGATGTTTCGCAGGTATTTGGGCCAGACTAAAACAAAGGTCTTTGATCAAACCCAGGCATTGGACTCTACTTGAATCAAATGAATACAAGTCTTTGTATGGTCTTGTGATTTCCAAGCCTAATCTTTCCATTACTACCTTTGGCATAAGATTATGCGAGGCGTCGGAGTCTAGTATTGGCATTGTGGAGGATTTGGTCGTGGATGTTTAGGCTAATGTAAAATGGAAGAGTATTTCCTTCTTGGAATTTTCCCTCTATCTTTGGACCAAACAAAACTTCAGGAGTGTCATCAGCCAGATTAACAGTGTTTGCATCATTCCCTAGATTTAAGACTTTTAGTACTTGGGATTTATAAGAGTTTTGGGCAATGAGTTCAGTAAGAGGCATGGTGATCTTAATCTTGGCGATTTCGCCTTCAAAGCTGAAAGGCAGCTGAATTTTAGATATGTTTGTTTCAGTTTTTTCAGCTATGACCTTCTCTATGTTCTGAGTTTGTTGACCTTGTTTCGGGATTTTGTTGGCCATAGTTGCTTCGGTGACCTTTGTAGAAGTACCAGGAGTATCTGAGAGAGGCCTAGTTTGGGTAACTTTAGCTTTGCTTTGGTCACTTTTCTCAACCTTGATTTTGTCAATGCTTGATGCTTTCTTGAGGATGGTATCAGGGGCTTTAGTAGTATCTGAGTTACCTTTCCTAGAACTATCTTGGTTTCTTTTGCTTCTAAGTTCATACTGCCTGTGGGCTTTCATAATGGCATTCTGAAAATCTATGGCAGGGTCATCGAGATCTTCATAGTTGGTCTCATCCTGATTAGGAGAAAAGAACGCTTGTTCTTCTTCTGTGAGGTACACCTCACTCTCATTATCAGATCCTATGAGGTTTAAATGATGTTCATCAAGAGGTTCTGAATCCCTGTCATCCTCTTCCACATAGTTTTCATTGAATGGTGGCCTAATCTGTTGGTCATTTTCCCTTGGTCTGTTTTGGGGCTGCTCCCTCCTAAAGTTCTGGTTTCGGTTTCTGTTTGGAGGGTTTGGCTGGTTGTCCCTACCAAGAGCTTTTTCATTGATCTTTTCCCACATTTTGGCCATGGTTTTGACCAAGTCATCTATTCTAGGATCTAGGGAAGGTGATGAAGTGGAGACCTCGTCTTTATATGTGACTTTTCTCTCTGATCTAGTCCTAGCTCTTTTTTCTGCTAAGTTGGCATTTGCTTTTATGGCTATTTGTTGCATTTCCTCTAAGGTAGGGGGATCCTTGTCTCTCAGATGATATGTCATGTTCGGATCGAAATCTTCGGGGAATTTTACCAAGGCTAAACCAAGTGGGGGTTTGAAATGAGGTGGGAGGGAGTTATATACACTGTTAAACCCAGTGCAGTAAGCTTGGACACTTTCCCCATTTTCCCGTTTTAGGTTGTTATATTCTGACAGGATTTGAATAGGGCTTCTTTGGATTTCCCACCTATTTCTGAAGAATTGATGTAGTTCTGGGATATTGTGGATACTATTTGGAGTTAAGCTTTTGAACCATGTTTTGGGTTCACCACCAAGACTTTGGGCGAATATTCTCATTCTGACGGTCTCATCTTGTACCTCCAGGTATTCATAAGCATCAGTCATCCTACTTATATGCTGTTGAGGTGTGGTGGTGTCTTCTCCAGTAAAGTGTGGGATTTTGTCTTGATATTTATTTGGGAGAGGAGCCAAGGGCGGTGGAAACACCAAAGGTGCGTACCAGGCTGCCATGACTGGAGCTAATGGATGATGTACAAGATGAGGACTAGTAGGATGAGATGAGGTGGTTTGCACAGTGGCAGTTTGACCAGGTGTGGCGAATGAACTTGGACTAGTGATCTGGTTTTGAGCAGATGTGGGATGATAGGAGCCAAATTGATAGAGAAGCTGGGAGTCAGGAGGAGTGGTGGGTGAAGTTTCTCTACTAGGGCTCTGTGGTGGGTTTAGGGGTTCAAGATCATCAAAGTTTATCTTACTATATTATTTGCTTCTGGGAAGAGTTTGTAATGAATCTAATTCAAAAGGTGATTCTGGTAAGATAGTGAGATGTTTAGGTACAGATCTTGTTTTACGGATGGATCTACCAGTAGCTAGATGATCAGTTTCGGAAGCTTGCCACAGAATCTTCTCTGGGTCATCTACTATGATAGGAGGGTTTGGGTCTGGATGGGATCTGGTGTTAATTCTTCATGAAGCCAGATTTTGGATCCAGAGTTTAGAGAGAATGGTATTAGTGAATGTTCTGGATGAGTGGTTTCTCTAAAGTTCTACTAAGGTGAAGGATGGTCAAAATAAAAGGGATGGTTTAGTGGAGTCGCCAAGTGGAACTAGGTTGTTTTTGTGAAGATAGCTATGGTCCACCACCAGTAACTAATCTGGGAATGTTTTTGGATTTTCTGAGTTTTATGTGCAGCCTATGGTTTGTTAAAGTATCCTAGACTTGCTTCAACACTTTGCTAGGGTGATGAGAACAAAAAGATTTTACTCTAAATGGGTTTATGGGCTGCTTTCTTGTTTAAGTATCTAAAGGAACAAAGAGTCTATAAGAGTTTGCTAAACTATCATGTACTCAGTGTCCCACCATCTCCCGCTATGTTAGTGAGCGATGGGATAGATCTATCGGATAGTAGCCTAGAGTTTGGTAAAATAGTAAGGCTTACTAGAGGTTAGTGGAGTCGCCAGGTGGATTATCAGTTTGTTTTGAGATATACTTGTATGGTCCACCACCAATATTGACAAAAACCAATCTAAAGGAGTATTTTTGGGGTTTTTTGAGTTTTATGTGCCTACAAGGTTTGGAAGAGTTTTCTATAACTGACTCATCATTTTGCTAAGATGGTGAAAGAGCTATTTTCTACTCTTCAGACAATATCTAAATTTACTAAGCTTGATTGAGACTTCGGGAGTTACTAAGGTGTACTTAGATTGTCACTAACTCGGAAGGTCCTACTGTGAGTGTCACTAAGTTAGTGAGCAGTGGGATAAGTCAATCAGATAGTATTATTTAAGGTCTCTTAAGGTCTAGGGAATCTAAGCTTTTGTTACTCAGAGTCCCACCGTGATCGCCATTATGTTAGTGAGCAGTGGGATAAGTCAGCCAACTAATATTCTCAAAAGTCTCTAAAGATTAGGGAAACTAAGTTTGTTTACTACTCAGAGTCCCACCGTGATCGCCATTATGTTAGGGTCCCGTGATTTGGCCGATTGGTGAGCCAAATGATGATGTAACATCAAACCAAGCTTTGGAGCCCAAGGACCTAGCCTTCCTGGACTCAGAGAGGGCTCTCTCTATATGTATAAAAGATATCGGTGTGTTTGCTTATGGTGTTCTGATATTAGGCTAGTTATGAAGTGAGTTTTTGATTTTTGGTTTTTTAAGTTTGTGAGGGATAAAACTGATCAAAGATATAAAAATGGATAACAAGAAGTTAGATCAACTGGGCTATGGGGTCAAACAGGTCAAGGAAGCTATGAGATGATGATGCAAGGCTGCTGTAGGGCCGATTTGATTCACGGTAGAAGGGATCTTTGGGCAAAATGGAGTAAATGAACATCAAGTTTGTGAAAGACAAGGGATTTCAAGTGTAACTAGTTGATAGCAGACATAAACATGTTATAGCAAGCCATTAATCATGTTAAATGTAACTATGAGCTAATTAATACATAGAAATCAAACATTCCAGCCATACATAGAAGTATAAGACCCTCTAACTTGGGGAAATGGCTATCAGACTTTGGGGAAAACACATAAGAAGGACTAACAACTCATAAAAATATGCCGGAATGCCTAAACACAGTCTTTTAAGTTATTGGGCACTTGGACAAACAAGCTTTCATAGTTTTAGGCAAAGGGCTAGATCGGGACTAGGCCTCCTTGGTTCAACAAGATGATAAGCTAATCAGTCAAAGAGATAGTTTTATGGACATAACTATGGACAATCATAGGTAGGCAGGGCACACCATACATCCTACTCAACATGCATAGAACTTATAAATAAAACTAGCAACAATACCTTAAGTTACTAAAGAGCAGTTAAGAATTCTTTAGTATAACTAAGGAAGAAGAAAACATAAAGCTATGAAGATTCAGGAACTTTGAGGTGCCTCCATGGGCATATCTCAAACTTAATCTCTACTGATCTATAGCAGCAAGAAGCATGTATCATGAATGAAAACTAGAAGACAACAACAAAGCAAGAAACACTATACCATTCTACCATGTCATGGAATCCATTAACAATCCTTCATCATTCATCAAAAGCATCCAAGAGGCAGTCCAAAATCATAACACAAGTATGTTCTTCAAAGCTCATATGACCAATATATTGATTCTTCTCTCAAGTTCAGCCTTCTTTTACAATGAAGCCTTGTGGAATAAATAGGCTCAAGTGAGGAAAACCTCATGGTGCAACTAGCTATCCCATTGGCCTAATCAAAATATCTAAACTTGTCCTTGAGGCTTTGCAAAACCCAAGGCACAAAATATCCCATAAAATATCTAAAAAAATGCTAAAAACGGAAATTATATTGACTTTGCACCATTTTCCAAGTGTAAAAATAGCTAAACGCACATTTGGAAAAAGCAGATTTTTGAGGTTCAAAAATTGCAAAAATACTTCAAATTTATATCAGAAAAAGGTCCCCTGACTTGCTGGAGACAAATGGCAGCCTTCCTGGTGTCAAAACGAGGCTCATGATAGCTCGTTGGAAATATTTCTGTGTCTACTTTCCGGCGCAACTGAAATCACCTCAATCTGATGCCCGGAAGTCCTCCAAATCTGTACCTGTGTGTAAAAAGCCAGGAAATAGCAGACTGCTGATATGACGGGCAGAATGTGCAAAAAGTGAGCATTTTTCGCCAATTTGAGGGGGCGAATGATCTCCGAATGCTCTGAAAATCGCTGGGGACCTGCTCATAGAATTATGGCATCAACTGGTATCATCCTTCTCCTTTGACAAATCCTCAAACTGAAATGGCGAAATTATGAGTTTTCGACCAAAAACCCAAAAAATGCCAAAAAACAAAAAGTTGTCGAAATGGGCCCAAAACTGGCACGCATGACCCTCAGGGGTCCATAGCAACATGCTCCGAAGCTGAGGCCAAAATATCAAGTGCTGATGTGCTTTTCTCCTCTTTCCGTGCCGGGCGCCTTCCCTTTGCTTTCTTCAATTTCTCTTGGGTTGCCTTTAGTTTGCACCGGGCAAACTGATTCAACTTCTAAAAGTGATGTGTCCTCTTTCTTTGTAGCTCTAGATATCTGTTCGCCCTTTCGAGCTTCATCTCCAAGTGTTTGTTGGCTCTTTCAAGCCATGCCTCTTTGTTTTCTTCAATTTCCTGCTCAAGGAGTGCAGTGAGAGGAAAGGCTTGGAGATGGGCTCGTTCTTCTTCTTTCTGCTTTTCTAAGGCTCTTTTAAGCCCTATGCTCCTAGGCCTCTTCCGCCTAGGCTGTTCTTCCTCTTCTTCCTCATCAAACTCACCAATGAGTTCTTCTATCCTCGCTTGCGCCTTAGCTGCCTCATTCTTATATTTGATCGCCCGTGCTTCATGAACAGCTGTGTGAACATTCATCTGTTTGTTTTGGATCTCTAAGAAGTGGTTGAAGTTCCTTGCCGTTTGAAGATCCTCCTCTAATGCCTCAATTTTCCCCTCTTTATGAATTAGGAGGTTTTCAAGAAGGCGGGCCTCATTATCACTATCATCACTATCATCACTTTGGATTGGGATGACAGTCAATTCACCTCCATGCTTTGTACTTTCTCCAACTTTGCTTTTCCCTTTGAAGGCCAATCTGGCACTTTTCCTCCTTGGCATGCTAGTAGGTGTCCTTTTGGGCGATTTTCTCTTGCTAGGAACAACCTTTGTCTTTTTTGGAGTGGCAGCCTTAGGCCTATCTTTCTTGCTGTGCTGAGCTTTGTTATTTTGGGAGGAGGAGACATAACTGATTTACCCTTGACATCTTCTTGAACTTGCTGCTCTTCTTGAGGCTGCTGGATGTTTCCTCTTGCCGATGTCCTCAATTGATTTGTTATTTCCTCAAATATTGGATTAAGTGCAAGTGACCCACCACATGACAAAACCCATATCTAAATGGTACTCTATAATGGTCAAGTTTTTTACTATAGGCTTGGTTTCCTCAAGGATGAATTTTTTCCAACCAACTATATATATCCTTGACTTATTTTTTCCAACCCACTATAGTTAGTGTATTAACACCATTTTCTGAAAAAGGTTCGTAAATTCATCATTGCAGGTGATATGATTTATTTTGTACTGAGAAGTATACTGGAATTTTCTTTCATGTTTCTATCATTTCAACAGTCGGTACATTTCATGTAAGTTTTGATTTCTTATTTTTCTCCATTAAGGTAGATTTGGCTTCTGGACTTTATGCTCACTTTTCTATCCATGTTTTACAGTTATGTGCTAGAACTATGCATGCTTGTCAGTTAAATATAATGTTTATTAAGAAACAGTGTGAGATTTAAACATGTTGCTCCATTAATGGGAAAATCTCCCATCACAATTCATTATATTGTTGGCACTATGGATAGTTGACAATTGACCAATCCCAAAATTGACCAATGCCACTTTAATGTACTATGCATGCCATCTTTGTTTAATGTACTTTAAACATGTTCAAATTAGTATATTTTCGTTGTTGGTTTTTTATTATTATCACGTTTAATTCTCCCACTCTAATCCTATTCTCTATGGATATTTTCTTTATTCCCCTATATCTATTCTATAAAGTAGAGAGGGGGTGAAGTGTGTATTTGTAATGTGTAGTTTTTTTTGTTTTGAGGTGCTTGTCTTCACACCCCTTTTCTAGTTGAAGTACTTGTCGGAGGACATAGTTATCATTGAGAGGTAGATAGTGCTTTCCTTGTATCCATACAATTACATCTTTGGATACTCATTCTTGGTGTGGATTTGGAAGTATATGAATGCCCCTTTGATATTTTATTGGTGTAACATATATTAGCCAAACTTTGTACTTACAATTTTTAACATCTATTTAGTGGTTATGTTTCAAGATCATTGTTATTGATTGTTGTATTTCAAAATTTTTAATTAATTAACAATGAGAACCATTCCAAATTAGCTTTCTAGACCCCATAGCCAGTAGGATTCAAGCATGTAGCTCATTATTCATAATTGCATCATATATACTCATTGTTTTTGGATTTTTGGCATGCAAATAAATCTTTTAGGGGCAGATTTTTATGCCTGCACAACATATTTACATGATTCACAAGGTGAGAAATCAATATTTGGTGTAATTTCATATTTTAGGTTGATAATTGTAGGTCATTTATAGGCTATCAATTTATTTAAAGTTTCACTTCTAATTGAGTATTTAAATGAAATTATTGAGTATCTTATACATGACTATTTTTCCGTCCACCCACTTTTAATAACTTCCATAACCATTAGGTACAAACTTCAATACTATTTTTCTTGTTTAGTAAAATATTTTCCAAGACTTTACAAAGTTTTATAATTTATTGAAAGTTGTATAATTTACAATTTATAAAGATTCAAGATCTATTTTTTTAAAGTCTAATTATTTAAAGGGTGTTAGCTCAATGGAACAACACTTTCTTTACAAGCAGAAGGTTGGTGGTTTGATTCCATCATGCCCTGGTATTTATATGGAATGGAGACAATCAATTTTTAGTGACAGAGACTCTTTTGACCATCCCTAATGAGTTGATCGTGGCATTTTTCGACCCTCACCAAAATATGAAATGGTGACGGTAAATCATAACGCCACCATATATATGTATCAATAGTGATGACCATGACAGGTCCATCACCATAAATCGATGTTGTTCATATGAAATGGTGACAATTACTATCATTCATTATAGTCATTATTCATGATAGACCTTAAATGTCACCGCAACACTTATACTTTTGGCGATGCCACATTTGGTGACGGAGGTTAATTTCGATCACCATTTTTCATATGAAATGGTGATTGTTACTATCCATCATTATAAACCATTATTGGTGATGAGCCTTGAATGTCACCACAACACCTATACTTTTGGTGATGCCACCTTTTGTGACGTTCAATTTTGGTGACGAAGGCTCTTTTGACTGTCACCAATGAGCTTATGGTGACATTTTTTAACCCTCACCAATGTCCTTTTTTATTATAATGTAATTGAGGATCAAACATTGGTGGTATTGCTGTAAAATTTTAAATTCTTGTTTGTATTGAATCAAGTATTTGTTGTAAAAGATCAATCAATGTGTTATATATTTGAAATTACAAGTATGCTAAATATGGGAAAACTATTGGTGCTTTGCATGTAAATCTACAAAACATATCAAAACTAATATTATTTTATCTTTTCATTAAAATGATCACTAATGTTTTGAGTTTGAGTGATTGAGGATGGCCACATGTGTTTCCTCAAATTGGAAGTTTGGTGTTGGAATTTAGTGTGGATTTTCCATTCAAGAATCATATAGCAACTGGAACCTGAAAGTTACATTCCAAAATAAACCTTTTTGGGGGATTACTAGTGGTGATTGTTACATATTTCGATGTTGTAAATTTGCTCCAAATCATAGATAATATATTGTACAATAGGTGAGGAACACAATGGGAAGGGAATTGTCTTTGAAATTTATGAACTTATATTGTAGTGATCCATAAATATAAGAAAAACATTAATAATATGAAATAGACTAGTTGGCATATTCATATGTGATAATGGACCCAAATAGTAGTTCTTATATGAAGAAATTCTCATCATACTTGGGAATTCTTGACATCATCGACCTCTAGCCCTGGAATTATTCACTTAGTGTTCTACATTATCCAGTTATATACATGTTTATGAGGTTATCCTATTATTGTATACTTTTTACTTCATTTCATTTTATTCTAGAATTAAATTGGCATTTTATAGGATTTTTGTTTGCACTCCCACATTGTATAAGTAATCTACAACTTGATATTTTTAGCATGTAACTAGTTGGCATGATTGTGCCTAATCTTTCCTTGAATTTTGAATACTGGTTTTACTAAGGTGTTATTTTCTATGGTGACATTTTATTTGCTTTATTTATACAAGTCATTTGGCCACATAAAAGCCATTATTTCCCAACTGAAGAAGACTGGTTCGAGTTTCTTGCTTTTATGGGGAAAAATGGATTTGACAATATTGTTGATGTTGAGGAATATATCGTAAAAATCCTTTATAGTATACTTCAGTTTATATTCTAGTGCTCATCATCTTTCCTGTCTTATACTTTTCATTGTATCTTCTTTCTTTTTTGAGAAAAAGAACTCAGTATTGATGGTAAGAAGTAGGAATTGAAGAAAGATGATAACAATAAAACTGAAGTGAAAAAATGAAAATTAAAGAGAGAGAGAACATAATTGGTCTAGTTGTACTTGTAGATTCAAATCCCGCATAAGAGACACACATAGAGATTGATGATCAAGTCTTCAGAGTTAGTGAATTCACCTGCAATTCCTTGACAACACAATGATAATGTTTTGAAGTGATGAAACAATATTTCATGTGTAAATTGTACTCCAACCAATATTAAGTTGGAAACTCATATTGTAATACTTGATATTTTATATAATATAATTTATGTGGTTGAAATGATTTATAGTTGCACTTGATATTATTTAGTATTGTAATTAACATATGTAACTTTGTGTTTTCATATTAGATGAACATGTACATTGTATGCCGTTTTTTTTTTTTTTTTAATTTAGTTGAAAAACCATACTAATTATTGATTTATAATGAACAAATAAAATCAATCTAAAACTACCAAATTAATTGTTTATGTTTATTAATGAACACCAATAAAATGAATATACGACTAAATTAGTTTCTTATAATAATTATTAATGAAAGTAAATGAAATGAATATAAACTACTAAAGTAGTCATTAATATAATGAATATGAAACTACCAAAAAATATAAATGACTACTACAAATGATAAATTTGTGATTACAAATAATGACTAAATTTTTCATATATACAACTATTAGTAGCTAATTTACAGTGTCTTATAACACGACCAAAATTTAGTCATATTTCTTTGGTTATTAATTGGTTTCAAATGATGACTAAAATTTGCATATATATGACTATTAGTAGCTAATTTACAGTATCTTATAACACGACCAAAATTTAGTCATATTTCTTTGGTCATTAATTGGTTTCAAATGATGACTAAACTTTGCATATATATGATTATTAGTAATCAATTCACACTATCTTATAACATGACCAAAATTTTGGTCATATTTCTTTGGTCATTAATTGGTTTTCTCGGGTGATCATTTAGTAATATATTTTGCTATATATTTTGTCATTAATTGTGACAATTAACGACTAAATAAATGACTAAATATACTACTAGACATAATGTTGAAACAACTAATTAATGACTAAGCTAAAAATGACTAAAAGGTGGTCGCGTTATAAGATACTGTAAATTAGCTATTATTAGTCACTGACAAAAAATTAGTCGTTTATATGCAAATTTTGGTCTTTTTTTTAGTAACTAATGATCCAGATCTTGGGGGGAGACCCCCAAGATCTAAAAATTTGAAATGGATCTAACAAGATCTGCAAAATTAGAATGCCAGAAAAAGAAAAAGAGAACACAGAGAAAATAAAACCACAAAGAAACTTGTTTTATTAAAACAGAGAATAATTGTAGAAGCTACATAGTGGTGGACAATCTGTCCTTTTACAAACTGAGGCTTGTTATTTATAGCCTTTTTTGAGTTACAATACCATGTGTATATACCATAGGTGGATACCATGGGTTAATACCATGGGTAGATACCACTTACAATACCATGGGTAAATTCCATGTGTGGGTGAATACCATGTGTGGATACATACCATGGGTGGATGAATATCATGGATAGATGTCACTTACAATACCATGGGCGAATAAATATAATGGGTGGATGAATACCATGGGTCAATGAAATTTACAATATCATGGGTAAATTCCATGGGTGGATGGATAACATGGGTAGATGAATACCATGGGTGGATGCCATTTTCCATTCGGATCAACTAATTAGTCATTTTGTACTAGAGATCCCCAATAAAAGGAGTAACCTTTATATATTCAACTAGAGAACAACTTCTAGGACAAGAATTGGAAGTCCCTAGTGAAGAGGAATGAGAGACTTATTTTATCCTTCCATTGGTAGAAGAATCAGAGTAGGAACTAGAAAATTCAATTATAGAACCTTATATTAGCTCTGAGGAATATATAATGTTAGGAGAAGGGTAAGGAGAATTACATAATGTGAATGGTGAACTTAGGATTGGAGGAGGAAGAGGTAGAGGAGGAAATAGAGGAGAAGGTGGAGAAGAGGTATAATAGGTGGTAGAGGAGAACCAAAACCTTTTGGATTTCCCATTTTAGATGAAAATTCCACAACCAAAATGAATAATACTTCACCCTCAATCCTCCCTAATTTATATGTAATAAGACATGAATATCATGAAGCATTTCTTTTTTAGTTTGACATCTTGTGTAGGTCTTATGTCTACTTGCATGATTCTCAAAAATTGAAATTGTTTCCAGCCACTCTTAAAGACGAAACACTTAAATGGTTTATGGGATTAGGAACACATACCATAAGAACATGGGAAGAAATGAAATATGTGTTCTTAGAAAAATAAAAAGATTATTATATGCCTCATAACCTTAAATTTGAATTCTTTAAAACGATGTAAAAAGAGGATGAAAATCTTGAAGATTTGGTTGAAAGATTTTCTTATAATGTTAAAAGGGATAATGCATAATCTAGATGATGAAAATTTGAAATCTCTTTTTCTAAAATCCATTAGATATGAGTGGGTATATATTCTCAATTTAATGGGAAAATGAGATTTTTTTCAGTTATCATTTAGATAAATTTGTGAACTGTGTACACATATTTCAAGAGGTAAGGCTAGAACTGGGAAAAATCCAAGAGACACTGTAATGTATACGATCAATAAATCTGAAATTGGGAAAGTAAGTAGATTTGAAATAGGAAATTTGTTTGGAAACTTCAAAAGATATATTCTAGGGAGTCTCAGTGAAAAACTATATACCCTTAAGATTTAAAATAAGCAAAAAATTGAAAATGTTGCATTATCAATTTTTTGTCCTAGATGCAGAAAGAAACATGCTCTAAGAGAATTTCCTCTTCACAGTGTAGAAATATGTGCTATCTTTTCAGAAAACCCATGACACAAAGGAATTCCCTTCAATCCCTCGACTTAAAGTAGTCTTGTGAAATGAAGTTGAAATAATTCAAGTCGAGCCACTTTGTTTTATTGGTAAAAGAGTAAGGAAACCACAACAACCAAATATAGTACAAGGTCTTAATCCTCAATACCAATCATATGAAAAAACTCAGAACAATTGGAATACCCCAATGCCTTGGAAAAATTGGCCACCTCAAAATCCATAATGGACACAAGGCTAGAAGTACCCTCCTAGAAATCCCCATTATAATTAGTTTCAACAACCATTTATTCCATATAAACCTCCATATTATCCTCCTAAATCAAATTCATTTCCACAATCTCAAATTAAAACTCATCCTTCTAATCAACCACTTCCATTACCTCCTGAATCATACCCCCAAAAAACCAATCAACTACCTGCTCGACCACTTCCAAATCCGAATAATAAAAATTCACAACTTGTTTACCATATATAAGGTCAAAATTTCCAAGCTTGCATGATAACTCCATTAGATCTTAAATAATTTCCAACTTAGATCAGGTAGATTTTTGGAAAATAAGTTACCATCTGTTGTTATTCGAGAATTCGAAGAGGATTAACTTCTTGAGAAAGAAACATCTCTTAATCAAGAAGAAATTCCTCAGAAATAAAACACCCTTGTACATTCTAATTATACTTCAATAAACTCAACTCTCGTTGCATAACAACCTTCTATTTCTGTTCAAAGTCCACCTTTTTCTAAAAGGCTAAAAATTTCCAAAGGAATAGAAAAACAAATTGCGTTTCCTAAATATGACATGTTAGACGAACTAAAGATTTTTTGCATTAAAATTCCTTTGTTACAAGCTATAAAGGAAATACCAATATTTGCAAGGACAATTAGGGAGTTAAGCATTAAAAAACGAGGAACAAAAATAAGAGAAGTGAAAAAAATCTAGTTAATCGGGAAAATTACACATATTATGATGATAAAACCAACAATTCAGAAATATCTAGATCCAGGTAGTCCAATTGTAAAAACACACATTATTGATATCGATATTCCAAACACATTGATTGATTTAGGAGCAGCTATCAATATCATGAGTAAAAAAACTATGGATCAATTAAAACTTTCCAATCTTCAATACACACCAAAATTACTAAAGTTAGCAGATAGACCTATTATCAAACCATATGGTGTGTTAGAATATGTATCTATCTCCTTAGATTCTTGGGAATATCCCGTTGAATTTATGATTTTATCTCCCAAGAATAAATTAGGAGGACATCCATTGATTCTAGGGAGACCATGGTTAGCTATAGTTGATGCTTTAATAAGTTGTAGTTATGGTGATATGATTATCTCTTATGGAAACTGTACTAATAAATTCACACTATATCACCCTGCAAAAACAACAATTGAAGTAGAAAGTGAAGTTTGGATAGATGATGATAACGAAGACTTTGATATACATCCAATATTTGCTACTTCACAAATAGATGAAGAAGATCATATTTTAAATATAATGAATAATAATGATTCTTCCTAATATTGTGAACAAGACCAAGGTTTTCAAGAACATTGTAATGTTGAATATTTATCATCTCATCAAATGGATTTACATTCTATGGAAAATTTTGGCAATTATTTAATAGAAATATTTTTGGGAAAAACTTTGAATATTAATAATAATCTGGAAGAATCTCAAAAGAAAGAATTGATAAAGATGTTACAAGAACATTCCTCTGCATATGCATGGGAATATACTGATATGAAATGAATTGATCCTAACACTTGTATGCATCAAATTTATATTGAATAAAATTTCAGACCAATTCCACAACCTCAGGGGAGCATGAATCCAAATCTAAGGGAAATCGTTAAAGAGGAGTTACAAAAACTGTTGAATGTGAATTTCACTTATCCAATATCAGATATTCAATGGGTTTCACCATTAGTAATTTTTCCAAAGAAAAATGGAAAATGGAGGGTATGCATCGATTATAGGGAATTGAATAAAGTTACCTTAAAATATCATTTTCCGCTTCCATTTACAGATCAATTCCTTGATACATTGGCAGAGAAAAATCATTTCTCATTCTTGGATGGTGTTAGTGGATATAACCAAATCCAAGTAGCTCTAGAAGATCAAGACAAAAAAACTTTAACCCGTCCATGGGGAACTTTTTCTTACAGAGTACTTCCCTTTGGATTATGTAATGCACTTGCAACAATCCAAAGGGTAGTTTTAGGCATTTTTTTTCTTCTGATTTAATTAATGATTGTGTGGAAGTTTAAATGGATGATTTTAATGTCTATGGGAATTATTTTGAGGAAGCTCTCGAAAATTTGGAAAAAGTTTTCATTAGTTGTAAATAAAAAAATATCTCATTAAGTCATGAAAAATGCTTTATGATGTTCATTGAAGGAATTGTTTTAGGCCACCATATTTCATGATATGGAATTAAAGTGGATGCATCTAAAGTATGAGTTATTTTCAAATTACTAGTTCCTACATGTTAAAGAGATGTTATATTTTTTCTTGGTTTTATTGGTTATTACAAAATATTCATAAAAACTTCACAAAGATAGCCTCTCCACGTTTCAAATTTCTTACAAAAGATTTTGAATTCATTTGGAATTATGACTGCCAAAATTCTTTTGAAACATTGAAAGAAAATATTTTCAAAGCACCCATTTTAAGAGGACCAAATTGGAATCTCCCTTTTCACATTTCAATTGATGCTTCAGATACAACCTTAGGAGCTATATTGGGACAAAAATATTTGAATCCTTATGCCATTTATTATACAAGTAAAAATTTTACTCCTCCAGAGTTGAATTATATGAAACTTTTATTCACACTGATCACTCTCTAATTATATATTTATTGAATAAATCAATTACTAAAGGTAGAGTCACATGATGGTTATTGTTATTACAAGAATTCAATATTATTATTTTGGATAGACTTGTAAAGAAAAATACAATTGTTGATTTTATATCTAGAATCCAAAATTATAATAAGGATGTTCCTATAACTGATAATCTCCCTGATGAATATATTTTTGTAGTACCTATTAAATCTCCTTGGTTTACAAATATTGCTAATTATTTATCCATAAGGAATTTACCTTCTTATTTGTCTCCTCGAGAAAAAAGGAAATTTATTCAAACCAATGCATCTTATTCATGGATAAATGGAGAATTGCACAAAACATGACTTGATTTAATCATTTGAAGATGTGTCAGAGAGGATGATATGGAGATGAAGAGAGGAAGATGTGTCATCTTTATTAACCTTCATTGACCGTAGGAAATATGGAGATGAAATTTTAGATTTATTAGGGAGACTTAAGCCCTATAAGGTAACCCCTTGAACCTCAAACCCCCAAAAATTGGCATCATTGAAAATCCTTGATTAATTGGGGAAGATAAAGACTATGTTAGGCTAAGAAAAAAAATCACCCCTTGTAAAAGTATAAACCCCAATATCCACTTCTTCACTAATGCATGGTGTTTGGATCAAAATATTGTGGAATATGGTATCCCCTAACCCTCTTACATTAAAGGATAGAATATTCATGGTATGATATCCTAATATGGTTCACTTTCTCTAAGGACCCCATCGATAGTCATCTATGTACCCTCTCTTACTTCTTTTGATTCCTTATCTTCTCCTTGGATCTAAAGGACTTCCTAAGTTAACCAAGATAACATTGGAATCAACAACTATTAATTCCTACATAATTCCTCCTCCTTCATCATCCTTATTAACCTTCAATGATCGTAGGAAATATGGAGATGAAAAGGTAGGTTTATTATGGAGACCTGATCCCTCTAAGGTAACCCCTTGAACCTCAAATCCCCAATAATTGGCATAATTGAAACTATCTAATTAATTGGGGAAGATAAATACTATCTTAGACAAAGGAAAAAAACCCCCCCTTGTAAAAGTACAAACCCCCATATCCCCTTATTCACTAATGCATGGTTTTTTTATCAAACTATAGGATCAAGAACTAGAGGATTAGGAAAAATAAGAAGGGTTTTCAAACTTTCATTATCATTAGTTGATGGTAATGGTATTGGAAATTTATCCCTTACTTGAGCCTCTTCACCAAGAGGCAATGGTTTTTCCTAGGTTATTTCCTTAACCTCATTACAAACCCCTTATGCTCACTTTGTCTCTATGGAGCGTCCAAATCAATCAACCTAGAGGAATTTACTAATTCCATGTTCTTCTTTGCTCATACTTTTTTTTTAGCCCAAAAATTGGATATCTCTCTTTGTGCTAATTCTAGACATTACCAACTTCTGAATACTTTCAATGGAAAAAAGGGGCTCTCCAATAATTAAGTGTTTGTACCAAAAGCATCTCTCCTCGCACGATTTCTATCTCTGTAGGTAAACCATCTTGAATATCCAATTGTACTAGAACCCTATCTAGGGATTTATCACTTTTTGGCCCAATAATTATCTTCCAATGATATAAATATCCCTATATGCAGGTTTCCTATAGTAATAGAATCATTTTTTCACTACAACTCAAGTGACAGGTTATGTTGCAAAACTCATAGGTTTTGGATATGCATGGGTTTAAAATGAGGGCCAAACCATGACTTCCACCTATCTAAAACTAAACTTAAAGACCACCCAAACTACTAATGCTTGATAATTATATCTTCATCTATGTTATTCTTGAAAAAAAAACAAACCGAACCTCTTATAAGAAGATGGAAGAATGGGATGTATCGAAGGATCCTTCACCACCCTACCTCCATATAACATTTGAGTAAATTCCCCTTTCACCTCTTTTCCTAAAAATATTGATATTAGAGCTTTCCCTAGTAACTCCTAACCATCGAATGCCACATCAATACCCATTAAAATTTTACCATATTCAAATTTCTTCTAATACACTTCCTTGTATGCCCATCCCTCCCTTTCACCTCCTTTACTTTTGACTACACTTGAACATTACTGTACTTGGGAATGTGATCACTATCATGGTAAAACAACTCCACCTTGTTCTGAATCTTCCCATCTAAAATAAGATGAAAAGTACTATTTATTTTGTCATTATATCCTTCCAAAGAGATGACATTAGAGTGCACATCCACCTCCTATCCTTGTAGTAGATATGGATCCCTCCCTTGCATGACACCTATAGTATCCATATCATAGTCTAATCCTTCATCAGACCTAAACTCATCCTCCTTAAAATCCTACTTGACTTAAAAATTTTCATGAAGTTCCTCTACAATATGGCATATATTAGTAGGTTTGATGAGATCATCATCCCTATTGTCAACCAAGTCTAGACCCCCATCCATAGCATTGACCTCCTACTACACCAAGATAATTGACCTCCATAGCTTGCATAAACCCTAATATATTATACAATATACCTATATTAATATGTTTCACACACACACATAGAGAGAGAGACATATAGAGCCTTAATTCAATATCTTTAATAAAAAATAAAATCATTAAATAACTTCCTCTATCATTAAGAAAAAAACCACAAGATAAGTAGTGGAGTACGTACACTTAAATTGGCTTTAAATGAAAAAAGATTCTTTGTTCCACAAACAATAGAGTTTCTTAGTTACAATTTTAAAATTAAATTATTATTACAAAAATTTTAAAATTAAATTATTATTATTTGTAATAATAATTGTAATATAAGGCCTCGATTATGCCCTAAAACAACTTCTTCTTGGCTAAGATTTCATCTTCCTCGGATGTAAGGAAACAGGTTAATGACCCAAGACCCAGAGGCATCTAGTAGGAGTGAAAGTTTGCCCCCTTACAAACCACCATCAGGTTATTCCAAGTGGTGTGGTTTTCCTTGAATAACGGTGATGAGTCAGCCTGCATTTACGGATAACAGTCATAGATGATTGTCCTCACTGCTGGTTTGACAACTCAGTTATGATAGATTTTCCCACCATATTGAAAAAATAATAATTATAATATTAGACTACACAATTAAATTAAATGTAATATAAATTAATTCCATAGGTTATAAATTTCTATTAACATTAAAATAAATAGCATCCACTTGTTGGTTATGGATATATGGGAAATGTTTTTAAATTGATAAGTGTATAAGAAACCAAATTGCAACGATGAGATGAATATGGATCTACATAAAATATTTAAATTTTATTTTTCGTAATAGGTATAACTTCCCCATAAAATGATTTATGGATAAGCCTATGAAACCAGAGTTCAAAGTTCAAATATCACATTTAGTCCTACATAATTTTTATGATGGATATGTGGGAAATATTTTTAAAATGTTTAAATTGACGAGTGAATAAGAACACCAAATTCAATCCTGAAATGAATATGGATCTCAATAAACTATTTAAATCTTTTATTTATTAGTTATTTATTTATTTATTTGTTATGGGTATAATTTAACCCTGGAAGGGTATGATATAAATTCATAAAAAAACTTATAAAACCACATTCAATAATACATAATCTTAAAGATATTATTTTTAGTAATAAAATAAGAAAATTAAAATATTTTTAATAATAATATAAATAAATTTAAATAATAATAATAATAATATAATTTGAAAATTATCATTGAGTTAAATATCAAATTGATATATGAATTTTTTTTTGTTTTTAAACATTCATGTAATGATCTCATTATTAAAATTTTAAGTTAAAAGAGCTATATATTTTTACTCACTAATTACAAATTAATTTAATAAATAATTTTCATATAAATAATATTTGTTTTTTATTTACAAGTAAATTTAACTAAATTGAAATTTGTAAATTTTTTATAGTATTTCATTATCTTTTTATAATAATTTGATAATTATTACATATTTAAATTTTAAATTTTTGCATCGAGAGGGTTTCTAGTTCAGTATAGAGAGATGTTGTAATGTAATGTAAACATTTTAACTCGGTCGAAATAAAATAAAAATAAAAATAACACTATAAAAGTGAAATAATAATAAACATAAAAATAAACCCATGGTATTTATATGGAATATAACCTATTTAAAGGGGGGAATTAAACGAGCCTAGATCCATCCAAGCTTCATAAAGGATCAAATCTCTTGAGATATAAATCTCTTTAGAGTGAAAAGATATTTGATTTCTTTTGACCCTTGGTAAATTCAGAAGTAAAATGAATCTAAAATAATATAAATAAATATAAATTAAATTTTTTATTATTACAAATTTATTATTTTAAATAATTAAATTAATTAATTTTAGAATATCTAAAATAATAATTTTAAGATTTAATATAAATTGTTATGTTAAAAAACTAGGATAGAACACTTCATGTATGCTCTCTAGTTAGATGCCATGTTTTTTCCAAAGGAAAAACATGTTGGTTTATATAATGTACCACTACATTCTTCTGCAAAAGATGCTTCCATGATGGCATACATTTTGACAAAATATTTCCTAAATAGAATCTAGTGGGGAAAATAAAATCATAATAACATAAAATCATCATAGATAGCTTGAAACTCGCTACAAGAATCAGATTTACATCCATTACAGTTTATTCAAAAAAAAAATTTGCTAACAGGAAAATCAACCAACTGAAAGAGACAACTAATGAAGTAAAAGTTAGGAGAGGGGGATAGAGCCCTCATCTCTGGTGAAGTCATTCTCTAGGTGAAATTAGTGCAAATGACCAGCATCGTCGGAGAGGCCTTTCTTAGATAGAGTGTATGCAATCACATTAGACTCTCGGTAGATGTGTTGGAAAATGATCAACGAGAAAGACCACCTGTGAAGATGTATCTGAGATATCCAACCATTGAGGCGAGGGGGATAACAATTTCTATTAGCCAACATCGCGTCAATAAGGACCTGAGAATCCCCATAGACATGTAAAGTATCAATCGCCAATCTTCTAGAAAACCAGAGAAGCCCCCAAAGGGCTAGGACTTATACCCTTGTATTAGTGTCGGAGCCTCCGTTCCAAGAAATCTTATAATGTTGACAATGATCCACCCTTAGCCACACTCCACAACCACAATATCCTCTCTAAGCAGCACCGTCGAAATACTCAGCGGAGTATTGAATGAGATGAGGAATGGACCTATGAGAGATCCTTGACTATTTGAGAGGGTTTCTTTATATTCTCCAACAACAATAATTTGTTATGTACAATTTTGTGTAATCTGCGATCCCTCAAAAACATGTCCATTCCTGGCTCTCCATATTTCCTAGAAAATATATAGTGGCTTTGCCTGGAAATTCCCGCCACGCACAATCCGCCATCAAATACATCGTTCAATATTCATAAATCTCCCACCAGGAATGTTTAGGGAAAATAAGATATTGTTCCATACCAAAATAGCAATGATCTAGTTAGATGTCATGTAACTATATATTCAAAGTCAATCAAGAGAGTATGGAATTAATTTTACAATTTTGTGTATGTTAATATGAAATCCCTCAAAAACATGTCCATTCCTAGCTCTCCAAATTTCCTAGAAAATATATAGTTGTGTCGCCTAAAAATTCCTACCACGCTCAATCCATTGTTGAATACATTGTTCAATATTCATAAATCTCCTGCCAGAATTCAAGGAAAAAAAAATATTATTCCAAACTAGAATAACAACAATCAAATTAAATGTCATGTAACTATATTCAAATTCAATCAATAAAATATAAAATTAATTTTAAACTTACAATTTATAAAATAATTCAATTGATTCTAATTTTAAAAAGCCACCAAAATATTATAAATTAATTTTAAACTTATATAATTTATAAAATAATTCATTTGATTTTAATTTTAGAAAGCCACAAAAATATTACAAATTTTGTTTTCACATCTTAATATTTTTTTTCACTTTTAATATTATATAATAAATTTAATTCTTAATTATTGATATAAATTCAAACAACAATTAAATGTTTAGATATTTATAATATTACATCTTTTCAAATTTATAAACTATTTTAAACTTTATTTAAAGCAATCTGCTCAAAGCCAATGTAAAATATGTATTAAAATAAAAATATACTACTTCAAAATAAAGTATATCTACTATCTATGGAGATTCACGTGGTATGCTTAACAATGATCGCATAATGTCGGATTCATATTTATTACTACCAAATTGGTTTTTATATTAATGTTTCGTTTATAATTTAAAAATAATATATAAATTCGAAGTTATATAGTTAATAAGAAAAATTAATAAAAATATATAGTATTATTTTAAAATAAATAAATGTTTGTTAACATAATCACTGGAACTTATAAGCTTGGTTTTGTTGGATATTGAGTTTAACGCTCTCTGTGTGTTTTGTGACATGGACTAACTGCCTCTCGTGGATCCTAACTCTGGAGATTGTAGCGGAGACTAACGCCTGCGGGTTTTGGTCTAACGACAATCATTATTCCAACAAGTGGAATCATCACGATAGGTCTCGAGTTTGAAACTCACCTGACTCATGTTGGGGAGGAGATTGTTGGACATTAGGTTCAACGCTCCCAGTGTGTTTTGTGACATGGACTAACCGCCTCTCGTAAATCCTAACTCTGGCGATTGTAGGGAGACTAAAATCTGCGAATTTTGGTTTAACAACAATCGTGATTCCAACAAATTTAATATTAAATTTGCTATATCAACTTAACATATTTTTTTAAAGAAACAAAAAAGCCTTTACCGACGGTCCATTTAAATATTGTATCGATGATTTATGTAACAATCCATTTTAAAAAATAAGTATCAAAAAGGGTATAAACGCAATTAAATCATCACAAATATAATTAAATCATGACACTTAATAAAATGATTACTTGTAATCTTAAATTCATAGAAAATGTTAATTGAATTAAAAGTACGAGAATTACTTATCATGTCTGTCTTTATCCAATGTTTTTCTATTAGTCCCCGCGCTCACGCCGCATGCAGGACTATTGTAATCGTTTTTTGATTTTGCATTAGTTCGTGGATGATAATGAAATGGACAAATCCAATTTATTATAAAGTTTTGTATTCATGTTTAAAAACCACTTTTCCATCTGCCAATGATGTTCCTCTAAGGTTCATGTAATAGCCAATTAGCAATTTGGAGGTCTTATTTGGCCTCATATCGAGGCCAGACCTATGAAAACTTAGGGTAAGTGTGAATTGATTCGAAGGTTTTCAATTTCTATTGACTAATGCTAACATTAGTTAGCAAACATTTTATGTTGCGAAGGATTTACAAAGGCCAGGGTATATGTGAGTGTTCCACTTGGCCAAGGGTATATCTGCATGTTCCACTTGTCTAACCTCCGAACCCTCACCTGTCTTACTTCTCCAACCCTGTGCTCACCGACTTCGTCCATGCATCGCCGAGAAACACCGCTTCATCCACGGCTTACCCCTTCTCATCCACATAACACACATCTGCAGCCTACGGATCTCTAATATTTCTAAAGGCGAGTGTTCTTTATAAGAGGTCCCAGTACCGTCAGTTCTGTGGCCTCTGAAAGCATTGCTTCTGTCAAAGTCAGAGGTTCTTGGCTGGACTGTCTCTGTATCAAATTTCTCTGTATCAAATTTCCTGTGTTTTTCCGGCCAGAAAATGGTAAACACCACTCTTTTTCTCATTTCTTGTTCGAACCATTCAATTTACAAATACGAAATTGTTTTTATTTGCATCCCCTGACTTGTTTTTGTCCTATCATTTCTTAAAACTCGTAAAATTTGACATTGTACTCCTGGAAAGATAACATTAAAGTAAAGAAAGAGATGCAGCTGTAGTGCATGTCAACAACTACAGCAACTATAAGAAAAGGATGGATGGAATAGTACTAGCAAGATTAACCATTAAAACCACAAAAGGGTTCTATGGCCTCCAGCCTCCAGGATACAGAGGGTAAAATATGAGAACAAACCAAAGAAATTTAAAATCTAGCACTATCTAAAACAAAGACAGCTTAGGACATTAGTTAAATCAGCATATCCGAATTTATCAGCGAGGCAAAGAAAACTAAAAAAGTGAAACCAGAACTCGTGAAATAATGTGTCCCACATTGAAATTTGAAAGAAAACTTGAATAGCTGATTTCACAGGTAACGAATGTACAGCAATGACCCATATTTACCACATTTAATCTGATGAAAATTTGCAGGTGCGGGAATAATGAGAAGATGGAGCAAGTACCTTATTTGAAGGTCGTGGGATGAGAAGTCGGTCAACCTGACCTGTTAATTAATGAGAAGATGGAACAGTCTGGCGCGGCTTGGTTCCCTCTCCCAAAAGAGCGAGAATTTATGGAAGGAAATGAAGATGCCCCTATTGTGAAAGAATTGTGCAGCATCTGTCTAGAAGCCAAAAATCCATCTGAAATTTTGAAATCAATGCTTGTTCGCACAGTTTTGTTCCACTTGCATAGTGCTGCATATCTGTAGCAAATTGCAAGAAAATTTGGTGAACATCCATTGCCCTGAGCTCAATTGCAGCGAGCACTTGAGTCCTCAACAGTGTCAATTGATTCTTCCGGAACAAACCCTGGAGGAATGGTGCTTGGCATTGGCGGGAGCTGAGATTCCCTGTTCCCAGAGGTTCTATTGCTCTTTCACTGATTGCTCGACACTTTTGTTGAAGGATGTGCCTGAAGAAGGAAGCTCAAGGGGGGTACCTGCCATTAGTATTAAAAGCTGATGGACACTCTCGGACTTGGCTCAATCGGCCTGCAACAGACTTGGTCCCCAGAATTTTGAGTAATAGACGACAGTGGTTTTGATTATCATACACAGTAGAATTTTGAGTAATAGAGGACAGTGGTTTTGATTATCATACACAAGAGATACAGCTTGGACGAATTGTCCAGCCACAACGCCTGGAATTTTCACAAGCTTTATGTTGTTTCAGACTTGTCTCATTTCCACTTTCCCCTGTTTTTCGCAGGAAAAACTCATACTTCTCCTTCCAGACTTCACCATTAGTATAAAATTTATTTTTCCAAATAAGAACCGATGCTTTGATTTCATCTATAACATACTCACAGGCTTCAAGGTAATCTCTTCTGTGGACAGAGGACACTGCAACAAAAACACTTCATTCTCCAACATGTACAATGCCCAGACGATGCGCCACTGCAACTCTCATTAATTTCCATCAGTTTCTAGATGCAGAGCATATGGCTCTGAGCTGTCTAAGGGCCATGTGGATATAAACCTCGTATCTAAGCTCCAGAACCTGCTTATCCTCAAATGTATCCCTTGTTGTTCCAATAAAGGCAGCCCTATACTTATTCTTCGACTCACGCCAGGCTTCGATCAAACCGGTTCTCGTTTTCACTGCACAAAGCCAATAACACAAAGAAGCCATTGTTCACAGCATGCACTTATCTAGCTTCTTGTTTCAGATTTGCTCGGATATACAAAAAAGCGTATACAAACAAATGTTTACTGTGAAGAAATCCCACGTAGTTAGCATGTAAGCTTCACGATGCCACTTTTTACTCTCTTTTTTTATAATAGTTAATAATTATTGCATTAGTTTACATATAGTTATTTAAAAATCTTCAAGATGCCACATTTCATTTTTTTTTTATAATAGTTAATACCGTTACTAAGTCCAGGTGTTGATACCAAAGTTGTTGCTCCTGGAATTGATGGGAGACCTGGGTGGGACAATTGCTAAGCTCAGATCCTCGGGTGCCCCACTAAACATACATTTGCATTGATTATGCTAACTAGATCATGGGAACTAACTGCCCTCTTGGATTTATTACTTACTTTGAATATATTACACACTTAGGTAGGCATGGCATTACAAGACCACATCTACTTAACCTTGCGGACGCACCCAGCAGCGACAGCCAAAAATAATACTACTGTTGGAAAACTCTAAATAAATGTGCTAGCTATAACAATGATTTGACAGAATTCTATTGTCAGAAAACTCTGAATTTATAGAAAACAAAGGCAAATATTCTGTATTATTCAGGGTAAGCTATTGTTCCTGTTAGATGTATCATGTAACACATTGTCCTAAAACACCATTGGAAGAATGGAATAACTGCAACGTAATTGAGTAATACTGCTAAGTTAATTTCTGTACAATTCTTAAGATGATGAAAAGACTTAAGATGATGAGTGTGCAATAGATTTATTGACCCTCTTGGGTTGTAGTCTTGTGCTCTGTCCAATAATGTGGTTGAAAAAGTACTTCCAATACGTGAGGTCTTGCTAATGGACTAGACCACCGGTTCTGGAACCTATGTTATTGTGGATATGCTGCATATGACAGTCTCCTATCCACTGGCTCTTGGATGTGTTAATGAGGATCTTTGTGTGAGACCAAAATAGTGATTGTATTTGGATACAAAGTATGAATGAAATAGAGTGAAAATCCTAAGTAAAACTTGGGTAAATAGACCATACTGTGCAAAAGCATCGACTGAGGGCAGTATTATTGGGGCTCATGCCCTTTGTAATTAAACTAGAAATTAATGGGCTCTTACCTGTAGCCTGTATTCAACCATATCTCTCCTTGACTAAAAAGGTTTTATTTTGATAGGTCTGTGCGAAAGATGGATGAACAGATATATTACACACTTGGCTCGGAATAGCAGAGCTAAGCGCAACACCTTATTATCATTTAATTCAACTATCTATGCTTCTGACTAAATTTTTTTATTTTGCAGTGAGATCTAATGTTGGAAGATGGACGAACAGGTCTTGCTTTCTTTTAGCTGGTTGTAGATCTCGCTTGACTGGTGCACTTATAGATCTCACTTGGTTGGGGGCAGGGACTTTCTGCCCCACAGCCCATCTTGTCTAATGATTGCAACATGTAGACATCACATTCCATTTTTTCTTAAACCTACCAAACTTCCCTTCTTCCTTACTATGCACATTCCTTACTATGCACACCAATGTTACAATGCTCTCTAGTTTCAACATAAACTACACCATCACTCATCAATGTATCCTATTAGGTTAGTGTCACTAATATGTGGCATGAGTACCGGAAAGAAAAAGTCTCAAACGCTCCTTTCAAAATAAATTTACTAATTAATCGTAAGTTAAAGTATTTCTACCGATGTGGCAATCCACCCAATATCATATATCATGACCTAAAAGTAAATTCATGGTCATCAAGTGTTCAATTTTGATGCATTTTAGCCTTATCCCGTGTTGGATATTTTGGTTTGAAGATTTAGAAGCATCCATATGCATTGGAAGTGTGTTTTATGATAGGAATTTGAAATATTTATATTTTTGAGCACCCAAAATAATGCGAGCATGTATATATTTAATAGATATATGTTTTTTTTGTTTTTTTTTCAAGAAAGAAAACACAAAGCACTTTTCTATTGAAAAAAATTGTTTAAATTGTTTACATGACTCTGTATGGTCTAACGGAAAAATCGTGTATGAAAATCTAGAAACTATCATCTCTTATATATACATAATACATATCCAAAAGGGTGTACACTAGAGAATTACCACATTATTCTTGGAAAAAGAAAGTATAAATATTTAATTTCTATATACATTTTAATAAAAAATCACCATGTATTTTCAAATGAAAGATCAGAGTAAGAAAGTATAAATATTTAATTCCTACATACATTCTAATAAAAAATCACTATGTATTTTCAAATGAAAGATCTGAGTATTGGGAATGTGTCTACACTTTGAAGTGCAGTGCATTCTGAATAAAAACCTTGAAGTGAACAACGTTTATTTGGCAGTGGAGGCCCTGCTTAGAGAGAGAATCTGCCACAGAATTTTGAACCTTGTGTATGTGAGTAAAGTGGATCTCTTTGAAATTGGACTTCAGTTTCTTTATCACGCGCTTCAAATTGCAAAGTAGAGGCAGGGTGAACTCTGAGAAATCGTTGGTCCGGTCAATTGTAACTTTGGAATCATCGAACACAAATAATGTGCCGAGCTTGATCCTTCTAGCACAAAATAAAATCCTCCACAACGTTGTGACTTTTTCTCATGTATTTGTTCCTGGACTGCAAGTCCAACTAAGGTGAATATTTAAATTCCCAAGGAGAGAGATGTGAGCGTCGCATCCACTTCCCTAAGAATTCGTTGCTCCATCAAAGAACCTGGCGATTGTCCAAATAATTGATGAATTCAGAGTGCCCACAAAGTATTGTAGTGGGCATAGGACCATATTAATTAAAAAAAAATCACAAATTTTATGACAAATTCGATCAATATCATAAAACTTTTTTTCAAAAATAATAGCATTCCTACAATGCCAAATACCCAAAAAATGAAGGGAAAGTCCCAAAAGGTTTGTATTTAGTACCCCATTCCCGAATGCAAGATTCTATCAAAGGGTAACCCCAAGAAACATACACAGATAAGAGTTCCACATGAATGTATACTAGATGGTCTTGGAGACCGAGAAATAAATAAGAAAGTGATAAACATCTTTGCTAGATTCCATGCAGAGACAACTTCTATCAGGTCCCTGGAACCCTATTTTGCAAATATTATCTCAAGTAAGTGTTAGTTTTTGTTAGGTAATTGGTTATTAGAGTCCAAGAAACCCCGAGAAATGATTCAACGTTTTCTTGATGTATTTATATGTACATTATTGTACACCATTCTTTGAGACATTCATTAATACATTGCTCAGTTTGTTTCCAATATTGTGTGTCTTACAGTGGTATCAGAGCGGGTGAGATGCTCTGTTGAATGAGAGCATGGTTAATTTGCTCACTTAGGAGGTTAAGTTGTTTATAAATTCCATGCCTACTGATTTTGTTTTTCAGGAGCCCTGTTTTTTTGAGGAGGCGTGGTTTGTTTGAATTTTATGGAGGGAAGAATGTACCAGCTTCATAAAATTCATTTTGAGGAGTGCATTGCTTGCAGACACATAAAATAAAGGAGCCCTATTTTTTTTAGGAGGCGTGGTTTGTTTGAATTTTATGGAGGGAATAATGTACCAGCTTCATAAAATTCATTTTGAGTGCATTGCTTGCAGACGCATGAGAGAAAGACTGCAAGACTGTGGGAAATCAAGTTAAAAGCAAGCAAGGTAAAATTTGTTTTGAATATTGATTAATAGTAGCATGGCGAAATAAGTTTTTTGTAGGTTGTATTATGATTTATTTTTGTTGATAAATTTTTATAGGTGGAATTAATTTCTTTGGAGACCATATTGTATTGTTGAATCATAAAATACGTTGGTGAATCTTTATTGCTGGGTGAACAACAATTTTAATTTTGGAAGAAGCCTAGTCAAAAAAAAATTGGAAAAAAACTTTTATCGTATTTACTGTAGTGAATGAGAAGTTACAGAGGTGGATATGTTATTTTTTGCAGTGAATGGGAAGTTACAGTGGTAGATATGTTATTTATCATAGTAAATGGGAAGTCAAAGTGGTAATAGTAAACTGGAAGTTACATTGGTATGGAATTGTGAAATTCATTGTGAAAATGAAGGATACTTTTATGAGGGTGATTTGAAATAAATTTTAAATGAAAAGGAAAATATTTGTGAAAGAAAATTTTATTAAATATTTTAAAGGTGTTGACATTTGAACCAAGATCCTTTTGAAACATACTATTAGATCACTAAGCCAACTTAATTTGCAAAAAGAGTAATTCAAGGAATTAGAACGTTGTACAGAGGAAAAAAAGATTAACAGCCAAAGTTTGAAATGTAAAGGTATTAAAAAAAAAATTTAAGAGCCAGATTCAAATGCAAAAGTATCTTTAATAGGCAATCTATTAAATGGATGAAGTTCAAAATAAAATCCAAAGAGAGGTATATGTGGTGAATTAATTAGTATGGAAAGTGGCAATTATTTTCAGAAAGGGTGATATTATTTTATCTTCACATAAGGCTATCATTATTTAATATGCACAAATTAAGAATTTATGAAGGTTCAGATTATTTACTTCAAGAAGGAAGACTTTATTTGAAGGCTAAATTTAAAGACAAGAGTGTCTTGTAAAGGGGGTACTTTGAGATATTGAAGCCTGTGAAGCTGACATCATCATTCATTGAGCTTCGAAGTTTAATTTGGTTAACTTTAAGTTATAAAATATATGAATATAAAAACAAGAAAAGAAAAGATCATTATGGTTAGCAAAGCTCATAGAGTTAGATAGACTATTTGAGGTCAAAAGTTCATATTAAATCCATATGTTTGGTAATTTTATTTTAACAAAAGAAGATAAATTTTGGAGGGATTTTGGAGGTTTGTGACATTTCTGTTGGAGGTTGTGATATTTTTGTTGGACAAGAAGAAGACAACATAATTTTGGTTTCCATGGGTTGGCGACCCTGAACATGTCACTATTTTCTATCACTATTTGTTGAACTCTGTCAGATATTTGAGTTTGCAGATTCCTTTAGCATTCATTGTATGGAGAAAATATATATAAAAAAATCCCTACTTATGTAGTTGGAGTGATCATTTTTTTACTTGAATTTGTATTGTTGATGGGTGCATGATCGGTTGAACCTGACACCCGGTTAAATCATTGAACATTTGTTTGTATTGGGTGCATTTTCAGTTGTAGCTGACACCCCTTTTTCTGAGTTGACTACAAGTTTACTTTGATATTGCACCGGATAAAATGGTCAAACTAAATGGTTTAGTAAAATTATCAAGCAATTTAATGCTATCTGTTGTCCATAACGATGTCCAAGTCATCAAAAACATGTTCTATGACATCAAATCATGTTTGCAAAACACTAAAAGAAAAAATGAATTCTTGGAGCTAGAGTCACAGTTTCAGCGAGATGAATTACATGAATTACAAAAGAAGAATTTTGAACATGTTCTTGTTCAAAACAACAGGTTTTTTGAGCCCGATCATCAGTTAGATAATGGTCAGAGAAATGAAGTGATTTCAGGTGAAAATTTGGATGCAGTTAGAAGTGTTGATGTGAAACCTATTTTAAGACCATGGGAAGAGATTACACAAAATAAACACAGAACTGGTTTGGTTTATAACAATGTGTTGAAGATTTCAACAAGAAACAGTGAAAGTGGCATCCAGAAACATCATCCTTGATCCTAGTGAAAAATCAGCACCTAAACTAGGTGTGGCCCACACAAGCTATTTTTAGGTGTATGTCTAAAAATAGACATGTTGAGAAAAATCTAAAATTAGCAGAAGGTTGATTCTAGATGGTTGAGAAAAATCTATTTTTAGATGAGTTTCTATTTTTAGAATATGGGAGAAGTCTATTTATAGATCGTAAATCTAAAAATAGAATGCATGTCGATTATTATTAGCCCTTAATAATAATCAGACAATAAATAGTAACTTATTCTCTTGGAGCACTTGATTTCAGTGAACAGATGTGGCACATCAGTGGGCTGAAGGAATTATGCAATTCCTAGGGTGGTTGGTGACTCATGCATGGAGGACTTAGTTATAACTGATTGTGGAAAGTTGTAACAGAGTTGGAAGAGTAGTTATGTGAGTTGTTATTTAGTTTAACTCAGTTAAGGGAGTTAAACTCAGTTGTGCTAGTTGTAACTAAACATACACTAGTGAAAGATGAGTGAATTAATTATTTAATTAATTCACAAGTAGTGTATTACTTGCAATTGAATAAATACAACAGTTAACTACTTGCATGTCAGATCCAGTGGAGACCCAGTTGAGAGATAGGTGAAAGGGTGAGATGGATTATCTGTTGTGACTATAGTGGAGTATTCAATGCATCCACACACACATTGGATATTCGTATGAGTATTGCGCAGTCAAGGCAAGGTAAGGTCAAATTCATTCAGGTTTCTTCTTCAACATGAATTGTGCAGTAGAGGCAGGCTGTTAGGAGGCAAGAAATTGGTGCATGGAGATGTAAATTTTTGCAAGACAGTGTGAGACGATTGTATATTGTACTGAGAGTTCTATGAGCTGATCTTTGTATGAGATATATGAGATTGTTTCATGATCCATTGATATAAATAATATATGATAGTTGGGGTTTTTAGCTTTAAGCTTTCCTGGTAAAACATCTTGTTATGTGTGATTGATTTTTCTTCATGTGTTTGCAATTGGTGATTTAATTTCCACAAAGAATTAAGTGGAAGGATTATGTATTTAACATAAGATTAATTTGTTAGATCAGGAGAATCCGGTAATATACATGCATATATTGTATAATTTCTACATGGTATCAGAGCTGAAGAGATTGCAATAGTGAAGCAGTCCTGAGTTTTGTGTTGGTGGAAACAATTCAAAATTGCTGCAAGAATTTCTTGGTTCGACAGTTGAGTATACATTGAAATGGCTTTCAATGGGTTGCGGTTGGAGTATGCACTTGAGGGTAGCTTGAACTACATAGCCTGGAAGGATAGGATGGAGGCGGTGCTTGAAGATAATAGCTTGAAGGAATTCATCGAGAGAGATGTTCCTAAGCCCACTTCGACGGATGCTGCAGTACTTGACGCATGGCAAAAGAAAGTAGCAAGGGCGAGGAGGATTCTGTTGGAAGGTGTGAAATACCATATTGTGTCAAGCCTTCATGGGAAATCCACTCCATATGCTATGTGGAAGGCTTTGATAGATCTTTTCCAAAGCAGCAGCGACCATAGGAAATTGACGTTGAAGGATAAACTCAGAAAAATCAAGATGGAGAAGAACGACACTATTCCGGTATACTTGAAAAAAAATTTCCAATGCAGGGATGAGCTTGGGGGTGTAGGAGTAAGTGTTTTTGATGATGATCTGGTGAGCTTGGCTCTCCTTGGGCTTCCAAAGAGTTGGCACAGCTATGAAGACTCTGTCAATGGACGATAAAAATTGCCGAATTAGGAGCGACTTTGGTCGAATCTAGTGCAGGAGGAGATAAGGCGGAACACCAAAGATGTCTCTTCATCAAATAATGATTATGAAGAGGGTTGTGTTTTGGCTGCCAAGGTCAATAAGAAGAAGCGGAAGACATTCCATTCTAGATCTGAGGTCAGTGAAGATGGCAAGGAGAACAACATGTCCAAAGTGAAGTGTTTTCACTGTCATGAGTTTGGACACATTGCCACAAATTGTCCACATAAGAAGAAGAACAAGATGGCTACTGGAGTTTTAGCTGGTGAGGCTCTTACCTCACAATTTGATCTTGACTTCTCATTGGTCGCATGCATGGTGTCTAGTGCATTGGGATCGGGGTGGTACTTTGATAGTGGTGCTTCCTTTCACATGACGAGAGATGATAAATTATTCAGTGACCTGGTGGAGAAAGATCTCGAGATGCATGTTGAGTTGGGAAATGATGGAAGATACAGTGAAACTGGCATTGGTACCATTACCTTTCAGAGGGCGTTAGGTAAACTCTTTCATCTAAAATATGATGTGCATGTTCCAGGTTTAAAGAATAATTTAATCTCAGTCGCAATGTTAGAGGATAGAGGCTATGATGTTGTCTTTAGCGAAGGAAAAGTTTTCCTACGACACAAAGCAACAGGGCAAGCCAAGAAGGTTGGGATTCGATTGAAGAATATCTACAGGCTTTAAGTACATGGGATTTCTACGGAGCTTCCTACTGTTTGGAAGTGCGATAAAGACATGAAATTGAAGCTTGAGAGGGAGCAGGATTTGCATGCAGGTAAGAGTGAACCTCAAGATGTGGAGCAGCCACAAGATGAGGATCATGGAGTGGGATCAACCACTCATGCAGAGAAATTTCGAGCCAGATGGGTAGAGGGAGTGCATGCATCTATACCACCCAGTGAGAGGTGGGGCAACATGCATGAGTAATCCCAAGAAGAAATTTTTGGGCAGGATTCATTGAGATGGTGTGGATCTCATGAATTGAACCTAGCTACGAGGCGCCCACAAAGCAGCAGTAGCATGATCAGTTGGATTGATGCAGTCAGATCAAAGTGACAGTGTCGTATACTAGAGTGCGGATCATAAATGACAGCAAGTGCAGAGTGCATGGGTGCAGAGTTCAACAACGCAATGATTCCTGAAGACATGTGCAGTAGCTAAGCAGAAGTCAGAAGACTTTGATGACAGATGCATTAGACTGATTGAGTTGTTTGGAGGCCATTTAGTTTCAGAAGCGTTGCATGCAAGTATTGTAGGGCGAATGCATGGAGTTGCAGGGCACATGCAAAGACATACCTTTCTTGTTGAGAGGGAGTGTTGAATATTGCAACAAGAAATAGTGAAAGTGGCATCCGGAAACATCATCCTTGATCCTAGTGAAAAATCAGCACCTAAACTAGGTGGGGCCCACACAGGCTATTTTTAGGTGTATGCCTAAAAATAGACATGTTGAGAAAAATCTAAAATTAGCAGGAGGCTAATTCTAGATGGTTGAGCAAAATCTATTTTTAGATGAGTTTCTATTTTTAGAATATGGGAAAATTCTATTTAGAGATCGCAAATCTAATAGAATGCATGTCGATTATTATTAGCCCTTAATAATAATCAAACAATAAATAGTAACTTATTCTCTTGGAGCACTTGATTTCAGTGAACAGATGTGGCACATCAGTGGGCTGAAGGAATTATGCAATTCCTAGGGTGGTTGGTGACTCATGCATGGAGGACTTAGTTATAATTGATTGTGGCAAGTTGTAACAGAGTTGGAAGAGTAGTTATGTGAGTTGTTATTTAGTTTAACTCAGTTGAGTGAGTTAAACTCATTTGTGCTAGTTGTAACTGAACATACACTAGTGAAAGATGAGTGAATTAATTAGTTAATTAATTCACAAGTAGTGTCTTACTTGCAACTGAAGAAATACAGTAGTTAACTACTTGCATGTCAAATCCAGTGGAGACCTAGTTGAGAGATAGGTGAAAGGGTGAGATGGACTATCTGTTGTGACTATAGTGGAGCATTCAATGCATCCACACAAACATTGGAGATGCCTATGAGTATTGGGAAGTCAAGACAAGGTAAGGTCGAATTCATTCAAGGTTCTTCTTCAGTAGGGATTGCGCAGTGGAGGCAGGCTGTCAGGAGGCAATAAATTGGTGCATGGAGGTGCAAATTTTTGCAAGACAGTGTGAGACGATTGTATATTGTACTAAGAGCTCTATAAGCTGAGATTTGTATGAGATATATGAGATTGTTTCATGATCCATTGATATACATAATATATGATAGTTGGGTTTTTTAGCTTTAAGCTTTCTCGGTAAAACATCTTGTTATGTGTGATTGATTTTTCTTCATGTGTTTGGAATTGGCGATTTAATTTCCACAAAGAATTGAGTGGAAGGATTATGTACTTAACATAAGATTAATTTGTTAGATCAGGAGAATCTGTTAATATACATGCATATATTGTATAATTTCTACACAATGATGTATCTTTTCACATTCCATATTTCGTTAAACCTATAAAATTTCAAAGTTTAGGATTTCTGGATGGTGTGGTTCCAGAAAAAGTTGATAAATTCCAACATTGTAACAGAGTTGGACATATGAAATATCGACACTTTGATCTTCACTCGTATGAGCATTTTGGAAAGTGTAATCACCATTCAGAGAGATGTTCCAAAAATAAGAGTACTGCAAGAGATAAGAAAAAGTTCAGATGGATTGCTTCTTTGGAATGGTCGTAAGCAGCCAAGAAGATCTACATATCATAAAGTAGGATTTGTTAGTGAGTGTTGACGAAGCTTGCAGTGATGAATAATACTTCTTACCTTTTATCCGACAAGGGGGGGATTTGTTGGTGGTCTGATACGTGTTCGAGTTCGATATTTCAAGTGAGCTTGAGTCAGAGATCCACATCCTAAGCCACAACCTGTATCATAGTTGTGAGACTTCAGTTGATTAATTTGTTTGTGAGCAAGCACTTCCAAATTCAGAATTGTTCAAGGGACTGCTGTGATATTTCCAGAGTTTGTGGTCATCTTCAAACCACATTTTTTGTTGTTCTAAGAATTTTTATGTATGTTCCAGAATTGGTGTTAGTTGAGACATTGAGTTCTCCCATCTTCGGTTCGTGGTCATCCTTAAAAACCATTTCTGAGAGACATTTAGCTCTTGGCTGAGATGCATTTTTGCATTTTGAGCTCTCATTCTTCGAATTTGGTATATCCCTTCGGATTAAGGGGAGAATTTTAGAAAACTAATCCTCAGTTTAGTTTGTGTTAGGTAATTGGTTATTAGAGTCCAATAAACCTTGGGAACTGATTCAGCGATTTCTTGATGTATTGATATGTACATTATTGTACACCATGATTTGAGACATTTATTAATATATTGTTGAGTTTGTTTCCAATCTTGTGTGTCTTACAGTAAGGATCTACAAATATTATCCCAAGTAAGGATCTTGTTCTTGTTCTTCAATGCAAGCCAACCAAATATCTTAATTTTCAATGACATGTTCCATTTCCATATTGAATCAAACCAACAGGGAAAAACATAATTTAAAGGATTATAAGAGATGAAACTTAACGAAGGTTTTTCCATGAACAGATTTTCCACCCCATCCAAAGGATTAAAAAAAAATTGTAATGAAATTCCGGTCATATATAGATTTTTGATATAGTCCTCCCAAATAGTTTCCAATTGACCCTCTAAACCCAATTCTACGGCCTGATTCCAGGATGAGCAAGTTGGAGATATGAAACCACCACAAAATGTATTTGGTGGGTGTGATTGATACCCATACCAAGAAGATGGCATATGATCTTGATAGATAGATAATGATCATCGATGAAACCACAGATTGGATCTAGGCCAACCTTGACCCTGTCGTCGTTCTCTATTTCCCAACTTAAATTGCCAAACAACCATTTCTTAATTCTCATAAATCCATGCCAAATAATTGATATTTTTTTTTGGAAAAACCACCATTCTTGTTTCAAGGGAGGCGATCTATATTTTTTAGGTATTTTTCCAGGACAATATTTTTCCAAATTCCTTTACCAAATATAACACCCAAATACTTTTAGTCAACAAGGCACAGACAATTATTTCTAAATTTTTTAAGCCCCATCCACCCACTTCCTTATTTTTTGAGATAACTCCTCCAAATGCATTAGATGTATTTTATGTACTCCCTTTGCCCCAAACCAAAGAAATTTCAAAATAATGGAATTAATCCTTTTGATAATAAGCTATGGCATCAAGTATAAGTGAAGCCAGAATACAAAAAAAAATGTAAAAAAAATTGTTCTAGAATTAGTTTTCCACTGCTCGAAAGCCACCCATGTGACAAAGAGGCCAATCTATCTTCAATTTTTTTTAATAATCCAATGGCAGGCCTTGATAATATATTTGTTTGGCTTAAGAAAGAACACAAGGTATTTGAATCCCCGATCCAAAGGAGAGATGTCGACTGCAAAATTTTTAGCAATTTCCATAACTTGATTTAAATCACATGAAGCATATATGATCAAGGCCCTTTTTCCTTGTTCATATACAACCTAGATTCATCTCCAAATTTCAAAATTATATCAAAGAGTTGTCTCCATTAAACAATTGATATCTGTTTTATTACTAGGACATCATCTACAAAACGTAAGTGAGAGACAAAAACATTTTTGGTGATACGAAGGCCTAAATATACGGCTTCTATGTGAGACACCTTTATAAGACTATTAAATGCATCTATGACCAAAAAAATAAAAGGGGTGAAAGAGAGAATCCTTGAAGAAGTCCTCGATACGCTAGAAAAAATCCAACGGAAGATCATTGATAAATACAACATAACATACCAAGGATACACATGATATGATCCACTCAACAACCCTGACATAAAGACCAATTTTGTGAAGGATCAATAGGAGAAATTTCCAGTACACACTATCATAGGCCTCGTTAAGGTCCAATTTTAAAATTATAGCCTCCTTGCACTTGGATTTTATAGAATGTAGACATTCTTGTGCGATGGAAACCATGTCCTAAATTTTCTTATTCTACAGAAAACTGAACTGTTCAGGAGTGATGAATTTAGATAGCTTCACATTAAGTATATTGGAAATTATCTCGGAAATTAATTTATATGCAATATTGCCTAATGATATAGGTCTACAATCCATGAATGTAGAGGGCTTTGAATTCTTCGAAATGAGAGATATTAATGTTGCTTTAATTTCCCCCAATATTTTGCATAATCTTCTCGAATCCTCTACCATTTATTGTAAATCTATACCCATGATATCAAATAAATGTGCGAAGATATCCACCATCCATCCATCTAGACCAAGATAATTGTATCTATCGAAGTAATTTACAACATCTAAGACCTCTTATACTGTTATCATCCTTCCCATAAATGCATCATATGCTTTATTTGTGTAAAACATTGGATGCATTCAAGTTGAATGTCGAAATCCACCTCCAAGCGTGCATGATAAAATTCCTAAAAGAATTGAATGGCATCTATGTGTATATCTTCCAATTTATATAACTTATTAATTGCACCATTTGTAATATCCCATATTGTATTCTAAGTCTTGCACAAGGAGGCAAAATGGTGAAAACAATTAGTGTTCTTATCTTCGTTCTCTATCCAGATTTCTCGATTGTTGAGTCGTCACTCAATTGTCATTGATTGTTACATCATCATTCGGCCTCACTGAAGATAGTTCCAAGAATTTCTTCTGTGAGACTCTAGAGCCATTTTTTGTAGATGTTTTTCCATCGAGAGGAAATTCAGATCATTGGGAATATTTAGGCGAGACATGGCCTCTTGAATTTCCAACAACTTAACCCAAATTTTTCTTTTTTATGTTGAACCCATCATATCACCACCTATTTTAGAAATATGAGATTTAAAACAAGCATTTCCATACATGATGAGCCTGAAATATTGGGCACTACTTGCCATGTTTTTAAAACTAGTTGTTGAAAATTAGATTCCTGCAGCAAAGTGTGGTTGAACTTCAAAGGAAGGTCATACCATATACGATCGGTCGACCATTGGAGGATAATAGGTGCATGGTCATATAGGAGAGCATAAGAAATACAATATCTCATGTAACCAAACTTCTCCAAAATATTTTGATGAAACATACACCGATCTAACCAGCTCTTTAAAATTTTCCCCAAGCTCAAGTGTCCATTATTCCATGTTAGGGAGAGAAAATCAAGGAGAATATCCACCAAGTTGTTTTCCTTGAATAGCTCTTGAAAAAATAACTCATTGGATAGAAATTACATTTCCCCCCCAACATTTGGCCCTAGTACCGTGGGGTTGAGATCTCCCACCAAAATCACAGAGTCGATCTTCAATATGCCACATGCATCTAACTTATGCCCTACGACCACAATATGACACACACATATTGATAATATGGAACCAGTGGGATAACCCACTAGAAAATATAGTTAAAATCATGCCTGCAAAAAACTAGAAATAAGAGAAATCAACTAAAATAGGGTTCTAGAGAGTGACCATAGCTCCGAAGAGGCCCGAGGAATCCATCACAACTGCTTTCCATCCTGAGAAAATTTTCAAAAAATAGAGCAGAGATTTGTCCCCAGGGGCCATAGATCCTTAGATGTGAATAATAGCAGGACAAACATTTCTGATAAAATGATTAAGGGATTTTTTTTTTGGGGGAATTCCCAATACCTCTAAGGTTGAGAGAGCGTATCTTCATGCGTATTTGGGATATCATACACATTTTCTCTAAGGTACTAGTGATTATGTGAATCTTGTATCAATACATCGTGTAAGTCTAAGTCGTCCACAAAATAAAATGATTTAGCCATGAGAGACTGGACTCCCTTCAGGGATGACTTGTAACGACCTATCCTCTTCTGAGAGAGAGTATATTCATGTGTATTTGGGATATCAGACACATTTTCTCTAAGGGCCTAGTAATTATGTGAATCTTGTATCAATACATTATGTAATTATAAGTCGTCCACAAAATCAAATGATTTAGCCATGAGAGACTGGACCACCTTTAGGGATGACTTGTAATGACCTCTCATCTTCTTACAAATAATTACGTTCTTAGCCAAATTGGGGATAATGGATACGGTCAGGGAGACACAATGAGAATGGATGAAAAGAGGAACCAAATCCAGAGATATATTCTTGCACAAAAAAACACTATCACTTCTGACATAGTTTGTGGGAGAAAGGGTATCATGGAAACTAAAAAATTCAATAGATAGTGGAGCCAAGACCAAGTGTAGAAATTATACAAACAATATGTATACCAATGGATTCAATCAGATCATGCAATATTCTAGAGCAAGATATTGAATCATTCTACAATTAATTTGCATTAATTAAACATGATCACACAATCACACCAAGTAAGAGAAAGAATCAAATTCACAAGACATGAAATTTTATGGGGAAAGCAATATGATCAAAACCCCTTTATCTGTATTGTATAAAACCAAGGAAACATGAAACAATCACAATGCACTCTTCTCACAAGATTTTGCTTCACTCTACCAACTGTCTCACACTGATCCAGACAAAATCAACCAACACTTAGCCAATTTCCTGCCTCTGCTCAACCTGCCTTGCTTGTGCAATTCTAAGAACAACTGATCCCTATTAATTAGGAAATTAAACCTTCCAAAATTGCATAATACATCATGTACAATCCTATGGTTGTCTAATTGCGCGCCTATAATTTACTAATAATACAACTGATAGATAACATCCCTTTAACCTCTGTCTCAACTGGGTATTCATCAGAAATGACATGCATGCAACTATTAATAGTAAATCATCAGTCACTTGACAAATCACTGCATGTGAATTAAATCTTATTAATTCACTTGACCTCTCACTAGTGCAACAATCACTTACAACTAGTTAGACTGACTTTAACTCACTCAATTGAGTTAATTGATTTCTCATGCATTAAAATAATACACTAACTGCAACTTGGACTCTAAAACAAATAGAATCACTCTACATGCCTCACCAACCACCATCAACTCGAATTTTATGAGCTAACTGAGTCTATCACACTTAGTTAACTATTACAAGTGATTATGAGATAAGATTACAATTTATTGTCCAATTTAATTAAGGGAAAATTAAATTAGACACACGTTTCTTGTTGACTTTTCAACACTCCCTCTCAACAAGAAAGGGATTATCATCTACCCCGATCCTACCTCTGTGGTATTCGAATTTTCTCTTGGCTAGTGCCTTCGTCAGAATATTTGCATCCTGATCCTTCCTGGGAATTTACTGAAGTAACATAATGCGTCTCAGAACATAATCTCTGAGATGGTGGTACCGGATGTCAATATGTTTGGACTTGTCATGGAATACTAGATTAACCGAGAGTTTTATGCAACTCTGGTTCTCACAATGTATCACCCTCAGATCCATATGATGACCAAAAAAACCAACAAGTATCTTCCTCATCCAGATGGCCTCACATGCTGCCATGTACTCTACATCAGCTGAACTGAGTGAAACTGATCTTTGCTTTCTATTGTACCAAGAAACTGTTGTCGATCCTATGTTGAAGATCCCTCCTGATGTGCTCTTCCTAAATGATGGACTTCCTACCCAATCTACATCAGTGAAGCCTTGAAGCTTCACTCCCTCTCTGTCCATATGTACCATAATTCATACTCTATATTGCCCCTGAGATATCTCAAGACATGATTCCCCGCCTTCCAAAAGAGCTTGGTCTGCTTAACCATAGCTTGACTAAATTGGTTAACAGCGTAACATATGTTTGTTCGTGTGTTCACCAAGTACCTGAGTAAACCCACAAGCTTCCTGTAAACAATAGCATCCACTACCTCACCTGAAGTAACATCCTCCTTCCTCCAGTTTCCTGCAAGAGGAGTTTCCACGGGTTTACAACTCTCCATGTGGAACTTCCTTAGAATATCTTTGGCATACTTTCCTTGAGAAAAAAATAGCTCCCCATCCCACTGCCATATCTCCATACCAAGGAAATAGTGAAGGAGTCCCATGTCCTTCATCTCAAACTCTCTTGCAAGATCTTCTTTGCAAGAAGTTATGAGTTGCTCATCACTTGTCAGAATAAGATCATCAACATAAAGTACGATAATCAAAATCTTACCATCAACCACAATCTGGTACAGGTTCGCATCCGCTTCACTCTTTGTGAAGCCCAACCCGGTGAAATAGCTGTCAATCCTAGTGTACCAAGCACAAGGTGCTTGCTTTAGTCCATACAGTGCTCTCTTGAGTCTGGACACATGTGACTCCCTGTCAAAGGCCTCAAAACCTTCTGGCTGCCCAACGTACACTTCTTCCTCAATAACTCCATTAAGAAATGCAGTCTTCACATCCATCTGATGTATCTTCCAACCCATCTGTGCTAAGAGTGCAAGGATATATCTAATTGATGAGTACTGTGCAATTGGTGCAAAAGTCTCCTCATAGTCAATCCCCTCAATCTGTGAGAATCCCCGGGCTACAATTCTAGCTTTGTACTTCTCCACACTCCCATCTGTTGCCTGCTTCACCTTATAGATCCATCTAGATCCAAACACTTACTTCCCGACCAGTCTTGGGACAACATCCCATGCACTGTTCCTGATGATGGATTCATACTCCTCAACCATGGCATCAACCCAAGTTGGTTGATTCACCGCTTCCTCAAAAGAGGATGATTCTGTTACAATACACTTGCTCATAAGAGCCATGTATCCAGTATACCTTTTTGGTGACTGTCTCTGTCTATGCTGTGATGTAGGTGCTCCTACATGTTCTTCCACATCAAGTCTCAATCTGTTAGCCTTTGTGGTGTGCCTCCTACCATGTCTGGTGGATGGATATGCATGAATGGTTTCTACCATTCCATGATCCTCCTCATGTGGCTGCTCCACATCCTGAGGTTCATCCTTTGGAACCAAGAGTTCCTCATTTGCATGCAAATCAATATCCCTCTCAAGGGACAATCGCATGGCTTTCTCCTCATCAAATTTTACATCCTTTCTGACAAATATCATCCTATTGTTCGGAAAATACACCCGATATTTTTGGGGAGTATCAGTGTACCCCACAAATATCCCAGTCTCTGATGTTGGTTCTAGCTTCTTTATGGAATCTTTGGTCATGTGGCATTAGACAGATGAGCCAAAAATTTTAAAATATGAAACATCAGGTTTCTTACCAAAAAAAGTCTCCTCTGGTGTATTCATGCCAAGTATCCAATGAGGACTATGGTTCTACACAAATACCGTTGTGTTGCATGCCTATTCCCATAGATGCAACAGCAGGCCCTGATCATGTAACATAGCTCGTGCCACACCCAACAATTGTTCTGTTCTTTCTTTCTGCAACCCCATTATGTTGTCAGTTATGAGGCACAATCAACTCTCTTTTAATTCCTTCTTTAGCACATAAGTTCTTGAATTCATTGGATATGTACTCACCACCATTGTCGCTCCTTAGAGCCTTCACCTGCTTCCCTGTATCTTTCTCAACCAGTGCTTTGAACTCACAAAATTTTGATAACGTCTAATATTTCTTTTGCATGAAGTAGATCCAACACTTTCTAGAAAAATCATCAACAATAATCACATAATACATGTGATTTACTATAGAAGTTGTAGAGAATGGTCCACACACATCTGAGTGAACTCTCTCAAGGATTTCTGTTGCTCAGTTCTCTTTCTCGTGAAAATTTTCCTTTGTATACGTCCCCATGGTACATCCCTTGCATGTGTCTATCTGCGAAAGAGTACCCTTTGGAAGCCCCGTAGAAATTTGTTGCATGACCTTCAAAGCACTGTGGTGTAGATGTCCCAATCTTCTACACCATAACTCACCCTCATCCTGGCTCACCACTATTTCTGATTTACTCATCAATTCTGTGCAACCATATACATCAAGTTTGTAGAGGTTCTTCACACAAACCCCAATCTTATTAACCTGTCTTATGGATTTTTGACGAAGGAATGCTTTCCCTTCACTGAAAACCACATCATATCCTCCATCCTCAGACATAGCAATTGAAACTAAATTATATTTCAAGCCTGGTACATGCATGACATCTTTTAATAAGAAAGGTTTACCTGATTGTCTCTCGAAAGTAATTGTACCGATCCCGGTAGTGCTATACCTCTCATCATCACCCATCTCGATGTGCATCTGAAGATCCTTCTCCTCAAAGCTACTAAAGAGTTCTTTGTTTTCCGTCATGTGGAAAGATGCACCACTATCCATGTACCACATTGATCCAATTGCACTAGACACCATGCATGTGATGAGTGAGAATTCCAACTCGAACTGTGAAGCCAAAGCATCACCCGTTGTAGATCCAGAAGCCTTCTTGTTCTTCTTCTTGTTTTTTGGACAATTAGTGGCATAATGTCCATGCTCATGACAATGAAAAAATTTCACTCTGGACTTGTCACGCTTCTTGCCTTCTTTGCCGGTCTCAAATTTGGAATAGGATTTCTTTCCCTTCCCATTCTTTTCCTTACCAACCAAGGCACAATTTTCCTCATCGTCTGTCTTGGATGAGGATCCATCCCTGGTATTCTGCCTAAATTATTCTTGTACTAAATCTTACCAAATTCGCTCCCAATCTGGTAGCTTCTCGCTCCCATTGACAGAGTCCTGATAACTATGCCAGCTCTTAGGAAGGCCTAGAAGTGCTAGGCTCACCAAGTCATCATCCACTATAGTAATCCGGAAATTTCCAAGCTCATCTCGACATTGGATGAACTTGGTCAACTATTTAAGAATAGTGTCGCCTTTCTCCATTTTGATTTTCCTGAGCTTGTCCTTCAGTGCCAATTTTCTATGTTCATTGTTGTTCTGAAAAAGATCTGTCAAGGTCTTCCACATTGCATATGGAGTCACATTTCCATGGATACTCGAGACAATGTGATCTTTAACTCCCTCTAATAAGATCCTCCTCGCCTTTTCAACCTTATTTTTCCAAGCATCAAGAAGAGCGGTGTTTACTGCTGTGGGTCTTGGAATATAAATGTCGATAAATTCTTTCAACCAGTTGTCCTCTAGGACTTCCTCCATTCCGTATTTCCTTGCAATATAATTAGAACTCCCCTCGAGTGTATATTCCAATATTAATCCATTGAAATCCATCTAGATCCGCCTGTCACACCAAAGAATATTTTTGCAAATTCGAACGTTGTTCAGCACAAGCTCAATTTCTTCTTCACTATAGTGATTTATGGCGCTCTAATGCCATGTAGAAATTATAAAAACAATATGTATACCAATGGATTCAATCTGATCATGCAATATTCTAGAGCAAGATATTGAATCCTTCTACAATTAATTTGCGGAAATTAAACACGATTGCACAATCACACCAAGTAAGAGAAATAATCAAATTCACAACACATGAAATTTTCTGGGGAAATAAATATGCTCAAAACCCCTCTATCTCTATTGTATAAAACCAATGAATCATGAAACAATTACAATGCACTCTTCTCACAAGAGTCTGCTGCACTCTACCAACTTTCTCACACTGATCCAGAAAAAATCGACCAACACTTAGCCAATTTCCTGCCTCTGCTCAACCTGCCTTGCTTGCAATTCTAAGAAAAATTGATCCCTATTAATTAGGAAATTCAACCTTCCAAAATAAAAAAATACATCATGGGAAATCCTATGGTTGTCTAATTGTGTGCCGAAAATTTACTAATAATACAACTGATAGGTAACATCCCTTTAACCTCTGTCTCAACTGGGTCTTCATCAGAACTGACATGCATGCAACTATTAATAGTAAATCATCAGTAACTTGACAGATCACTGCATGTGAATTAATCTGATTTAATTCACTCGACCTCTCATTAGTGCAACAATCAGTTACAACTGGTTAGATTGAATTTAACTCCCTTAATTGAGTTAACCGATTTCTCATGCATTAAACTAATACACTAAATGCAACTTGGACTCTAAAATAAATAGAATCACTCTACATGCCTCACCAACCACCCTCAATTTGAATTTTATGATCTAACTGAGTATATCACACTCAGTTAATGATTACAAGTGATTATGAGATAAGATTACAATTTATTGTCCAATTTAATTAAGGGAAAATTAAATTAGACACACATTTCTTGTTGACTTTTCAACACAAAGGAGGAAACATTAATAGGTTCCACATCTTCCCTAGCCACACCGGGAATAGGAAGATCTTGTGGAGGTTGTCGAATTCGAGTAAACTTGGAAGATGGAAGAAACACCAGATGCACCATCACAAATAGTCAAATTAATGTATATGAGATTGAATGGATTTATAAGAAAATCATTAGATGTGGATTGAGAATGTGCATTAAAGCAAGAAGGATTTCTTCCATTGGAAATAGAAGATCGGTAGGAAGAAGAAAATGTAGATTTGGTACCTGAGGTGAAGGAAGCCTCCCCTCCGTCACTAGGATCAAATATAGTGTCGATAGTCAGAATTTCAATTCCAAGAATTGTTTGCTCCTTTTCCTCATAAAGTTGAGAGCCTTTGTGACCACTGAACTGTTTATGGAACTTTTCTAGTGCATGTCCCATCTGATGAAATGCAAGGCATCAAAAATGGATTCCCCAGTTATCAACCCTTTGACTAAAAAAAATCCCTAGTGAAGGTCCAACTCCACTAGGATACCACGAGAGAAATTTGACTTGACAAGGACCCACGCAACCCCTCCATCCATGCTAGTAAGTAATATATCTTCTAGGAAAAAAAATTTCCCTGTCGTATTTCCAATTGCCCAAATGTCCTTTCGAGACCATAATTCTAGGGGAAAACTAGAAAGTTTGACCCATCCCAGGTGGTGACTGGGAACATGTGTCAATGGATTGAACCCCACATACCATTTATGCAAGTTTAAGAATCTTCTTCCACTAGCTTAGAGTCTCTAAATAATGTTTTCCACATAATATTTATGCAAAAAATGAAAGAAGAACCACTTTTTCAATGTCGTATCTCAAGAAAAAATCCCTTGGCTGTGGTAAGGAATCAATGCTTGAGACATTTTTTAAATGTATGTCACAATTACGATATCAAATGGCCTCTGTTTAACACCTTTAGAATTTAATTACTTAATACCCTTAATAATCTGATTTAATGAAAGCCTTCACAATGCCATAAACTACTGATACTTGAGTGAAATGAAAAGAAGAACTGTAAGAGAAACTCAAAATGATATGCTGAGAAAATAATATATCACTATTAAGTTTCAAAGGTGTTGTGTAGGTAAATTCTCTCTGTGGACAGAGATGATCCCTCTAGCCCTAGGGTGGGTATAGCAACAAGGGAACAAGCTAATGTTTTGGTTCCTAGTTAACGAATGAAATAGGTTGGGATAGATTGTCCTACCTGTAGTCCAACGCGATTTTTGCAGCTGTAGTAGTGGTGACCTCTTGATCTCTATCTCGACAGGTTGCAGTCCTTCAGCAATGGTACTCGGATGCCTGCGCAAAGATCGAAGGATAAAAAGCAACATACAAGACAATAATCACATTCATAACTAGCTAATCAGTCAAGGAAGATTAAACACATTGCGTGAAATAAACCATATCAAGACAAGATGGGAATTAGACATTAGTCATGTATATATTAATAGGAAAGAAAGAGATTACAATCAGAGCCTTGACGTCGCAACCTCCTTCAGCGGGTTCAGTCGAAGCGTGTCTCGAACGTTCGTCGGGGAATTGGGACGAGGCGAGGACATAAGCCTAAGCTCTCTCTTGAAAAAGGTCTCTTTCTTTGCTCTATCTCACAAGCTAAAACGTTCAACAATTCCTCTTCAACTATTCAACCGTTCAAATAGCTTCATCAATGGGAGATAGGTTTATTTATAGAGCGAGAGGAGGAGGTTGGGCTCCCTAAAATGGTGGAAGGGAGGCCTTATCCCTTGGGAGGTTCCCCCAAAAGGTGGAAACAAGAGACTAAAGGAGGGTGTTCGTGGTTATGCAGTCAAACAACCCAAGCCGCACTCACTCACGATGCTATTAGCATAGAAACTTGCCTCTATATTTAAAAAACATTCCAAAAACAGCTTGACGTGGGTAGCTCACTGGGACAAAGCGCCAATGGGCGCGACCTCCAGTGTTAATTTCCTTTATTGGCACGAGGCCATGACGGCCTACTAGCACCAACCTGCTAAGTGTTTCTATGTAATGAAACTTTACGCAAGGCATGACACTTCATATAGGTCACGAAATGGTCCTTCAATGTGCGAGATGGGGATTACGAGGGATGGTGAAAAATGTTGTGTAACAAGAGGAAATCGTGGAGAGAGAAACTCCGAAATAACATGTTGTAAACACGGAATATATTACTTTAAATTTTCATCAAGTTTATGAAAGAGAAGAGATGAAGTGAAGGAGTGCAAATTAAGGTGATTTAACTCTTACTCACAAATGTAATTAAGAGGCGGCTAATCCCGGGTGGATATTGGTGGTCACCGCCTATTCCACTTGGGGCCCCACCATTTTCTCTTTCAGTTTTTTAGTTTCGGCACAACTTACTATTTTTAGCTGTTTTTTGGGTCCTGAACTTCCGGAGCTGTTTTGAGGCCCTAAACGATGATTTTTTGGAAAATCGGGACCAACATGGGTCCATGGATTGATTTTTCTCACTCAAAATTTGTAGTCCTCGGATAGATCTTTCTAACGAGGTATGGTACACGTTAAACGAAGATCGTCTGCCAAAGTTACGTCCCTGGGAAGTTGAAACACCAATTTACCCAAATGGGGCCCATAGTTTTGGCGCTTCATATCCTAGGGTTAGGGTTTTGGCTGTTTAGGATTTCCCATTGTTTCTAAATAATTAATAGGCCCTCAAGCCTCATTGTAACTCAATTCAGAGGCTTGTAGCTGCCACATCTCTTCTTAGAGATAGCTACCAGCGCCCTAGCTAGTTTTATTTCCATTATGTCTGTATGCAAATTTTGGTTCTTTGATATTAATGAAATGCAGTGTTATTTCCACTACATCTTTGTATTTATGGTTATATGTTTATTTTTTTGAGTTTTTTCATAAATCTGGATCAGTGGTATCAGAGCGGTTTGCTTTTTCTCGATCCTTCTTTTCATGTCCCCAACGAGGTCGGGGTATAAGGAGTTAGGGCTCGATCTAGTGGAACCTTTGCAAGATCAGCCTCGCAAACCCCGACGGACACCCATGCGGGACGAAAAGAAATATGAGGGAGCAGGAGATCCTATCAAAATATTGCTCGAGGAAGCCCTCGAAAAAAAAAGGAACGCGATGATGGATAACTTTACCCAGATCCTTCAACGGTTGCCCACCGGCGGCGCATCTGCATCCAGCAGCCACTCTGGAGGTGTGACTCCTTTTAAGGTACAAGTAAATTTTGAAATTCCCATATTTGAGGGTCAAATAGATGCAGATGTTGTAGATAGATGGTTGAATCTATTAGAAGGATATTTCTCGGTTCATGACTTTTCCGATAGGGAGAAGATTATTTTTGCACTCCTCAAAGCTGCCCCCCATGTCAAGGACTGGTGGGAAACCCACTATGAGAAAAAGGACAAGAAAGAATCCTCTCTGTTCTCGGTTGTACCCACTTGGAATTCTTTCCGAGACACCGTCAAGGAACAATACTATCCCGTGGGGAGCTATGAGGACAAGTACATACAATGGACCACGCTACGAAAACAAAGGGATTAAGATGTGCATGAGTTGACGAATCTGTTCCAAACCCTGTGCACAAAGTTGGGTATCAAAGATTCAAAGAAAAATCTGGTGCTAAAGTATCGCAGTTGTCTGCACAGATACATTCAGGAGCAAATGGAGTTCCTTGACATCTCCTCGCTTGGTACGGCATACCAGTATGCTGCCAAGATTGAGCAAAAATTCAAATAGAAGAAGCGAGACTTTGGATATGAAAATCAAAAGCAAGGGAAAGGTACTTCCAAACTGCAGAACAAAGGATAGAGCCAAGGCATGGGGACTCAAGACAACCTGTCAAATCCACAAGCAAAGAACAACACCGCAAAGCCAAAGAAGGACATGGGAAAGTCGTGTGAGTTCCATAAAGAGTCACAACTAGAGTGAGTGTCGGGCCAAGCGATCGGTGGTTGAGATGAGGAAGCCGAGTCGGATACGTAGCCCGACTGCGGGCAGAACTGACTCAGGGTATGGCAAGAAACCTTGGAATTATTGATCAGACTGACACCATTGGTGCCACTATGAAGATCCTAAAGGAACCGGAAGATCCGGAGGAGGAGGAACGTCTCTTCCACTCCTAGATGTGGGTAAAGGGCTCCCCTGTACAGTTCATTGTCGACAATGGGAGCCAAAAGAACCTCATTTCAGCAGACGCCGTGAAGCGGTTGGGCTTGCCGACCACAGCTCACCCACATCCATACACCATCGGTTGGCTTCACCAAGGACGAGATCTCCGCGTCAGCCGGCAGTGTCGCCTTCCCTATAGCATCAAGCCCTTCACGGATGAGGTATTATGTGACGTTGCTCCTATTGATGTTTCTGATGTATTATTAGGACAACCATACTTGTGGAAGCGTCATGCTGTGTATGAGTCTCGGCCTCATGTTGTTATTGTTACTTTGGGAAATAAGTTGTACAGGATACCAGAGGTACCACCTCCTGCTGCTATCTCTTTGGTTACTGCAAAACAATGCAGTAAGCTCATTTCCCAAACCAGGAAATTCGTTTTCCTGATGATCCGCCCCCAGGGCAAGAAGAAGACTGTGGCCACGACCTCCAGACAGGGCTCCTCTACACAACAAAAACAAATGGATAAGGTTGTGGAGGAGTACGGGGACATCTTCACCTCACCCACAGGGGTTCCTCTGCACTGTCAGGTCAAGCACCCGATTGATCTGACCCCAGGTGCGCCACTACCCAATGGACCGATCTATTGACGCTCTGTTCTGGAAAATGATGAAATCAAGAGGCAGATTCAGGAGCTGTTGCAGAAAGGTCACATCAGACCAAGTTCATCGCCCTGTGGGAGCCCGATCGTGTTGGTACAGAAGAAGGATGGGGCGTGGAGACTCTGTATTGACTATCGGGCGCTGAACAAGATCACTGTCCGGAATAGGTACCCAATCCCACGGATTGATGACCTTCTGGACCAAATCAAAGGTGCAAAATATTTCAGCAAGATCGACCTGAAGTCTGGGTATCACCAGGTACCAATTGAACCCTCCGATGTGTGGAAGACTGCCTTCAAAGCCAAAGAAGGCCTTTTCGAATGGCTGGTCATGCCTTTCGGGTTGACGAATGCTCCCGCCACCTTCATGAGGATGATGGATGACATCTTGCGGCCATTCACCAACTCATTTGTAGTGGTGTACTTGGATGATATTCTGATCTTCAGCCAGACTTGGGAAGAGCACCTTCACCACATCCGACAAGTCCTCCAAACACTGCGGCAACTCAAGTTGTGTGCCAATTTGGAGAAGTGCACTTTTGGCATGACCCAGGTTCAATATCTGGGATACATTATTGATGAAAGGGGGGTGCATGTGGATCCAGCCAAGATCCAAGTCATTCGGGATTGGCCAGCCCCAACCACTATAACAGAGCTTCGCAGCATTCTGGGTCTTGCTAATTTCTACCGTAGATTTGTGTTGGGATTCTCTCATATCACTTGGCCCTTGAGTCAAGTCACCAAGGGAGGAGCAAGAGAAAAATTATTTTGGTCGGAACCTCAACAGAAGGCATTCACAGAATTGAAAAATCGCCTTTGTTCTGCCCCAGTGCTCACATTACCAGACTTGCAACAACCATTTGAGATCGAGACAGATGCCTCTCACTATGCTATTGGGGCAGTTCTTACTCAACAGGGACATCCAGTGGCATATCACAGTGAGACATTGTCTGAGACAGTTCGAAAGTATCCCACCTATGACAAATAAATTTATTCCATTGTGCAAGCCTGTCGACAATGGAAGCATTACATTTTGGGGAAGGAAACAATCATCCACACAGACCACCGGCCCCTACAGTTCATATAGACACAAGGGAAGTTGCAGAATGATCGCCATCAGAAGTGGTCCACATATCTGCAACAGTTTCATTTGAACATCAAGTACAAGAAGGGTAGCACCAATAATGTTGTAGACTGCCTCAGCCAACCACCGATCATGGCGCTCACCACTGTTCTCAAATCTTGTGGGCATGAGACTTCTGATTGGCCACTTCTCTACGAGAGCGACCCAAAATTTGGCCACACTTATAAGGCACTCTTAGGGGGTATGCAAGTTCCAAATTTTCACCTCCAAGATTCACTTTTATGTCACTTGGGACACCTTTGTGTTCCTTCAAGCGAGCGTTCCAAGATGATATGGGAAGCACACTATGGTCAAGTCGCTGGGAATTTCAAGGTCGAGAAAACAATAGCAGTACTGTAGAAGTATTTCTATTGGCCGAACCTTCGAAAGGATGTCGAGAAGCACATTAGATCCTGCACTTCTTGTGCCATTGCCAAACCGACCATCAAGAAGCAAGGCCTATATACTCCGCTACCTACCCCTAGTCAACCTTGGGAATCCATCTCCATGGATTACATTTCGGGCCTGCCTTCTACTAAGCATGGAAATGACTGTGTTTTTGTGGTTGTCGACAGATTTTCTAAGATGGCCATTATGGTGGCCTGAAAGAAGAATATCATAGCATAAGCCACTACTAAACTCTTCTTTGAATGAGTGTGGGTGCACTTTGGGATCCCACCGTCTATCATATCAGATCGGGATAGCAGGTTCCTTAGCACATTTTGGTCCAGTCTATGGTCAATGCTGGACACCAAGCTCACCAATTCCATAGCTTTCCATCCCCAAACAGATGGCCAGACATAGGTTGTCAACAGAATGATTGTACACATTCTGCACATGTACAATTCAAAGCATCCACGCACATGGGACAAGAGCCTCCCCTATGTACAACATAGTTATAACCGGGCTCTCCACAGTTCAATCGGCCGTAGCCCCTTTCAGGTGGGCTTGGCATTCCATCCACTATGTCCCATTGACATAGCCATGCCATTTGCAGCTACTTAAGCCGATTCGGCTCATGTCCAATCTGAAGTTGACAAAGCAAATAGCTTCATCAAGCACATTCAACACATCCACCAACAGGTTCATGACATATTAGACAGAGCCAATGCTAAGTACAAGCAACACCATGATCAACATCAGGTGCCACACAACTTCCAGGTGGGCGACAAAGTATGGCTACATTTGCAAAAGAAGCGCCTAACTAGATCTAACCGCAAGCTTCGCTGCAAGCTCATTTGAGCGAGTACACCATCACCAAGGCTGCTTAGGGAAAAAGTAGATAAAGCTGATATTCACCATTCCTTGGTATGCTGATGTTAATGTGGTTGACTTCGTCCTTACTTCCCACCTTCTTGGACACCTCACGAGTATAACAACTCACTAAAACGAGAGTCAAGCCAGTATGGGCAGTACCTGGTGCTATGGCGCCTAATGAAACCTTCCTTGATAGAAGATCCAAGCGTATCGGGTTATCAAAGCTGGCCAACTCTTGCACCAAGGAAAGTGGTTCACCAGGGACCAAGTTCAGCAGAAATTTCCTCATCTCATGGAGGAACTTAACGCAATGGGGACCATTTCTTCCTAAGGGGGGAGGAATGATCCAGGTGGATATTGGTGTTCACGCCTGTCTTGAAGAATGTTTCCTTCTCTCGCCTGTTTATGAGCTTTTAGTTTTGGCACGACTTACTATTTTTAACAGTTTTTCGGGTCCTGAACTTCTAGAGCCGTTTTGAGGCCCTAAACAACGTTTTTGGAAAACCGGGAGCAACATGGGTTCATGGAATGATGTTGTTCACATCAAAATTTGTATTCCTCGAGTAGATATTTCTAACGAGGTATGGTACAACAACGGAGATAGTATGCCAAAGTTACGTCCCTGGGAAGTTGAAACACCAATTTACCCAAACGGGGCCAATAGTTTTGGCGCTTCATCTCCTAGGGTTAGGTTTTTGGGATGTTTAGGGTTCTCCATTGTTTCTCAATAATAAATAGGCCCTCGAGCCTCATTGTAACTCAGTTCAGAGGCCTGTAGCCGCCACATCTCTTCTCAGATAATACAGCGCCCTCTTCGTTCTTCCATTAAATACGTAAGCAAATTTCAGTTCTTTGATATTAATGAAATGAATTGTTATTTCCACTGCATATTTGTATTTATGGTTATAAGTTTATTCTGTTGCGTTTCTGCATAAATTCGGATCACCGGCTGCTACATTACTTCACTTCACTCAAAGAGGAATAAACACAGAGTGAAACTGGAAAGACATATCAACATCAATAGGTGCAGGAAAATTGATCATCTTTCATTAATTTCTCAGAAAATTTAGTACCAAATTAACAGTCAGCCAAAGGTCCAAAAGTCGGAACCCTTTTTCTTTATTTCTATCTACTTCAATATATAAAAGTAGTTCATAAATGCTGAACTTCTTGAAAATATTTGACTACCTAAACTGTTAAGATTACTTATGCAATCATACAGAGAAAACAAATAAAAATTGGAAATATTATTCGTTTTGTTGAATCTAATCTTGTTGATGCGTCCCCACGAAGTGCCGAGGTGTCCTTTCTGGTTATGATGCAGCAGCTGCACAGTTCTGTAACGACGCCTTGGTGCCCGACTTGACCCAGCTATCGTGCTTCCCACAGTGCCACTATACATTATTTTGCCTGAATATGCCTATGCCTCTTTATTCGTTGGCTGCCCCTTCGCATTACCTTATCGCATACATGGCTGCAAATTTATACAAACCCTGCAGACCTGTGGTTTACGGGCCCACACACGACCTGACCAATCAGAAGCAATCACACTTCGCAACTTATTCGATATTGCACACCAACAACTATAACAAATAGCTTAAATGGTAAACAATAATAATGTCGATGTGTGAAACTGCTCTTTTTGCGATTTAACCTCCACCGTTTATCTATGCCCTAATCCAATGGTCCAGTTGTATTGTCTCACACAACCATCTCCCATTTGTCGCATTGCAACCAAAATACTTTACCTTGCGAAGACTTAATGCTAAAATCTAAACCTACCGATGTGTGATATGCACTGAATCATTGTGCCAACATGTGGCTCCTCCCTTATCGCATCACAAGTTTTGCTTCTTACTGCATCGCAAGTTATTTTTTTTATCTTGTGAATTCCTTAACATATAAACTAAATAATAATTGATGCGAAATTGCGTTATGCTGACACGTGTCCACTTCGCAACTTTTCAAACTTGACTTTATGATGCAACCTGTTCCGTCCATCTCTCACTTTAATTCTATGATTTAATCCTCGCCGTCAGATCGCCTCCTTTGGGAATATTCTAAAGGTTTTCTGCATTAACCATTTTCTCTGTTTCTTCAGATTTTGCCGCTCTATAGCTCCATCTTCTCCAACCTACTCCCTGCGATAGTTCATTCAATGAACTCGTGCAACTCCATCTTTCTCCATGGTGTTAAAACCCTCCTAAGCTTTATTCTGGTTATCCAATCCTTCAACCTACCTTCACATCTCATCACGAAATGTTAATGTACGAACATATAAATCAAAATTCTTCTTCGACATACAAACTTTTACATTTTCTAACATATATGCTTTTTTGGTGTTTTGAAAAATATTTCAAAGGTAAATGCAAATGAGCCACAACATCTGGCTCCACCTAGGGATAGTGCTTTTTTCCACGGAAGCGATAAGAACCGCAGATTAGTACCTTATCCATTGGGCATGGAGTCAAATATTGCTTGGTGACATATGAACAATGAGCAATCCGATATTTACAATGGTGGAATGTTGACTTTTAATGTTGGAAATAATGCTTTAGATACTGCCCGTTCACAGGCAACTGTACTGACTCTCCATTTAGATCTTCCAGAATGAATGTGTTATTTTACCTTGCCTTAGAGATTCTGCATGGACCATACCAGAGAGGTTCAAATTTACCGTGCTTCCCCTTTTCTTCTCATTTGGTGTCCCATCTTAGAACCAAATCTCCTGCTTGAAAGAGAACTTCTTTTGCTTTTCTGTCAAATATAGACTTCATATTTTTCTGATAAGTAATCAAGTTATCCCTGGATTTTTTTCTATTTTCACTTGATTCAATTATCTTGTTCAATCTTCTTACCTGAGCATTAGGTTCTACCTGAGCTTCTTGAAGGAAAGAAATCATTGGTTTGGCCAGCTGAGTAGGAAATAATGCTTAAGTCCCATAAACCATTTCATAAGGAGACTTCCCAGTAGATCTCCTGGGGGTGACTCGAACTGCCCAGAGGGAGAACTTCAACTTCATATCCCAATCGTTCTGATTCTCAGTGATTATATTCTTCAAGATTCTCACCAATGTCTTATTTGAGGACTCTACCAATCTATTCCCTTGGGGATGATACGTTGTGGAATGTGATAAAGTTACATTATATGTTTGACAGAAATTAATGAAATGAGCAGAGTTGAATACCCAAGAATTATCAGTCACAATTTTGACTGAACATTTGAATCTGTTGAAAATGTTTTATTCCAGAAACTTCATCACTACTTGGTCATTCGCCTTCTTAGTGGGTATTGCTTCAACCTATTTTGTAAAGTAATCAGTGGTAGTCAGAATCCACTTGAACTATCCACTTGATGGTGGATTGATCTCTCCAATAAAATCCAATCCCCATTGCCTGAAAGGTTCTTCAATAAATACTGGGATGAGAGGCAACGAAGCAAGTTTTCTCTTTTCATCAAACAATTGACACTTTTGACAACTTCTGACCAGTCTATAAAAATCTGCAAACATGGTTTTCCAATAGACGCCCGACTTTAGAATTTTATGAGCAATGACCTTCCAGCTATAATTTCCTCCACACATAATTTCATGATATTGTTTGGTGACTCAAATAGATTCTCCTTCGGTCAAACATAACAGCAAAATACCAGCAGAATCTTTCCAGTATAGCTTTTCTTCTATGATAACATATGGCTAAGACTTGAGCTTGAGCGCTCTGTATTTTTTTCTATTTAGTGAAGTTGGACATGAAAAGAAACACGGGTAATGCTCAATATATTTATACCAATCAGAGCACAAAAATTTGTATTGAATACCTGTTTTGGACTTGTTTTGACCTACTTCATTAACATTTCCATCCACTGGTTCCAACAGATTGATTCCCAAGCCTTGAAAATTTGTTTTTGTCAACAACTGTGCTAACCCCTGTTCCTTGACCCACTTGGTGGGTTTGATGTCCAAATCATACTCTTGGATTTTTTCTATCCACTTCTCCCTTTTTCATTCAACATCGCTTTGGACCAGCATGTCTTTCACAACAGAATTAGGAACATAAGTAGTTATTTGGGACTGTAACACATAATTCTTTAATAATTTAAATGCTTTGACCAAAGAATATACTTGTTTCTCCATAATATTGTATTTGAGCTCAGCATCTATGAGAAATTTACTAAAAAATGCAACTGGATTTTCCTCACTATCTTCAATTTTCTGCAACAACACAATGAAAATCGTAGTGGAGGATGCAAATGAGAATACCTGAAAGGCCTTTTGATAGTCTGGACTAATCAGAACTCGAGCTTCCTGCAGTGCTTCCTTTATTCTAGCAAATGCTTCTCTTGCTCCCTTGTCCCATTTCACTTCTACATTTTTCTTCAACATATCTGTTATAATTCTCACAATATCAGCATAATTGGGCACAAATCTCCTCAGAAAGTTTATTTTTCCCAGGAATCTCTGGATATATTTCTTGCTTCTGGGTAAAGGAATAGTTTGAATGGCTTCCACTCTTGCTGGGTCAATATTTAATCCTTGTTTAGAAAATATGTGACCCAATAATTTACCTTATTCTAAGGAAAATAAAGATTTATTGGGATTTAATGACATACCAAACTTTCTTCACTTTTGAAAAGTTTTTTGCAAATGCTCCAAGTGTTCATCATCTGGCCCTGAGAAAACAATTACATCATCCAGATATATAACTACAAACCTGTCACCAACAAAGGCTATGTCCATGGCCCTATGAAATGTTGCACCTGCGTTCATAAGGCCAAATGGCATCCTTGCATACATGAAGGTGCCCCAGGGCGTAGTGAAAGCAATCTTCTTTTGATCTTCTTTTTCTACTGCTACATGATTATACCCAGAAAAGCTGTCAACCATAGAAAACGTGTGAGCTCGTGTCACCTTCTATAAGACATAATTCATTTTCGACAAAGGATAATTATCTCTTAGAGATGCTCAGTTCAAGTTCTTGAAGTCTACACACAGTCTTATCTCTCCATTCTTCTTTCTTACAGGGACAATATTAGAAACCTAGTCTGAATATCTGAGAGGGACTATAATTTTCACTTGCAACAGTTTCTTCACTTCTTTTTCGATTGGAGCTAAACACAATGGATTGATCTGAGTCAACTTTTGTCTGTGTGTTTTGATTCCTTCCTTCAATGTAATCTTATGATGAATTATGCTTTTGTCATATGTTTTCAGGTCTTCATATGACCAGGCAAACACATCCATATATTTCTTAAAAAGATCAATGTATCTTTCTTTGTAGTTTTTGGGAACACCTTTGAAAATTTTCACTATTTTGGGTTCCTGCTGAGTTCCCAAATTACAATCTTCCATCTCTTCTTCTTGATGTGTTTTCTTTGAATCAACATCAACATCATTAGCATCGAATAATATTTCAAGGGGAACCAACCCTTTGGGGAGCACATTATCTTTCAATTGGATAATCTTCTGTTCACCTATTGACTACTTAAGGTTTCTTATTTATGCTTTCTGCTCTGTTTGTTCTTCCTCTTGGTCTATCTCAGCATCTTCAAAGTTTCCAATCATGGTCATGAACTAATTTATCTATTCATCATCATCAAATACTTGCCAATGTTTCAGATTGTTAGGGATAGAAGGTCTATGTCGAATTTCAATTTCATACCTTAACCTTGGATTTATTGGAGGTTTGAAGGTGCTGGTTGCAACTGCTAAAGAATCAGCCAATCTATTCTCCTCCCTCGGAATATACTGAAGATTGAAGGCTTCAAAATAGTTTTCTATCAGATCCCAAACTTCATTCCTATACGATCTCAATCTCGAATGCTTGGCTTGACAATGATTTTTAATCTTCCTTATTATCAATTCAAAGTCACCAAAAATTGCAATACATTGAACTCACATATGTTTAGAAACTTGAAGGCTTGATATTAAGGCCTCATACTCAGCCACATTTTTTGTTGAATCAAATTATAGTTTAAAAGAGAAATGCAAGAGGTTACCTTCTGGCGATATCAGCAAGAATCCAGTACCTATGCCCTCCTTGGAGTAGGCACCATCAAAGTAGCACTTCCAAATCTTTGTTGAGTGAAGCTCATTATTTACAACTGCTAAAAAGATTTTCTTCCCCATGTCTTGAGCAAATTCTGCATCTTCATGCAACATGAAACAAGAAAGATCTTTTGTTTCTTGGCTATAAATGGGGAATTTCCTGCATCTTTCTTGGAGGTAGTCTTCACAAACCTTGTTTCCCTGTACAATCTCCTTTCTTTCCCATTAAAAACTGGAATGATAGCATATGTGAAATCTAATTTTAGTACACCTCCCAAATTTTCTCCCCAAAATCTTAACAGGAGCACTCCAAAGCTGGCTGGGATGTGAGCAACCACTGCATCCATGACTATACTCTTTGTTGGTATTTGTGCCAATGAAACTGTTGCATATTTAATTAACCCAACACATTTCACCCTTTTGGAATCAAATGAATACAGATCCCTATAAGGTTTGGTAATATGCAAGTTAAGTTCCTTCATAACATGCAATGGCATGAGATTATGGGATGCTCCTGAGTCCAGCATGCAATTATGTAGAGTAAAATCATGAACCAACAAAGAAATATAGAAGGGTGGAAAAAAAGGATCTACTTCTTCTACATGAGAACCAAAGGTGACCGAAGATGTCAGGATAGAATTTTGCTGTATATATAGATCATTTTGGCCCTTAATTCACAGAGGGGTACTGAATGCCAACCTTCTCCAACTCTTTTTCCAGATTGAAAGCATGAGTTTGCTTAACGTTCTTCTTAGGTTCTTCTTCACTCTTTCTAGAATTTTTCGCTTGTTCGGGTACATGAACAAATTTCTCCAAAATATTAGTGTCAACTGATTTGCTCTGAAAATATTAAGCCTATTGCACATTTGTTCTATTAAGTGAATTTACAGGTTGTTTCCCCTTACTGACCTGTTTCACAGGGTCCTTTTTTTGTGGAGTCGCCATTGGAGGATGAATAGAACCTTGTTGTTCACCTTCATTATCCTTCACTCTAGATCTCTTTCTAGACCTTAAATCATACTTTTTATGTAACTCAGCTTGCATGAAATCTACGAATTGTCTATAGTATTCATCCATTTCATCTTGATCAAAATATACTTCAGCTTCAGCATATTCTCCCTCACAATCTTCCTCTTAATCCTCTTCTATTGCATACATAGCATATACCTAATCCTCGACCTCCCTTTGGTCATCTTCTACTGGCTCTCCGGGTGCTGCTTCTATATACAATGGTGCTTGAATCTAGTCTTGATCTCTTCTTTCCCTCTGCAAAATTTGCAGGGGATGTCTTCTGAATTGAGGGTTAAACCCCCCTCATTTTTGTTGTACTTGTCTTTGGGATTTTTTATTTTCCAATTCCATCTTGGCTAGCTTATTGGTTAGATGCTTCATCACCTTTGTTATATCTTCAATTCTTAAATATTGTGATGATTCTTCTTTTTCTTTCCCCTTCTCTTGGACTGGTTGTTTCCATTTCACTTTTCCAGCTGTAGTCATATTAGCTTCGATCTCTAGAGCATCTATCTTTATCTACTCAAGAGTAAGGGCTCTTCTCTCTCTCAATGTAAAGCTAAAATCAACTTCAAAAGCCCCAACAAAAACTACCTTTGCTCCTACAGGAAGGGGTTCATCTATATGGGTAAACTATTGTACAATTTTTTGAATCTTTTAACAAACTTAGAAATGCTTTCATTAGGCCTTCTTTTAATTGCATTAAACTCTATCAACGAGTAACCATGATCTCTCTTTTCTCCCCATCTCTGAGTCAATTGAGTTTCTAACTCTTCCCGATTTCTCTAACTCTTCCCGATTATTAATTTCATTCTATTTGGTAAACCTTTAAGATTATTTTCTAGCCTCTCCATCCTAGAGAGCTGCACTTATGAGTCTCATCCCCAACATCAAAATGTTCTACATTTAAATTCTCGCAAAGTGAAAAACAAGTTAAATGTTGTTTTGTAGTTACTTTATCTTCTCCCGAGTGAAGCATGAAGTAATTTGAGGTATTCTTGAGGCATGAGACTAGTGTTCTAAGTTGCATTGGAGCATATGTTCAGTAAAAGATTTTAGTCTTTATATTTACACCTTGGTTAATTTTTTCTTGGGTGGTTGAGGTTGATGAACCTGTTGTGAAAGTGAATGAGGGTGGAGGAAAAACTGATATGGGAGTGGGTTGATGAACAATGGCAGAAGAACTAGCAACTATATTTGGTTGAGATTGAGTGAAGGTAAAAGAAACAGACTCGAAATAATGTTCTTCTAACTTAGGTTCTTGAAAATGAATGGGTGTGAAAGGAGAATCGTGTTCCAAGAAAGAGAGTTCCTCAGAAATATCTTCAAACAAAGGGTTATGAAAACTAATGTCAGGAGGAGACAATGTAGGATCGGGTATTGAAGGAATTTCAAGTTTCTGAGCCTTTTTAGAAACCAATCTTTTTGGGTCTGGAAAAGCAGAGACTATCTGCTGTGAGGTATCTAACCTCGTGTGAGGCCTTTTGACATCCAGAATTTTGAAAATAACAAACACGGCCCAATATTTCCTCCTCACTGAAAAATTAGAAGAAATAATGTAAAAAAACCAGGGAAAACTAAACTTTGTTTCTTCGTCCCTGACAACAACGCCAGAAAATGTTGTATCTCAAGAAACAATCCCTTGGCTGTGGTAAGGAATCGGTGCTTAAGAAATTTTATAAATGTATGTCACAATTACGATATCAAATGGCCTCTGTTTAACACCTTTGGAATTTAATTACTTAATACCCTCAATATCTGATATACTGAAAGCCTTCACAATGCCATAAACTGTTGATACTTGAATGAAATGAAAAGAATAAGTGTAAGAGAAACTCAAAATGATATGTTGAGAAACAAAATCTATCACTTTTAAGTTTCAGAGGAAATCATGGAGAGAGATTAAACTCGAAATAATATGTTGTAAACACAGAATCTATTACTTTAAAGTTTCATCAGGAGTTTATGAAAATAGAAGAGATAAAGTGAAGGAGTGAAAATTAAGGTGATTTAACTCTCACTCACAGATGTAATTAAAAGACCGAATGCTACATTACTTCACTTTATTCAAAGAGGAATAAACAAAGAGCGAAACTGGACAGACATATCAACATCAATAGGTGCAGGAAACTTGATCTTATTTCATTAATTTCTCAAAAAATTCAATACCAAATTAACGGTCATCTAGAGGTTCAAAAATTGGAACCCTTTTTATTTATTTCTATCTACTTAAATACATCAATGTAGTTCATAACTACTGAACTTCTTGAAACTATTCGACTACCTAAATTGTGAAGATTACTTATGTGATTATATAAAGAAAACAAATAAAAAGTGGAAATATTGTTCGTTTTGCTGAATCTGATATTGCCGATGCGTCCTCACAAAGTGTCGAGGTGTCCTTTCTGGTTATGATGCAGCAGCTGCACAGTTCTGTAACAATGCCTTGGTGCCCGACTTGACCCAACTGTCGTGCTTCCCATAGTGCCACTATACATTCTTCTGCTCGACTCTGCCTATGCCTCTTTATTCATTGGTCACCCCTTCGCATTACCTTATCGCATACATGGTTGAAACTTTATAAAAACCTCGCAAACCTATGGTTTACAAGCCCACATATGACCTAAACAATCAGAAGCAATCACACTTCGCAACTTATTCGATATCGCACGCCGACAACTATAAGAAATAGCTTAAATGGTAAACAATAATATTGCCGATGTGTGAAACAACTATGTTTGCGATTTAACTTCCGACGTTGATCTGCTCCTCAATCCAATGGTCTCATTGTATTATCTCACACTGCCATCTCCCATTTGTCGCATCGCAACCAAAATACTTTACCTTGCGAAGACTTAATGCTAAACTCTAAACCTGCCGATGTGGGATATGCGCTGAATCAATGTTCCAACACGTGGTTTCTCCCTTTATCGCATCACAAGTTTCGCTTCTTATGGCGTCACAAGTTATTTTTTTTAACCTGCGAAGTCCTTTACCCATAAACTAAATAATCGCCGATGCAAAATCGTGCTATGCTGACACGTGTCCACTTCACAACATTTCAATCTTAACTTTGCGATGCAACCTGGCCGTCCATCTCTCACTTTAATTTTGCGATTTAATCCTCGCCGTCAAATTGCCTCCTTTGGGAATCTTCTAAAGGTTTTCTGCCTTAACTGATTTGTCTGTTTCTTTGGCTGTCACCGCTTTACAACTCCATATTCTCCACGCTACTCCCTACGATAGTTCATTCAATGAACTCGTGCAACTCCATCTTTCTCCACGGTGTTAAAATCCTCCTGAGATTTATTTTTCTTATCCAATCCTTCGACCTACCTTCACATCTCATCACGAAATGTTAATGTACCAACATATAAATCAAAATTCTTCTTCGACATACAAACTTTTACATTTTCTAACATATATGTTTTTTTGGTGTTTTGAAAAATATTTCAAAGGTAAATGCAAATGAGCCACAACAGATATTTACGTAGCTTTTGTATAGTCTAATATTTTGGGAAACACCTCAATGTACAGTCATCATATCGTTTCAGCTATGTCCAACTAGTAATTTTCAAGTGTCACCCAAAGATATTGTCACATACAATTTGGAAATGGGTATATGGAAGTAATCAAGTGCATGATGAAAAGTAGTGTGGGAGGAATTCGCCCCACATAAGTAAAATCATAAGTATAAACAAGTGGGTGAAACAACTCACATGAATAACAAAAAGGCTAACTAAATTGGTTAAACCACTAAGTAAAAATGGTTAAGTAATGAGAGGAGAAGGAGAAAGAGTAACTCGACATGGAAATAATAACTTAGTCAAAATCATAAAAATGGCTGGAAAATGGATAATGAAAATAATAATCATTAAATGGAAAACGGATGAAAATGAAGAAAAAGAACAAATGGATAATTGAAGAAGATAAAATGAAGAGGATGTAGGTAGATTAACTTGGTGGGTTATGTGTCAGGCATACGACCTTCGTTTTTTATTCTATAAAATGTTGATGAATCTGACACATAGGGTTATGCAATGAGAGGGTCATTGCAAAAGATGTCATTTTTTAGTAAAATTTAAAAGGAGAAATCACCCCCATTTACCTTGTTTGAGGAAGCATTGCAAGATTGAGATTGAATTTGAATTAGTAAGGACTTGTCATGTCTCCATGATCAATAAGTGATGGTCATCTGTCACTTTTAAGCTATCAAAATTTGTTCTCCATCTAGAGGGATGTAGGTTCAAGTATGAACTGAAATCACTCTAGTTGATGTGTGACATCAAAACACATCAACAAGCCAGTGGAATTTATGGTTTGTGACCGATCCTAAAATCAGTTTCAAATGAGATATTGTGAAATTCTTGCTATAGTTTGTTTTCTAGGAGCTTCATACGAAGAAATTTTGAGAACACTAAGGAGATATATCAGGGTGTAGGTGGTTTCTTAACTAATCCAGAAACTAGGGCTTTTGACTAATCCATAAATCAATTTCAAACAAGTCATTATGGTATGTCCACTATAACATTTTCCTAGAGAATTTTCACACTATGAAAAATTTAGGGGTCTGCAGAGACATATATAAGTACTTTAGGTAAAAATTTCAAAAGCGTTTTAGGAAAATTGGACACATGACATGCTATACAAGTTTCCTCTTGGGAAGGGGACTGAAAATAAGCAATTTTTTGGAAAGTTTTCATAACCTTCACTAGGCACATCGAATTTTGGTAAGACAAATGGGATGGAAAATAAACACAAAATATTACTTTAAGCTAAAATTTTAAACTCAAAAGGGTTGAAATAAAATAAATACATGAGAAGAAAGGTTCTCCAGAAAGATAGACTCCATAATAGGGTTTTAAAAAATATGTGAACTTGAAACTATCATAACTTTTGATTTGGATGTCTAATTGAGGTGATTCAAAATCCAATGGAAAGAGAAAGCATAGAATAATACATTTGGAAAAGGATGATAACTATTTGATATTTTTATTGTTATTATATTGAAGTAAAAAAAAGTTGATGGCTTTGGCTTTACCTCAATTAAGAAGCAATGGAAATACATAAATGCAATGGAGATGACGATAAATATGAAATAAATCTTACAAAATGGTTAATTTGAGTAAATTAACATGTCATTAATAAATCAATGGAAAAATATTATTTTCATGGTGAAGCTTGGAAGAGGTGGGTAAGTATTGATCTTGATACTAGATGGGACAACATGTAGGAAGCATATGAAAAATCATTCTCAAATAAATGGATCATGCATACATAAGTGGAGGTATTGTATAAAAGTGAAGATTATTTAAGACAAGCTAAAGAGGAGATCAAGAATAGAGGTGATGAGATATCTAAGATACAAAACCTTAAGTAAATTCATTAAGGAGATTGAGCAATTAAAACAAGAGTAGCAAGGGGAACTAGAAAAAGGACAATTCAAGAGAAGAATTGAAAAGGAAAGATATAGAAATATATAGATTAAGAAACCATAATAGAAAACTACTGGATGATGTCAAGATATTGAAAGAATAAAATATTCTCCAAAATTAAGAGAAAAAAAAGGATCTTGGAGAAGAGACTACCAAAAAAATTGAAGAGGAATTTTGAAATAATATTGAAGAAGTCCTAGACATATAAGAGGTAAACTCACTGAATGCATTCTATAACTGAAGGATGACATCATAACTTGATAAATGGGATCACATTCTAGATTCAAAAGGAGAAAAGGAGATAGGATTCAAGAATTTCACCAAAAGATACTTTAATAAGTTGAACAACATCTAAAGGTTGTGCATGTCAAATATGATGGTATTATCTCAAAGGCCAGAGTAATCAAGGATGGGTAAAAGAGGATATAGGAGGAAATTTTCTCTAAAAAGAAGATAAATAAATGGGTATGTGGAGCAAAGGAAAGGAATCAAATGTGAAATCATCTTAACAACTTCATTACCAAGAAAATTTTCATGGAAGACAAGAAGATCAATAACAACATTATCAAGGAAGATTTTGAAATACGCATCAATATTTATGGAATAGGTTATCACAAAGTCATAATTCAATAGGATATTATCAAATATCAACAACTACTAAAAATTGGAGAAGTCACAACAACACTAAATGGAACAAATGGAAAGAAAATTCTACTAGCCATGAAGGATTAAAAAGAATTAACTTTTGATGGATGGATCATCATAAATTTAAAAAAAAAAAATGTAGGAATATAAGGCAATCATATTATTTGGTTTCATCACATGTAATACCCTTGACTAAAAAGTTTTGAGGAGAAATATTTTTGGAGGAAATTGAGAAATCAATAGAGAGGCAAGTTAAGTGATTTGAAGAAGTCGAGAAGAAAGGAGCAAAAGGATCGTGGACTAAAAATCTCATCAAGGAAACCCTGTGTCTTGGTCTTGGAGTGGAAAATAGGTCAAGGGTCTTGGTCTTGGTATTTTCAATTGAAGTCTATAAGAAGAAGAATTTTTTTGGGTTTTCCTCTCAAGTGGGAGAGGTTTTGGCCCTGGTTAATCGCCTATATTATGTGTCTCTTCTCTCTTTATGGTTTATGCATTGGTAGTTTTTTGTTAGGTCCCTATATCACTAGTATAGTCCCTTATTATTGTTAGTGTAACCCCCTTATTGTTATTATTGTACCCTTGTAACCCCCATTTTGTTATTATTGTGCCCTTAAATTATTATTGTTAGGTCGGCTAGGATTACATTGTGGCCCACTAGGATTACATTATGACCCCATGGACTCCTATATATAGAAAGGAGGTTTTGTAAATTGTATCATCCAAGAATTGTGCATTTATGTAATGTATTATAGGTTTCCCCCTCGAAGTGGCTTATTTCTAAGGCGTTGATATCTCTTTTCTTCTATTTTTGAAGCTGGTTACACAACATTTGGTATCAGAGGTTTGGATTCTAGGGTTTCGCTGCTCCAAATAGGTCATCGTGGCATTTTTGCTATAACGTTTTTTCTACGACATTTCAGAAGCTGAAATTTTTAGGGTGTGAAGCCGAAAGCCTGAGGAAGATTTTCTAAAAATTTCAGAGCTTGGTTCACAATATTTTCGGAGATATGATTTGTGGAAGTTAGGTCTTTTTTCAGGCTCCTAAACAGGTCATCGAGGAATTTGCGCTATAACTTTTTTTCTACGAAGGTTCAGAATCTGAAATTCGTATGGTGCAAAGCTGAAAACTTACAGGGTTAAGTTGTGTACCATCTTGGTTCGGGTAATATTGTTGGAGATATGATCTATGGAAGGGGTAGTGCTTTTCAGGCTCCTGAATTTCATCTCAAAGAGGTGATCGTGGGAAAAGTTCAATAACTCTCTCTCTGGGCATCAGATTGGAGTTCCGTAAAAATTTATAGCAATTACATAGACTGTAGTTTCTTTTCTATCAATTTCAGAGACAAAGGACAAAACGATGACACATGGCAAGTCGTACAAGTTCGTTCTACTGAACCAATCCATAATTAGGTCATTGTGGGAGAGTGGACACAACTTGTCTTGGAGAATCCAAATCAGGTCAGACCTGTGGCATTCAAAAGAGAATTAAGAGGGATACTTCATTGCTGAATTTCAGATATAGAAGAGCCACAATCACAGAGATAATACAATTTCCATATCGAGCTCCTCAAAAGCAAGGAAAAGGTTTGTATTTTTTTTCCGAATTGCATAGGTCTTGTTTGAAGAATCAAGTTGAATTGATTGCAAGGGAATATTGTAGAATATATATCAATATTCGATTATAAAATGGCCCCAAAAAATAATTCAACACCCATTAAGCCTTCGGAAAGCTCTACTATGGCTCATGAAGATGAATAATTGCAACATGATCTATCAAAATTACAAGAGCAAGTGCAACAATTTTCAC
>JAXQQM020059438.1:0-45102 GCA_034641835.2 Pinus albicaulis | reverse complement strand
TAGTGCTTCCGTCGCATCAAAATCGTTCCGTCGCAACAAGAGATCTTCCGTCGCAACAAGAGTTCTTTCGTCGCAACAATAATCCTTCCGTCACAACAAGAGTTCTTTTGTCACAAGAAAGTGTCGTCTTTCTTCGACCTGCAATAAAAAACAATCAAATATTAAATAGCACCTGTATAACAAATAATTATAAAAAATACCTATCATAGTGATCAAGGAATCTATGAAATAAAAGATCAAACAAAAGCTTATTGAAATAAACAATCGAACGACAATTTATTGAGAAAAACAGAACTTGATTGTATTAATCTTAAAAATAAAAAAATAACCTTACAACCTTAGCCTTGATGTTTGAAAGGCCTTCCCGGGGTCCGAAGCAGGAGTCTCCTCTACTTTGATAAGTCTTGCACTCTTCCTCCAGGAGCACAAAGAGGTATGTGATCTTTCCTCTCAAAAGCTGAGCAGAAAGAAGTCTAAATCTCAACAGCACTTCAACTCAATCACCCATAAAGCTTGAACTCCAATTCTCAATCTCCAAAATCTAACCATTTGAGGCTACCCAATGCCTCCTTTTATAGAGCAGATGAGGAGGTTAGGATTCCACCTTTGAAGGGATAGAATCCTCCTTCAAAGGGATAGAATCCTCACATCAAGGGATTAGTTCCTTAAGGTGAGGGATACATGAACCTTAACAAAGCATACTCATCCCCAAAAATTCTCATATAGAAACTTCTAGAATTGACCTCAAACCAACTTTTTAACTTTACTTTCTCGCCTTTTTTGACTTTGAGGAGGGTACGCAGGCATTGCAAAGGAAAACTGTGTTCTAGAACGCAGGTAAGCAATGTATTACCTACGTACCCAAGCTAGGAATGCAAGTAGGCTTCATGTTACCTACGTACCCAAAGCTTCAGATATTTTTAGGGTTTTTCTTCCTGTTTTAGGGCTTGACATGAGGATTAAAGGTTGTAAGACTTGCAAAGGAGGTATGTATGAGTGTTAATGAGCTCATATAGTCAACATAATGTCAAGGTGACAATTTTTAGTGTAACAAATTTCCTCCTAAAGTGCGAAGTATGAAATATATGAAGATGAAGTCTATCATATATGAAGAGTGAAGTATTTTATTATTTCAAGGATCCTCCTGTGGACACCCTAGTCGGAACCTGTAAAAAAATTCAATGCAAAATATATATATGTAATCATATCATCGCTAAGGTAGGAATTCCCATACTCAGATCAAAAACTAACTAAACTTGTTCTGATACAGAAATGATTTTAATATTACATCAATAGTGTAGACACAACATGGGCGCAACCATCTGTAATGAATAGTCTACTTTATAATAATAAAATTCCTCGCAGCCTGGATGGTGGAAACTAGATCCAGGGTCTTGATTTATACTTCCCGAACTAGTATGATTCTATACATGCGATTAAATGTGTTGAAGTCGAACATGGTAGAAACCACTTGATTACCAGTCAATGATGTGAACTGTTAATCAAGTGTGAGAGAAACCACCAGTAATGTCAATGGCTCTCAAAGTACCCAGTACAGTCCATGAAATGTGAATGAATGAGATGAAGTCAAACATGTCACAGAATCATTCGATCAAAGGTCAATGATGCAACCTGTCATCGAAGGCGAGAAACCTGCCATTGAGGCATGCAAATTTCAAGGTACAGACGATTTCTAGATCAACTTCCTAGATAATGAGCCATCGTCGATAGAAAGTGATCCGTTGTAGGCAAGCCCACAACACGAAATCATAGATCAAGTTTTGAAGAAATATGTTGGCAAGGACTGACTCAGGGATGGTCAAAATGGATGACAGATATTTCGCAAATGAATGGTTTGTTTGAACTGTCCTCTTGAACACATAACGACACTGCAGATGGCTTGGTGACAATTGACCCAAATCTAATACCCAGAAACCAGCTAAAGACTTTCAATATGGGTTGATTAACTGTTAGGCAAAGGATTTCCCAACCCAGGTGAACAAAAAGTGTCGTGTTCAAGAGTGGTTAACGATTTTCCGAATAATCAAAATACAACAAATAGGTTCATTTTTCTCTCTTTTCCCCCACCATTTATGGCAAGTACCTCTTTATTTTTGACAGGCTTGAGGATGATAACATTTTCTTGTTTATAATCTCATCCTTCGGATGAGTCCAACTTAGTTTAAGATTCGATCCCTAAGAAGGAGTGGTTCGTTCCTGTTTAAAATTGAACAGGTCCTTTACTGTTAAATTTTAACGAGTCCAGTATAGGAGAAACTTGGTGTTTTTCAATTTTAGGGAGTCAGAAGAAAAAACTTAAGAAAACTCCATGGGTGTAATTTTTCGTAAATTTAGTCTCTCAAGCCTGAAAAAGGATAAAATAATGCGGGAGAGAATTCTATTGACCATAATTGGTCAACGTATACATTTTTCGTAAATATTCCATTTCAGTCCGTAAAAGGGGTAAACTTATACTGAAAGGACGATTATTAATTTACTTTAACGAGTTCGAATAATCAAGTTCTCGACAATATTTTCATGTTTAGAGAGTCTGAAAAGGGCTTAAAAGAGAACTCAAAATTTCACTTTTTCATAAGTTTTAACGAGTTCGAAAAAGGGATCAAAATGTACTCATGGTTTTCACTTTTTCATAATTTTTAACAAGTTCGAAAAAGGGATAAAAATATACTCCTGTGGCCAACTTTCAATTTAATTTACAAGCAGGAAAAGATGGAAAGAACTCGGCATTTTCATGTGTTTTACGAGAATGAAAGATAGCAAAATAATCTCGGGATTTTCATGAGTTTAATGAGTCTTGAAAATAATAACCGAAATTGACTCAAGATAGGTTTCATTTTTAGAGAAGCTTGAAACAGAGAAAAACTATGCTTCAGAGTAGTTTCATTTTTACACAAGCTTGAAACAGAGAGAAAATTGTGCTTCATGCCCCCTAAGCATAACTGCTAGAGCGCATGCCCCCCTAGCTTCATTTCATTCAACTAAGTACACAACTAGTAATTAATAGCTGGATGGAATGAAGGTTCATTTACGAGATCATATGAAAGACCCGACCTAAAACTATAAGAAAATTATGCAAAAAACTGAAATAACTGACCTAAATATATGACTTAACATTTACGAGATCTAGTCAAATACTCGACTCAATTAGCGGAGGATTTGTTTCGTTTTTTAACGAGCTTGACACATCGAAAGAAATATGCTCATGGCAACGTGTTCCATTTTTTAATGAGGTTGACATAATAACAGGAACTGTCCTCAAATCTACATGTTTCATTTTTTAACGAGGTTGACACCGTAAAAGAAACTATCCTCGTATCTACTTTCTACAATCTACCTATATAACCTATTGATTTATTTTTTAATGAGGTTGACACAGGAAAAGGAACTATCCTTGAACTCACTGATTCATTTTTTAAACGAGGTTGACACAGTAAAGGGAAATCTCCTTGGATCACTGATTCATTTTTTAACGAGGTTGAAATAGTAAAAGGAACTATCCTCAGACTCTACTTGATCGTGGCTTCCAACTGGAAGAAACACATGTCAATGGACACACCTTGATCATGGCTTCCAAGAGGTCTTCATAATAAGGAAGAATAGTTCTCTGGAAGGAACACATGTCAAGTGACTCAAAAGGGATAAGAACATCATGTTCAAATAATGCCATAGCGTTTTCCATGCCAATTACTGGATCTAAGTCAAAGGAAGACGAGAAAACAGTGAGAGGCTCACTTACATCGGTAACTGAAAACATGGGACTAGCTGCCACATAATTAACCCATGGCAGGGTAGATACCACTTGCGTATGAGGAACATTCAGGGATGTCGGATCATTGGTAGTCGAATCAAGACTAGGGAACGAAAGCTGGTCTGCAGTCACAATATTGCCATTGTGAGGGAAAGACATCATGCGAAAGAGTGTCGATATGACAGCTTTCATTGCATAGACATAGTCTCGCCCAGGGAGTAAATTAAAATCCAAGGGACCTTGAACTACCATAAGATCAATACAGACAGTTTTACCTTCCAAAGTAATAGAGAAATTAGGAAGGATCCCTAAAGGTTCAATAATGGTTCTGCTAAAAGCTTTCAGATTCTGCGTAATAGGCACAAGATGAGGGGAACCCAAAGATTTCCAAGCAGTTGAGGATAAAGTACTAACAGAAGCACCTTCATAGACCTGTGTGCGGCATATATCCCTACGACCAGCCTTCACAATGATTTGGAAAGGGATGGAGGAAGGAAGACGAGGTTCTGTCAGTCTATTCAAATCAAAGGAAAAGACCTTAGTACTTGGAGGGGGTTCTGTAGAAACAGGTGAAATGTCCCCTGATGTAGAAGAATCTAATGTAACAAGAAGAACCTAAGCGGTATGAAGTTCACTCTCTACAGGGAGAATGGGATCGATCGAATGTGAAATCGAATAGACCACTTGATCAAATAATGGATCATCAACCTCAGTGATATGAGTTTCACTCTCCAATGGAAGAGTGAGATCGACTGTACTTGAAATTAGATCAATCACTCCATCAGTTGACGGTAGGTTGGGAGAAATTTTACGGTAACCAGTTGGAAATTCTTGTTGTGGAACAGTAAGTTTTTCCAATAATTTTGAGGCTTCATCCATGTGAGGGAAAATGTGAGTTTGATGACTCCCTTTTCATAACTTATAAGGAAACCTAACTTTACCCTTTTTCCCAGGAACCTGACAATCATTGGTTGATGGATCAACGGAAAGTTGATGAGATTTTTTTTACCATACTTCCAAGACCTTTGGAATACCGGGAATATTGATAAGGAAGTGGTCACCCTTACATAGCCTGCAAGGGTATTTGGGTTTACGATGCATGTTGGATGTTTCCTCAACACAAATAACACTTACAGCCATGGTTGGTTGGTTGAATTCTTTATTATCTTGCTTCGTCTTCTTCTTCTTCTTCCTTTTCTTCTTCTTCTTAGCCACCTGGTTACTAGCGTCAAGGATTTTACCAAGCGAAGAGGAAGAAATGGAGGAAGAAATATTAGGCGAAGAAGGTAAAGGGTCAACAGAAGGTTGGTGATTTTGAGATGGTGAACTCTGTTGAAGTGAAGCATCTAGTTGAGGTGGAACAATTGGAGTATTTGGGGCCAACGAAGTTGAAAATAACCATATCGGTAAACCTATTGTAAATCTAGGTAATGAAAAAGTAGCCATATAAGGAGGACCAACATTTCCAAAGGAAAAGTACTAGGATTCTCGTGAAGAGGGGTTCCTTGGTTGGTAAATTCTGGAACAATTGCCATTATATTCAAATTCAGTGAATTTTATTAACAATTTAAAACTAAAATTAGAAATTCACAATTCACACCTAACAATTAAAATTGGCAATTCACACCTATGGTCTCTAAAAGTAAAACAAACAAATTAACACACACTATCAAATCTAGGAGTCAAACCACACAAAAACAATAGATTCCTGCACTAAAAACACTAGTTGGTGATGAAATCCAACATCGTATAATTTTAATGAAGAAATGTTGGTTGAAATAGTTACCCTGACAACTTGCTTAATGAAACAGACTGGCACAATTTTCTTCACAAAACCATCTTGAGTGAAGAAAACCCCCCAGAGAGTCAAGGTGAGTCTAGTCGACGTCTGCTCCAGGTACAGTGAGATCTTTCCTTCACCGTCACCTTAGGAAATAATCTTAAGTTTTTTGACACTAAGGTTACCAACAATAACAAATACAAATGGGGGAATATTCTACGATCCGATCCCATGCGCAAGGGAAGAGTAAAAAAGCTCAATCCCCTTGAAGGCTCCTCGACATAATCTGAGGTTTACCGACAAGTGACCCCAGGCTCCTCGATAATGATTAATCCGAGGTTTATCGTTTGTAATGCACGAAAAATCTTCTATCTTCCCAAATGAAACATAATTGATTGTCTCAAAGGTTCGCACATGATCTCGTGATTGACTTCTTTAAGAGAAGCTTCCCAGATTGTACCAATTACAATTGGATTTATTTCCTACCGCAAGATTTATCTACTTGTTTGTTTTTACTATCTTGGAGAGTTAATTACTCACTAATCCAAGATACTAGCCTAATCTATGTTGGTGATAAGAGCCGTAGAAATAAAAATATTTCTAGATGAATTTTAATTAAGCGCTCTGTTATTTAGGTTGTTATTACTCAAAAGGGTAAATGGATATGAAACCAATGGTGTTATGACCCAACTCAAAACTGAATGCAATCGAATATGATAATGTAATCTTTTCAATTCGATGAATCCTAACTAAAGAAAGGAGAGAGTTTCCATCACTTCCAACAATGCAAAAAATTGATCACTAAGAGAAAATATAACAAATTCTCTAATGCACTAATTTCATCAAGAAAAACTAATGCAAATCAATTCCAAAAAAGTTTTTTTTTTTGTGTTTTTAAAATAAGCATAAAAACATCTAAATTCAAATCAAATAAAACTGATCTAAATCTTCGATTTTATTTTTTAGAATGTAAACTATGCAGTTGTGATCTATGCACAATTCACTTGAAAATTATGCAAACGTAATCTATGCACATTTTTCATTCATATTCTGAAAATGAGAATTCTAATTATGAAAATGTGATCTATGCAAGAGAATTATCAAACACAATATGATTCTAATGTAATCTAAGAACCAATCAAGTGCAAGTCAAGAAAATCAGGTGAGAGTTCCAAAGATCAAAAAACACTCAAAGGTGATTAACACTCGTACACAATTTGCAAAAACAAAAGCAAAAATATGCAAAATTGTGAAAAGACTGAGACAAACCTCCAAGTAATGACCGAAGGAAATCAAGTTAATAATTTCTCAAAAAAGAGACTCAAAACACCCAATTAAATTAATGGAGATTGATGAGATGAAGAATTTGCTGAAAGAAACTCATAAACAAGGATTTTTGACAGAAAAATACAGATCTGGGTAGATGCTAAAAATCCTAAATTAAATCTAAACTAAACTGGAAAAAATAAATATAAAGATTTTCAAAAAATTTAACACGGTCTACAGGATTCCAGAAGTAACAGGTGCGGTCCCGCACTGTTTACTCAAGGAAAGTGCGAAACTTCCCGCACTGTGCAAAAGAACAAAGTGCGGTCCCAAAAAAAGTTCAAGAAAAACTTAAAAGATTTCAAATTTTCAAAAACAGAGAAAACCTAAGGTACCCAGGTAGATATCCATCAATCAAAAACTAGGAAAAACTTTTCCTCAAATCAAAATAAAAGAGAACCAAAACAACAAGTTCTTTCCCCAGTATGGTCGCCAATTTGTTGGCCGGATAAATCGTTCTTGCGGACAAGACCGATCTCCCTAGTACTAAAAGTATCTAGCAACAAACAGCCAAATAGACTAATCTTTCTCTAAGCATGTAAGGTTTACAAAAGCTCTATAGAGGTGTAAAAGACTTACCGTATGTCCAGCGCTTGTTTGAAGTCATTGTTGTCCCTCGTGCACTTGAAGGAGTTTTCCTCGTAAACCTGCAGTCACAAACAAGAAAAATATTACATAGCACCTGTATAGACATCATCATAAACCATGCTTATCATAGTGATCAAGGAATCTATGAAATAAACCATGAACAGACAGCTTATTGAGAAAAATGAGTATATTTGTATTAATTTCAAAAGAAGGAAAACCTTACAACCTGAACCTTGATGTTGCACAGGCCTTCCTGGGGTCCGAAGCAGGAGTCTCCTCTACTTTGATAAGCTCTGCACTCCTTCAACCAAGACAAGTAGAGGTATGCAATCTCTCCTCACAAAATTCTTAGTCAACTGAGTCTAAATCTCAACAGCACTTAACCTCAAATCTTCTTAAGCTTGACCTCCCTTTGAGGCTACCCAATGCCTCTTTTTATAGTGGAAAAGAGGAGGTTTTCTATTCCAAATATGAAGGGATAGAATCCTCCTTCAAAGGGATAAGCTCCTCACATCAAGGGGTTAGCTCCATAAGGTAAGGGATACATGCACCTCACAAGAGCGGTTTTGCCACCGCAAGATCCATTCTAGAAGCTTCTAGAATTTACTTTTATTGAGCTTTTTGGATTTTACTTGTGCCTTTTTGATCTTATAGGGGTCCGCACCTTTAACACATATAAAGTGCGTTCAGGTACGTAGGAGAGCTGAACATTGGGTACGGGACCGCAGGAAAGATAGCGAGAAAGTGCGATACCAAAGTTTAGGAGACTTTTAGGAACATTTCTCTGATTTTCAAGGCTTGACATGAGGAAGCGATATGTTAAACTTGCAAAGGGAGAAATATGAGTAATAATGAGCTCATACACATGGCGGAATGTCAGGGGATGACAATTTCGGTGTAACACATATCCTAAATGACTTGGATGTTAGTCAGATCCACATGCACGCCACACTCATCTATGATGTAACCCATATGTTGGACTTGGCTCATGCCAAAGGTGCATTTCTCCAAGTTGGCACATAGTTTGTGGTGTCGAAGGGTTTGAAGGACCTATTAAATGTGTTGCAAGTCTTCTTCCCAAATCTTACTGAAGATGAGGATGTCGTTAGATAAACAACCATGAATGAGTTAGTGAAGGGCCACAATATGTCATCCATTAGCCTCATAAAAGTAGCAGGGGAATTTGCTAACCCGAAGGGCATAACCAACCATTCAAAAATGCCTTCCTTGGATTTTAAGGCGATCTTCCATACATCTGTGGGCTCTATTGAAACCTGGTGATAACCAGATTTCAAATCAATCTTGCAGAAATACCTGGCCCCTTGAGTTGGTCCAGAAGGTCATCAATCCGTGGGATTGGATACATGTTCCTGAAAATGACTTTGTTTAGTGCCTGATAATCAATGTAGAGCCTCCAGGTCACATCCTTCTTCTGTACAAGTACAATCGGGCTCCCACAAGGCGAGGAGCTTGGTCAGATGTGCCCTTTTTGTAGCAACTCCTGGATTTGTCGATTGATCTCTTCATTTTCCAGAATGGAGCGACGATATATCGGCCCATTGGGTAGAGGTGCTCTGGGAGTCATATCAATCAAATTCTTGACTTGACTATGCAACGGTACCCTTGTGGGTGAGGAGAAGATGTCCATGTATTCTTCCACGACTATATCCACCTGCTTCTGTTGTGTGGAGGAACCCTTCCCGAGGGCCATGGACGTGGCTAAAATATTCCCCATACATTGAGAGTGAACCAGAAAGTAAACAAATTTCCCAGACTAGGTTGATCTTACTACATTTCTTAGCAGAGACCAAAGAGATGGTGGTAGGCAGGGCTACCATCGGTATCCTATATAACTTATTACCCAAATAACTAATAACAGATCGAGGTCTAGACTCATATACAACATGTCGCTTCCACAAGTATGGTTTTCCTAATAAGACATCATAAACTTCAAGAGGAGCAACATCACACAATACTTCATCCATGAAGGGCTTGATGCTATAGGGAAGGAGACACTATTAGCTGACGCAGAGATCTCTCCCTTAGTGAAGCTACCCGATGGTGTATGGTTGCGGATGTGTTGTAGTTAGTAGGCCCAGTCGCTTCGAGACCTCTACTAAAATGAGGTTCTTTTGGCTCCCACCATCGACAATGAGCTGCAACGGAGAACCCTTCACCCACATCTATGAGTGGAAGAGGCGTTCCCCCTCCTCTGGATATTCAAGTTCAATCTTCTAGATCTTGGAAGTGGCCATGGTGGAAATGGGCTTTGCGTCAATGATCTTATTCCCTTTGTCATTCTCCTTGTCGATTTCTTACTCAGAATCGGAACATGTGTCTAATTCAGAAGCTTTTAGCTTTGCCATTAGTGACTGTTTGACCTGACACTCACTTGTGTTGTGAGTGGAGCTCTTATGAAATTCACACTACTTTCCCATGTCCTTCTTCGTCTTCGTGGTGTTGTTCTTTGCTTACAACTTCGGCGGGTTATCCTGGGTCGCCCCACATTGGATTTTTCCTTTCTTGTGTGGTTTGGGGATGCCTTTCCCTTGCTTCAGCTTCACAAATTGAAATGTCACTTTTTCTATTTAAATTTATGCTCAATATTGACATTGTATCAGTACGCAGTGTCGGGCGAGGAGATGTCTAGGACCTCCATCTCGTCCCGCATGTACCTGTGTAGACAATCGTGGTACTTGAGTACCAAATTCCACTCAGAATCCTTGATACCCAACTTCATGGAAAGGGTATGAAAAACATTAGTAAACTCGAGCATGTCTTGGTCCCTTCCCTGCTGCAGCGTGGTCCACTTTATGTATTTATCCTCATAGCTCTCAACAGGGTAGTATTTCTCCTTGATGGTGTCCCAGAACGAATTCCAAGTGGGTGCGGTTGAAAATGGTGAGGGTGTACTTTCATCCTTCTCACAGTAGGTTTTCCACCAGTGCTTGATGTGGGGGGTGGCTTTGAGAAGTGAAAAAGTAATATTTTCCCAGCTGGAAAATTCATGAACAAAAAAATGTCCTTCTAGCATATTTAACCATTTATCTATGATGCTTGCATCTATCTGGCCTTCAAATATGGGGATGTCAAAGTTAACTTGTACCTTGAAGGGTGTGGTGCTTCCAGAGTGGCTGATGGAAGGAAATGTGTCACCTTTGGGTAGTCGTTGAAGGTTCTGGGAAGAGTTGTCCACCATCGCGTTCCTATGTCACTCAAGGGCTTCTTCGAACAAGATTTTGAAAGGATATCTTCCACCCTCGTCTTTATTCTCTTCCGCCATTGGAGGTTGTAGGGGTTTGTGAGGTTGGTCTTGCAAAGGTTCGACCAATTTGATCCCTAACTCCTTATATCCTGACCTCGTTGGGAACATGAAAATAAAAAACCAAGAAAGAGTAGACCACTCTGATACCATTGATCTGAACTTAAACAGGAACGCAAAAAATTACAGATATAACCATAACTACAGAGATGGAGCAGAAACAACACTTCATTTCATTAATATCAAATACTGAAATAAGCTACAAACATAATGGAAATAAACTAGCTCGGGCGATGGTATCTTATCTCTGAGAAGAGATGTGGCGGCTACATGCCTCTTAATAGTATTACAATGAGACTCGAAGACCTATTTATTATTGAGAAACAATGGAAAACCCTAAACATCTAAAAACCTAACCCTAGGAGATGAAACGCCTAAATTATGGGTCATGTTTGAGTAACTTGGTACATCAACTTCCCGGGGTCGTAACTTTGGCATATGATCTCCTTTTGACATGCACAATACCTCGTTAGAAATATCTGTCTGAGGAATACAACTTTTGAGTGGAAAACATCAAACAAGCACTCATGTTTGCCCCAAGTTTCAGAAAAAACATCATTTAGGGCCTCAAAACGGCTCCAGAAGGTGATGACCCGAAAAAATTCCAAAAATAGTAAATTGTGCTACAATTAAGGAAACTGAAATACTGAAAGAGACAGTGGTGGGAGTCTAAGTGGAATAGAGGAGTGGCCACCAACATCCACCTACATCAATTAATTATTTAGTGTTTGATTTTAATATTTTTTTTGTTATCCAATATTATATCTAGGGAAAATGAAAAAAAAAAAATTGTTTTTATAATATTTATACTAATTTTATAAATAATATTGACTAATAAGTTTGAGGTCTATTACAAAGCTTTTAAATATTTTTTACTATCTAGTTGACTTGGATTGGATCATTAAATAATTTGTAATCTATTTCCATTTTTCAAAGTGGAAATAATTGGAGGAATCATCTTGTAGAAGTCATTTTATCAGTGAGACCAAGTTTGGAGAATTGGGGTTTGACAATTTGGGTATATTTTGGGGTCTTAAATGACGTTTTTTGGGGTAAAAAATTCTCCCCTAAGCAAAATACCTAGTTATTTTGTTCTACGCTTAGAGACTTTTCCAACAATGTAAGAATCACATCAATTGGAGTTCATATGCAAAAGTCATTCTTTCCAAAAGTTGACTTATCATGTTTGACCATCATGGCAGGAGTGGATCCACGTTGGTCCCCGTTATTCATGGAAAATGGGCTAGCCATGTGAGGACTATGAAGAAGACTCTATAAGGGTCAAAGTTGTAACTCTAATTGAGAGTTGAAGGAATCAACCCTAACCCCTAGTTGGATATTGAGCTATGTTATAATTGAGCATTAGGAGGAAAAGGGGTTCCATTTTATTCTATTGTATCTTATTCTGCAGTAGAGCAGAACAATTGGGAGTGGGAGTGAAAGAGCATAAAATAGAGAGTTAGTATTTTGTAGTAGTGCATCATGCCACAAGTCTCAAATGATTCCACAGAGTTTGCCTTGTCCTTTGTACTTGCATTATTTATGTTCCAAAAAAAAGAGCACGAAGTAGCCTCACATTTTAGTCGAGTTTTCTCCCATAAGGGTTTCCCAAATAATATCTTAGTGTTCATTGTATTTGGTGTATGATGGTATATTATTGTTCTTTATTTTTTGCATTTTATCTATTTCATGCATAAACAAAGAACTAATAATTAATAAATCTAGAATCTAAAGGAATTTAACCCCATAGTATAGATTTTAATTTATTTTTATTAGATCTATTATGATGAATTGTCAAGTAGAATATCCATGATTTTTTATATATCAAATATTGTACATAGGACAAATGATATTCAATTCATTATTAACCATCAATTAGTTAGTCATTGCCTTTAAATAAATTTATCATGATCTCCCTCACATTATCTAGAATTATTAAAATAATAACAACAATAATGTGTAGACATTAAAGAAAAACTATGGAATTCAGCCTTGTCTTTTAATGGGTTACAATCCTTAAAGATTGCAAATCTCTATATTTTTGTTATATCTTAAATTTTTTTAAGGTATAATTAATTTATCTTTGTTTATAAGTTCCAATCTTTATCTTTTGTTTATGAGTTCTAATCTTAGTATTGGTTAAAAAGTAATAGATCATTTATTAGAATGGTGTGTAATGTTAGTAATCAAATTGCAAAATGGAAAAAATCAAATCATATTTTGATTTTTCAATCCCACACACACATATATATAAATAACTTTTACACTAAATTAGTTAAAGCTTTCAAATCTATTCCATTTAAAATTTAAAATTTGTATACATTCTTTATGTAGAAGGGAGTATATTCATGTTGTTAAGTGTTTCACATCCAGTGAGAATGTCACAAAATCAAAACTCCCTAATTAAAAAAAAAAAACCTACTTTCTTACATGTTCAACATATATTTAATTATAATTAACAAAAATACATTATTATACAACAAAAGTATTATAATAAATTTATACATTAAGTAAGTTAATACTAAATGTTAACAAATATATTTAATAACTTTTGATTAATCAACACAAACTACATTCAAAAGATAAATATTTAAATATTCAAATGATTTAATTAAATAACAATTTTTATTTTATGAGAAATCTTCAGAAAAAATACATTATTATTTGAGAAGCTTTAGTTTTGAACTACCTAGTATAGTTCATCATTAGGAGAATGATGATGAACTACACTAAGTAGTTTGAAAAGTTTAGGCTTCTCAAATGATAATGTGATTTTCTTGAAAATTTCTCACAAAATAGATATAGATCACACAAATTTATGCTCTCAAACAATTTTATTATTTTACTATCTAATTTTAATTGTTGCATATTAACAATAAATCATATTAAACTAGTTTAGATCTAGTTTAATTCTGAATTTACCAAAGGTCCGGAAAGATCAAATTTCTAAAGATATGAATTTCAAGAGATTTTGTCTCTCTATAAACTAATCTAGATTAATTTAATTTCCCCTTTTAAATAAACTATATTCCACACAAATACAACAAATCAATACTATAAATTTTCATAAATCTTAAGCTAAAAAAACAAAAATAATAATTTATTTTTAATTTAAACTAACTAAAATATTTACTAAACATTATATTACACCACGATATCTCTTTTACATTATAATCTCTACCACAGCTACCACAGCTAGAGAATGCCTCTGGACACAATGAATTGTTACTTCATTCAACATTACTCCCACTGTGCGCAGCCTCAACCTTCTTCGACAATTAAAAACAAATCAAATTAAATAAATATACTTTTACATAAACAAAAAATTGATTTGGGCTTTTTCCGATAAATTGCATGACAAAGAATTGCAGGAAAGCAATCGCTGAAAATTGTTATTGCTAATTCTTTGAAATTGCATGAAAAAGAATTAGCGCGGTCGGCGGAATTTGATGAGGTAGCATTCAATGGGTGTTGGACGTCTAATCCACTGCATTAATTACACTGAGCGACGATGGCGTTTGAGGTTATCCGGCTGTTACCGAGAAGAAATAGGGGAGTAGTCCAAACGTCGAGGCGGCCAAAACGTTCATGGTTAAACTAGCAGGATACGATCCTTCCACTGACTCTTACCTCCCCACTGAGAATTAATGTCATTGGCGTTTGAAATATTATTCAGACAACATCATCCCCTCTCATGCCCTGGTGCAAAATCGATTTGGGAATTGGGTTTGTGGTTTGAGAAAGCAAACTTCTTGATTGTTTGGATTCTGGGTGTTGGAGAAATCAATCGGTTGATTGTTGGGGTTTGGGGTTTTGACAAATCAGTTCTCAGGCTCATTAATTGTATTTTTGGGCATTCAGAAATCAAATCGATTGATTGATTGTTGGGTTAATTTTTGTTTCATAATGGAAAACATGAGCAGAAACGGTGTATATTTTGGAACAATGACAATGGTTCTGTTGAGTATCTGTGGCCCTGCGAGAGGGCAAGATTCAAGCGGTACTAATGATTGTATAACCGCGCTAGTGCCCTGTTCGAATTATCTGAATGCCACTAAACCCCCCAGTTCGTGCTGCTCTCCATTGATGACAGAGTTCGCTACTAATAAGCCATGCCTGTGTAACCTGTTGAACAGTAGTGACCTCATTCAGCAATTCAATGTCAACAGCTCTGAGGCATTGGAACTCCCTAATAAATGCGGCCTCAATGCCCATACCAGCGGTTGCTCTAAACGTACAATTCTGCCCCCAAATACCATTTTCTCTTCCACAATTACCACTTTTTTTGTGTTTTGGTGAGACCTTATGTTTTCTCTCTTTGCTGTTGCTGTTTTGACAGTCGGTGGAAACAGCACCTCTTCAGGTTTAGTATTTCTCTTCTCCCCTTCATTAATAAATTGTGTTTATTATTTGAAATTATCAGTGTAATATAGGGTCCATGGATGAATCCGTAAAGGTATTGTTTGCAATTCCATTTGACTTTACTCTTTTGGCATAAACCTAGATAATTTTTATCTCTGGTTTTGTTGTGGGGGGCTTGAATGAATCAGATGTGGGAGTTAGGTGCAAAGACACTTGGATCTGAATCTGTTATATAATATGATTTGTGGTGTGGGCATGCAGGATCTACTCCACTTCCTCAAGCTAACACTTCTTCTTCTGCCAGCAGTAAAAAGGGAGCAGTATTTTCACAGACTTTTTCTGAGATATTGCCTCTGCTGGCTCTCCTTCTCCATGGACTGGCTGGCCAAGTAAACCGGTAGCAGTTTCAGAATATAATTTCCACTATTTGGAAGGACGGGGATATTTTACTTGGTTCTGTGAGTAGCAGAGCTGCAATTGCTTGTCTTACTTCGATCTTTAGTATCAGCAATAAAAGGATTTATCTTCATTTTACCAGTCTCATAGGTGTTCTGGTTTTGGAATTGAGTTATTGTACTCACATTAGGTTTTCCAATTATTCTCACATAGGATTTCCAATAAAAAATGCTCACATTAGGTTTTCCAGTTATTCTTACATTAGGATTTCCAAAAGAATTTTCTAGCTTAGGTTTTCAATAAAATATAAAAATTAAAAATTAAAATAAACGTAGTAATAGAAGAAAAAAAATCATTTCATTTTTGTGTGCGAGGGGATTTGGCCTTCTATGTGAGGGTAAGGGAGAAAAAGGGAAGAACAAAAGAACCTCTTACCCTGCTCCTGTTTTGACTTTGTAAGTCAATCAAGTAGCTCTGACTGCCTTGCTTCAACTGCTACCTGAGTGTTCGATGGGCAAACAAAAAATTATCTGAACAGATCCCAAACAGACAAAACCATAAGCAAGGACTTCAGCAGATGGAGGAACAGAAGGATTGGGATCTAATTAGTGTTATGTATCAAAGAGAAATGCTTGGTAGGCCTGGTTCTATGTCAATCTTCTTGAAGTGTTGTTTATGATGTGGGAAACCTCCCAAGTCTATGGCAATTTGCAGAAGATAACTCTGGACATAAAGCTACATACAGGTAAGCTGCAGTTTGCAGCAGAAGATAACTCTGGAAATAAAACTACATACAGGTAAGCTTAAGTAATAGGTCTGGTCAATTGTGACAATTTCAAGTAATGTTTGAGCAGTAATATGGCCAATGAATTATTTGCTTTGCTATCTGATGTAAGCTGGTGAAGTAACCTTCAGGTATATTTCACTTTTATGTCTGGGACTTGAATTATTGAAAGAGATGGTATTGTCATCTTTCCAAACCATACACACAGCCATCTTTACATCAAACAACCTTCCCCTACCTATTTACATACACACTGAGCCATCTTTACATCAAACAACCTTCCCCTACCTATTTACATATGGTGCAAGTACATGAGGTGTGGCTCCTACATCAAGCTTTTCACAGTCTAAGCGGGTGAGGTGGCCTACGGCTTATGATTTATTTAATCTCGGCAGGTGAGATAGCCCGTAGCCTTTAGATGTGTTGTACTTCTATGTTTTGAAAAATTGTTGAAATGGATATAATTGTGGAAAGGCTGCCGCTATTCAGCACTTATTTTCCATCTTCTTCCATCTTGCAGCACCTTTTATTGGAGATTTGCTAGAGAATACTTGAAGAAAGAGAAGAAGAAGATTGAAGGGAATTGAAGTTTTTGAGCATCTAAAGTTTGCAAATGGAGAGGTGTTATTTGGATTAGATCATTTTCATATGATAAATATAAGTAAAATCTAATTTTTTTGCACACTTTGTAATAGTTTGCCTTCCAAGAAAGCCTTTCAAAAATGAAGGCTGTGATGGAGAAGATCATTGAATGGAACAATGAGGAGGAAAGAAAGAAGAGCAATAATAGAGATAAAAGTTGAAGGAAATGGTCTACTTGATGATAAAAAGGTGACATTTGTTTCACAATCAGTGTAAATTGTTTTGAATTATGGTCATTTGCAAGTTTCCAATTAGTATATTGATTGTGAAGATTGTTTTGAATTATGTTCATTTGCAAGTTTCCAATTAGTTATTAACAATATACTAAATCTGTTTAAAAAAAAAATCCCTTATGAGAGTGTGTTAATGATTGTGTGTAATTGCTGTGACCTTAGTTTTAATATGTTTTTGCACTCTATGTAAATCATGAGAACTTTAACAAAACTACATTGCAATCTTAGCTCACTCTATGTAAACCATGAGAACTTTATCAAAGCTACATTGTAATCCTAGCTCTATTCAGTAGTTTAAAATATCTGTACACAGTATTGTTGGTTCACTATTTAGCCACATTCTACAATCAATCATGCAATTGTTTTTGTTGGGTGTTTATTATTTTAGGGTGGGTTTGTAAAATTACACAACATTTCATTTGTTCCAATACTACACAATATTGTTGTATTTAGGGATTATTCACTTATTTGATCACTAGAGTATAGCTATAACTCTACCACATATGTTGCATTAAATATGTACATATGTTGCATTAAATATGTGGAGAGAACTTAAATACTGAGAATAAATTTAAATAGTCTTTATTGAATAGAGATATGTCTCTATTCAAGCAAATAATCTACTAATAAGGCAATTATAAAATAAAGACATTAGCTTTCTATATTTATTTGTGATTAGTAGCATAAAACATTATTTGTTTCCACAAAAATCTAATAAAATAGATATACTATAAATTGAACATTAAATTATAATTTTCTTTTCCATACCATTTTCATTTTAATTTTCAAAAATATTTAATTTATTGAAAAAACGTTAATACAAAATAATCCTTATTATATTTTAGAATTTTTCATTATTGAAGTAACAAATTTAAAATTTTCTATTCCATCCACATTTACTTTATTTTATTTTCCAAAATCAAAACTCACACCTTCTCCATTTTGAATAAAATAAATAAAATTTTCAATAAAAATAGTGATACCTTCTATATATTTTCTAAAAATAAAATAAATTTAAACTTGTAAAGTAAAAATAATTAAAATAAAAGTTAATTTCACTGACCCTATAAATAACCATAAAGACTTATTTAATGAAAAAAACAAAATTTCCTCAATAAAATAGTATAGCGTCTTCCCCCTCGAGCGCCACCACTTCTACCTCTAGAAAACCCTAAGCTCAACCCCTTTGCATTCTAACCTTTCGGACTACCATCATCATTGTTGGAAAGGTAAATCCCCTCTGCGGATAGAGGTGATCCCTCTAGCCCTAGGGTGGGTCTAGCAACAAGGGAAACAGCTAAGGTGTAGGTTCCTAGCTAACAAATGAAATAGGTTGGAGTAGATTATCCTACCTAGAGTCCAACGCGATTGTCGCAGCTGTAGTAGTGGCGACCCCTTGATCTATGTCCCGACAGGTGGCAGTCCTTCAGCAATGGTACTCGTATTCTTGCACAAAGATTAAAGACAAGAGAAATATACAAGACAATAACTTCATTCGTAGCTAACTAGTCAGTCAAGGAGGACTAAACACATTGCGTAAAATAAACCATATTAATACAAGATGGGAACCAGACAATAGTCATGTATATATAAATAGAAGAAAGAGATTACAACCGGAGCCTTGACGTCGCAGCCTCCTTCAGCGGGTTCAGTTGAAGCGTGTCTCGAAGGATCGTCGGGGAATTGGGGCGAGGCAAGGGCACAAGCCTAAGCTCTCTCTTGACAAAGGTCTCTTTCTGCTCTATCTCACCAACAAGATGTTCAATAATTCTCTTCAGCCTTTCAGCTATAATATGTTTAGCCAGTGTATCAATGGGAGATGGCTTTATTTATAGAGGGAGAGGAGGAGGTTGGGCTCCCTACAATGGTGGAAGGGAGGCCTTATCCTTTGGGAGGTTTCCCCAAAAGGTGGAAACAAGAGGGCAAAGGAGGGTGGTCGTAGTTATTCAGTCGAACCACTCAGGCTGACTCGCCAACGAATTTGTTATGATGGAAACTTAGCCTCTATTTTTAAAAAACATTACAAAAACAGCTTGGCGCGAGTAGTGCACTGGGACAGAGCGCTAATGGGCACAGGGCCAAGTGTTAATCTTCCTCATTGGCGCGAGGGCATAACGGTCTACTAGCGCCAACCCAAAAACATGTGTTTATGATGGTTTGCTCAGGAAATTGTCAACAGAAAGAATGTTGTCTTCATGGCAAGGGATGCAATGATGGTCTTTGCAATGCATGACACTTTTAATTAGTCACAAAAATGATCCTCCAATGTGCGGGATAGGGATTGCAGGGACGGTGACAAAATTATGTGTAACAGATGCCCCCTAAAGCATGAGGTCCGAGAGAGAGGGAGGGGTGAAATGCTTTATGAGAAAGTGTTCGAACCAAACACCATTGTCGGAAGACCTGCAATTACAAATACAACTGATATATCTGATACATGAACATGTGGCATGGGCACAACCATCCATAATAGAGTACATAAAAACCGAGATCTAATGTATGGACGCAGCCATCCAGCAGTAAGGATCAACAAATAGACTCAGGTATGGTCATAGCGATCCAATCAAAAGAGATTTTATCAGACAAAACCCAGGGTCTTGCGCTCCATCTCGACCTGAACAAGTACAAATTCAAGCATGCGAATATGTGAGCCGAAGTCGAACATGCGAGAAAGTCACCTGATTACTATCCAATGATGAAAGTTGTTAACAAGCACGAGAGAAACCGCCAATAATGACAATGCCTCTCAAGGTATAACAGGTACAATCCACGGAATGTGAACAGTGATCTGGCGTCGAACACCTGCAGAATCACTCGAGCAAAGGCCAATGATGTGGACCTATCGTCGAATGCAAAGAACTTGCCATTGAGGCATGCAAGCTCCAAGGTACCGGGAGGGAGTCTCTAGGTCAATTTCTTGGATAATGCGCTGAAGTCGACAGGAAGTAACCCGGTCAAAGGAGGGCCATAATGTTTCCCACATCATTAACATGAGACAGAGAAACATGATGATAGTGAATCAGGACCAAACAAAGGATCAGAGGAAGGTTGAAAATTGCAGAGGCAAACTTCTCTTGAACATATCAGCGACACGACTCTAGATTTGGCAGTATTTGACATCAAGGGATCTGAGGTCATGATGACGTGGCAAAGAGCAGATGAGAAGCCAAAACAGATTACCCAAACCCATGGAGGCAAAAATGACGAAATGAGATGTCTCCAACCCGATACCAATGCAGACGAGTGTCATGTTCAAGAGCAACATATTTCCGACACAACTAAGATCTGGTTCCATTTTCCCCCACCATTTCTGGCGAGTACCTCTTTATTTTTACACAAGCTTGAAGAGGATAGCATATGCTTGTCGTATAATTTTTTCCTTCGGACAAATCCATTCTATTACATTTTACGAGCCCTAGGAAGGAGGAACTCAGGTACGTTATGGTGACGATTTCCGATGTCATTTTGTTTTAACGAGTCTGACAAAGGAAGAACTCGACACCTTTTCATGTTTAAAGAGTTTGAAAAGAAGCAGAAAAGGAAACTCTAGCAAGTCCATTTTCGTAAATAGTCCCTCATACCCAAAAAGGTAGAAAACAAAATATGAGAGAACCTCTTAGTCGCGAACCTCGTAAATAATCCATCCCAGCCCGGAAAAGGGGTAAATGTATACTGGGTAGATATCGTTTCGCAACCATTTAACGAGTTCAAAACGACAGGAGTCTCGGAAATCTTTTCAATTTTTAAGAGTCAGAAAAGAGCTAAAAGTTGACTCTTTCTAGAGGAACGAGTGGTATTAAGGGTAGTAACTGGTTCCGGTGATGGTGGAACTGCTCAGAACATGATAAAAGTCAAGGGGCTAGCTAACAAGACCACTCATTGCAGTGAATCCTCAAGAATGGGTGAAACAATCAAGTGAAGACATATGATCAGTCGAGCAGATGGAGACGATGGAATGAAAAAACCAAGGTTCATCTAGAAAAATAGGCTAATAAAATGGCAATCACAAGAGGTAAAATGAGAATGGTTTCATTTTTACACAAGCTTGAAATCAGGAAACTCTGCTTGAAGTTGGTTTCATTTTTACACAAGCTTGAAACTTATTAGAAAACTATGCTTGAAATCGGTTTCATTTTTACACAAGCTTGAAACAAAAACAAACTATGCTTGAAATAAGTTTGCATGCCCCCAACATGGTGACTCAACTCGAAGTACATGCCCCCCAAGCTTCAGTCCATTCGCTTGAGTAGACAACTAGTTACTGACAGTTGGATGGAGTGAAGGTTCAAATACGAGATCAGGTGAAAGACTCGACTGAGATTTTATGAGATCAGATCAAAGACTCAAATCGAAAAGGGAAATTGTTTCATTTTTTAACGAGGTTGACACAGTAAAATAACTATCCTCAGGACCTAATTCATTTTTTAACGAGGTTGACATAGTAAAAGAACTATCCTCATAAAAGCTTGTTTCATTTTCTAAGGAGCTAGACACAAGAAAACAAACTATGCTCCGATGACCTTGTTTCATTTTTTAAGGAGCTTGACACAAGAAAACAAACTCTGCTCTAACGACCTTGTTTCATTTTTTAAGGAGCTTGACACAAGAAAACTAACTCTGCTCCGACAACCTTTTACCATAATGAATAAGAGGTCATGGCTTCCAAGAGGTTCGCATCTGATGGGAGAACAACATCTTGGAAATTGTGATCGAATGCCTCCAGTAGACGGTACTCGACGACACAATCACTGGATGAGGGCAATGAACAAGTGGCCACATAATTAACCCATGGCGGGGAAGATACAACCGTCGGATGAAAATCCGGCAAAGATGATGGTGGGTTAGCTGCCACTTCTGGGCCAAAGAATGAAAGCTGATCAATGGTCACGATTTGACCGTCATGTGGAAAACAGATCACACGAAAGAGGGAGGAGACAAGTGCACCCATGGCATAATCATAGTTGCGTCCCAAGAGTAAATTAAAATCCAAGGGGCTTGGGATAACCATCATGTCTATACAGACGATTTTCCCTCCCAAAGTAATGGGCAACTTTGGAAGGATCCCTAATGGTTGACTGGTTCCTCTGTTAAATGCCAACAGGTTCTAAGTAACAGGTACAAGCAATGGAGAACCAAAAGCTTGCCAAGTAGTTGAAGACAGAATACTAACGAACGCGCCTTCCTCTATAATTGTGCTAGGTATGGCCACATCAAAGGTCTGTACCGTGATCTCAAAAGGCACATAAGAAGGAAGGCGGTATCTCGTAAATCGACTCCAGTGGAAGGAAGCGACCAAACTACTTGGAGGGGGTACCATAGAACTGAGATGATCATCCCCTGGTGTTACCAGAGCAAATGGAGCATCCTCCTGGACCACAAAGATGGGAGTAGGAAGAGCAACTTCTTGAGTCACAGGGACAGGAGGATCTTTCTCCAAATCTGAGGAATCTGAAGAAACAAGAAGAACATGAGGGTGATGGGATCCACTCTTGACAGAAAAGACTTGATGAACCATAGGCGGGATCAGATCGACCGGTTCCACAACCGATGGTTGGTTGGGAATGGATTCGTGAATTTTAATTTATGAGGGAACGAGATCGACCAAGGGTGACTCTTGACTGATCGTTGAATCAAATAGCAGAGGACTCAAAGAAAGCTTCTTGTAACCAATCGGAAGGCAGGGTGCAGAAATAGTAGGGTCGTCCAACACTCTCATGGCTTCATCCATGTATGGACAAAGGTGAATGGGATGATGCCCTTCACACAACTTACAGGGAGTCGTAATCTTACCCCGTTTCTTATGAGTCTTATCAAGGCTAGTCTAAAATATGCCACCAATATGACTTCCAGAAGCCAAAGGCAACGACGGACGGTCGTCGGACCATGCTTCAAGTACCTTGGGAATCCCAGGGCAATCTCGAAGAAAGTGGTCATATTTGCACAACATACAAGGGAATTTGACTTTCCGTGGAAGGTTGGATGGTTTATCAAGGGAAGGTGTCTGAGGCACAATATCCGCAGAGTTGGCCTCTCTTTTATCTGACTTCTTCTTCTTCGACTTCTTCTTCTTCTTTTTAGCCACCTGGTTACTAGAATTCATACTTTCACCAGGCGAAGTAGAAGAGGAGGCCAAAGAAACACGCGAAAAAGGGGAGAGGTCCACCTTAGAATCAACATGATGTTGTTCAGGTGGAGGGGATGGTTGTACAGTGGGCGAAACACTCGAGACCACAGAGGTCGAGAATAACCAAACAGGCAACCCAACAGTTAACCCAGGTAGGGACAATGTTGCCATATAAGGATCACCAACATTCCCAAAAGCGGGAAAAGGACCAGGATTCCCTTCGGAAGGGATTCCTTGGTTGGTAAACTCCGGAAACGTTTCCATTGGAAACAACCCTAAAACAAAACACTAAGGAAGATAACTTTAACCGGGAATATTTCGTGGGCAAGTAATGTTTTAAGACATTGAAACAAAACTCTGTCGTTTCATATTTTAAGAGTCGAGAAATAGGGAAAAGGTGATCACTTTCAGGTTGAAATGAGCATGAAAGGACGAGCACTCGATAATATTTTCATTTTTAAGGAGTCACGAAAAGATCGAAATGACTACTCAGGTAATCTAAGCAAGAGGGTGTACCAAGTTTCCGTGAACTGCCATATACACCTTGGTGATCAAATGAAAGAGAAATGACCAAGGACTCAACATACGTGCAGGTGGTCTCCCCGAATGTTGTGTTCGGTGTATCACGGTTACAAGGCGGCAGAATCGGCCTCCTATGGATAAAGGATTTGAACCTATGAGGATCTCCCGTTATATACGCAACGGTACGGGGAACACAAGTCCATACTAGTGTTGTCTAAAGCCAAGCGTCAAACGACAACTACTAGGTTTAATGACGTCGGAACATGTCACTAGCCTAGACCTCTAAAAATGTTTGCATTAGGTTCTAATGCTTCCTTAGATTGATTGAATTAATTTCTAAAGTTGATCTTGAATTAATGTTTTAGTTTCAAGGTCTTAACGAATGGGATCTCAAATTCCTAAATGCACACTATATGCAAAAGAACACCATTTTCTGTTTGATGAATGCTAACTAAGAAAAAGATACAGATCTTTTAGAAAGCAGCAAACAATGAAATCATATGAAGAAGTCCCCTAATGCATCTAATACAACCAAACGAAAAACGAAAAACTCTTTCCTATTTCAGCAAGTGCTAGTTATGCAAAAGGACTTTTCATTTCCAATGCAAACGAAAGAATGCAATTTTTTTGTTTTTTGAATGAACGAAGCACACAATGCACTAATTACATTAAAAATCAAATCGAACACTAGTTTGGAGCACTGTGAATGTAGAGATCTCAAAATGAACAATTCGAAAGCAATACAGACATTAAAACGCACTCAAACTAATGATGCACTCTTTCAAACAAATAGAAAGCTTTCAAAATGACCCAAACGAGCAATGTGATCTATGCTCGTAGTGATGAGATGGAGAGTCAAGCAAAAACAAAATTAATCTTTCAACAAACCGAAAACTCAAAGGATCAAGAAATATTAATACAACTAATCAGGGAATCGAACTGACCAAATAAAGAAGACTCGAACTTCAATCAGAAATCAAACTGACCAAATAAAAAAGACTCGAACTCGAACTGTCAATGAGCGAAAGACACCTAGAAACCCTAGGGCTATGAACTGCACCGATGAGAGAATAGAAAAACAGCTAAGAAGAGCAAGCCTACAGCAGTCAAAACAATTCCAAAAGACCAATTGCAAATCAAAACACAACCCAGAGTCAAGCACAACTAACCAAAAACTCAAAAGGGAGTTCAAACCAAATCCTACAAGATTCGGCGTGACTGTGAGGCGGTAATCCGTGCCAAACAGGGGTTGGCGCTACTGCAACAAAAGCAACAAGCGCCAATGGGCGCGACTGTTCAAAGCAAACCCGCGCCAAGCTGGATAACTATAGGAAAAGGAAAAACTAGGGAGAAAAGGTCAATCTTGACGCTCTGGAGTTGAACATGAGGATTCCAAACAGTCAAGCAGGCCAAAAAATACAAACAAGCAATCAAACAACCAACGTTGACAAGACAACAAACTCACACTGATCCCCAGCGGAGTTGCCAACTTGTTGGAAAGTTAAATCTCCTCCGCGGACAGAGGTGATCCCTTTAGCCCTGGGGTGGATCTAACAACAAGGGAACAAGCTAAGGTGTAGGTTCCTAGCTAAAAAATGAAATAGGTTGGGGTAGATTATCCTACCTGGAGTCCAACGCGATTGTTGCAGCTGTAGTAGTGGCAACCTCTTGATCTCTGTCCCGACAGGTGGTGGTCCTTCAACAATGGTACTTGTATTCCTGCACAAAGATCAAATACAAGAGCGATTTACAAGACAATAACTTCATTCGTAGCTAACTAGTCAGTCAAGGAGGACTAAACACATTGCATAAAATAAACTATATTAACACAAGATGGGAACTAGACAATAGTCATGTATATATAAATAGAAGAAAGAGATTACAACCGGAGCGTTGATGTCACAGCCAGCTTCAGCGGGTTCAGTTGAAGCACGTCTCGAAGGATCGTCAGGGAATTGGGACGAGGCGAGGACAAAAGCCTAAGCTCTCTCTCGACAAAGGTCTCTTTCTGCTCTATCTCACCAACAAGATGTTCAGTAATTCTCTTCAGCCTTTCAACTATAATATTTCCAGCCAGTGTATCAATGCGAGATGGCTTTACTTATAGAGGGAGAGGAGGAGGTTGGGCTCCCTACAATGGTGGGAGGGAGGCCTTATCCTTTAGGAGGTTTCCCCAAAAGGTGGAAACAAGAGGCCAAAGGAGGGTGGTCATAGTTATTCAGTCGAACCACTCAAGCTGACTCGCCCATGAAGTTGTTATAATGGAAACTTCGCCTCTATTTTTAAAAAACATTCCAAAAATAGCTTGGCGTGGATAGTGCACTAGGACAGAGCGCCAATGGGTATGGGGCACAGTGTTAATATTCCTCATTGGCACGAGGTCATAATGGTCTACTAGTGCCAACCCAAAAACATGTGTTTCTGATGGTCTGCTCAAGGAATTGTCAACAGAAAGAATGTTGTCTTCGTGGCAACGGATGCAATGATGGTCTTTGCAAGGCATGACATTTCTTATTAGTCACAGAAATGATCCTCCAATGTGCGAGATAGGGATTGCAGGGACGGTGAAAAAATGTTGTGTAACAATCATTGCTAGACACAAGAGCAAGTCGAGACTGAGACTTCGCCACACCAGGCCTTCTTGAATTAGGCAACACCTAGGCAGAGGACCTCCAGGTGCGAGGAACCAACCTCATGCTTGAAACCTCGACACCACCGTAGCTTAACGAAGACCACCCATCCAGAATTGGCCGAACAAACCGCGCAGGGGGCAAGACCACCACCTCTGGTGTCGGGCACCCACAACTCTCAAAGCAACTTCCCACCATAACCTCGCAAATATTGCCACTGGTGCACCAATGGCACCACCCCACAGCCAAGGACCCTGTAATCAGATAGGGGATGCGCACTACAATTATCTTGCTCCACTAAAGGCCAATTCGCATCCAACCCGGACCAAAACCACCTCTAGCAAACGCAGACCAACCCCGTCAAACACACATACACCGCTTTCCTGGAAGACTCACCCTTACCAAGCTCAATTCGCCAATTACAACTCCTCGTGCCCACCAGAAGGGGCGGAAATTCCTACAACTATGTCAACCCTTCGATCAGCCCAGAGAATCGCTACCCTCTTCTTCCCCCGACACTCCACACACAGGCTCCAGAACTCTCTCCACTAAAAAGAATGTCCATTGAAAACCCCTGCCACCCTCCATAACATTAATACCTTCACCGCTTTCCGCGAGACCCAATGCGATATGAGGTTTCCCACGCCAGAATTTACTGTCCTTCATACTCGAGGTAATATGGAACGACCGTGAGGCCAACCCTCCCTCCTGTCTCCATGTGTTGATCACATGTGTCCCCACGTTCCCGCGGGAACATCCTCTTCTCCGCTCCTCACCCCATCAAGGAAAGCATATTTTTATATTAATTTTCAAGATTTATTATTTTTTATTAAATAATAATTATATTTAAAATATTTTATAGTTTAATATAAGAAAGATATAGTGATATATTAATATAGGAAAGATATAGTAATATATTAGATGAAATATTGTAATAAAAAATTAAATCATAAAATAATAATAATAAAACATAATGTTGTCTCAATTAAAGAGGTAATATAAACTAAAAGATAATGAAAATGAATAGCATAAAGAGTTTGCTTGCATTGTGGAGAGCATATATGTATTACAATTATAAATAAGATTTTTTTAATATAAAAAGATGTAAATTTTATATATAATATAAATAGTAATTAAAAATCAATATGTATTACAATTATAAATAAGAATATTTTTATATAAGAAGATGTAAATTTTATATATAATATAAATAGTATTATTAAAAATCAATATAGATTCATTTTAATTTAGGATGTACAAACTCGAAGAATAATATTCAAAGAGTAAGACTTTTTTCAAATTTTGTATTAAAAAGGGAATTTATATCTCCCTCTAGAGCTGGTCCATAAATCTAAAATTAAAATAAATTGAAATTGATAAATAATTATTGATATAATAATTTGAATGGTTAAGAAATAAGTTTTACATTTTTTCATCCAAATTTAAAATTTCTTATAAAATATTTAATTCATTATAATAAGATTATAAAATTGGACATTTTTGAAAAAAAATTCAATATTTTTTTTTTTAAAAATTTATAACTATTTAACTAATTTACATTATCGTTATATCCTTTTTTCTAATTTATAATAATAATCATAGTATAATCTAGTTATTGAACTTTTTTCATAGTTTATCTGTTACACATTTTGGAGTTCCCCAAGCATATTTTTTGTTTGAATTTGCTTAAAATCTAATAGGAATTTGTTGAAATCACAAATTTGAGTTGTCAACTCCACACAATCCAAAGTAGTGAGATGTTTTTCAAGGTGTATGAAGTCAAAAACTCATTTTAAATAACAAAAAATCATAATTTCCTCAAAAAATGTTTTGCTAAATTCCTACCAAAAACCTCAATATGTAAAATAGTTAAACAATGTGGATATGGCTAAAGATGATTGTGTTGAAATGGCACCAAGAAATGGTACCCTAAGGGGGATTCTCATTTAATTTTCCCTTAATTAAATTGGAAGAGAAATTGTAATTTCATCTCATGACAACTTGTATGAGTTAACTAAGTCAGAATGAATGAGTTAGCTTAGGAAATTCGAGTTGAGGGTCTAAAAGGATGCATGTTGATTTTTCCCAAGATTTAAGGGGGTCCAGTTACAGTTATTTGTGAGTTGTAATTAGTTAACTTTATTAATTGAGTTACAATCAGTTTAACTAGTTCTAACTAAGAGATGAGCTAGTGATAGGTCCAGTGAATTAAACCTGATTTAATTCACAAGTAGTGATCAATCAGTTAACTAATTATTCACTATAAATAGTTGTTGCATATCAGTTCTAAGGAAGACCTCGTTGAGACTTAGGTTAAAGGGATGATAACTATCAGTTGTATCAGTTATAGAGTCAGTTGGAGGCCTAGGAAGGATTGTGCAATCTAGGCAAGGGATTTTCTTATTTAATATGGATTTGATTCCTCAAGGAATGTGTGAGTAAGGTAGGCTGAGAAGAGGCAAAGAATTGGCCAAGTATTTGTCTGATTTTGCCTAGATCAGTGTGAGACAATTGGTAGAGTGCAGGAGTTTCTCTTGAGAGAGAGAATTGAATTGTTTCATGATCCTTGACTTTATACAATATATAGATATCAGAGTTTTAGGCAGTGTGCTTTCTCTAGATACATCTTGTGTTGTGTGATTAATAATTTATTTCTCTTACTTGTTATGTGATTGTGCGATCATGTTTTGTTTCCGCAAATTGTAGAAGGATTCAGTATCTTGTTTTAGTACATTACAAGACCAGTTTGAATCTCGTTGTTAAATTTTCTACAGATTGGGTTAATTAACAAACTTCCAAATTGGTCCCACTTTCCCACACACTTAAGAAAACACCCTCCACAATCAACAAATTGTTTAAGACCATTTTTAAAACAACCACCATAAATGTAACTTGGTAAACCTTCCTCCAATATCCCTTACCTCAACATAATGACAACTCCTAAATCTTGTCTTTTCCATTGCATCTAGCAATCATCATTCTTGTTTTTTCCCAGGGCTAGCCTCAAACATCATTTCACGAAATCAACCCAGGGAGGGATCCCACTCCTCTCCATTATTTGTATCCCCATTTCACCAATCAACCAAGAATGAAGTTAGCCTTAGTTATGAAGAAGGTGGAAAGTAAAGGTGGGGGGTAGATGCATGACGTGTGGGTTGTGTCCCCTCTTGTCAACACCCTCTTTTTAGCACCCCATTTGGGTATTTTTTGAAATAATGATTATTTAACATATGAAGTAAACATTTATGTTCATCAATATAGTTTAAGTTGTGACTATTTTTAAATTTTAAATTATTTTAAATCATTGATGTTAAACTCTCAAGAAAGACAAACTTAGGAAATTGTTTAAAAATTAAGACAAATTTTTATTTTTCCTAATGTGTAAAAAAGTTATTAGTTAAAAGTCATGGCTTATTCAAATTAGGAATGTTTTACATCCTTTTAAAAGTGTTATACCTTTATACACTTCATTTTAGGTATCTATATTTTGGCTTTGTTTTGTCATTTTTTAATAAATTTCGTCGTTTTCCATTTTGTTCATTATTTGTCGAATTTAATTGTTTTTCATTTTGACATAATAGTTCTCACGGCATTTTCTTTGGGAATTTGACTAGTTCTATCCTAACATGCGCCTAATTTGAATCCTTTTGGGTGAGGTGCATTAGTGTGCATTGACATGTTTACTAGGGATACCATCCATGAATATGGAGAAGCATCTGTTGGGTTCCTTGTGAGGTTTCCCTTGGGAAAAAATGAGTTTTCGTGACATTTATAATAACATTCTCCAATCTAAATTTATATTAATTTGCAAATATTGATGTAAGTCATGTCTACTAAACATGGCAACTATTTTATTTCATCAATATTGGTACCTTCTATATTGTTTTTCAATTGCATAACTATCAATAAATTTTAATTTTCTATCACAATCTCTTACTCATAAATTCAATAAAACATCTCTTTCATGCTCACTCCTAATAAAAATCGACAATTGGAATGTCCTATTCATTTGTACTATAATATAAACTTGTAATTACCTTTAGATATCCACACTATCATGTTAATTTTTACCATAATGTAAAGTTATAATTACCTTTAAATATCCACACTATCATATCAATCTATAACCAAAAATAAACTTGTAATTGCTTTTAGATATCCACACTATCATGTGGTCAATCTAACTATAATTATATTTTTGAAACTACCCCTTTAAATTTAGCAAAGTCATTCACATCAACCTAAAACAAAATTTCAATATTCCATTTTGTTGTTTTTAATATCACGCTATCATGTCAATTAACTATATTTATGTTTTCAACTACCCATTAATTTTGACAAAATCATTCGAATTAACCAATGACAAATTTTCAACATAAATTTCTTTCTAAACCCTTTTGCAAAACTCCACACATTCTTATGGCACAATAGACATTACTTCTCACCAAACCCAACTTGGACTGGTCATTTTACTTTACAACAACTGTCTTTATTCTAAATACATATAAAGCAACATCAATCCATGTAAAAGCATCATCAACTCACATCACTTTTATGTATTTCAGTTTGACATATAAACATTAACCTTGACCTCGACCTTCAATATCGGTACATGCATTGTTACTCATGAGCACAAGTTCCCTTTATCCTCTAGCTTTAGCTTTATATAATGTGGGAAAAAGCCTTTTGTCTCCTCACCAATTGTACATGTTCACATAAAAACAATCTCACTGTTTGGTCACATTTGCTGGTCTAATTTTCACCTTTAAACTTTTGTCTCTTGTTTTGACATTCTATTTTTGTTTCCTTTCCTCTTTCCTCTAACACTCGTGGTAAATGATATTATTTCCTATCACTTGTCAAGTTGATTTGGTATTGACTTTATTGTGAGTGTAATAACATTGACTCATTTTTCTTATTTTTTTAAATAATAAAAAACTAGTTTATTTATTTAACACTTTAATCAGTTTACATTTGTTAAAGTGAAATTCTCTCATTTTTTTATGATTCACATAATTTATCTAAAATGGTATCAATATATTATTTCTATTTGATAGATAAATATAATTTACAAATTTATAATTTAATTATTTTTACATATACTATTTTTTCATCAAAACTATATAAATTAACTTAAGAGTTTTTTTTAGTTGGGTAGGACTACATCTTTATTATGTCTAAATTTATCACCTCGATCAGGGTGGAGAATTGAACTAGTGACTTTAAGGAGTGTTTTAATAGTGCAACTGATCACCGCCTATCCAAAACCCCGTGAACATCATATATGAGTTTTTTAATATAATTACTTTGAAATAAAATAAAATAACTAGATAAATTTAAAATATATAATATTAAAAATAAAAATAAATTAAAATGATAATATAAAAATTATGATTTTTTAAAAAGAGAAAGTTTTATTTTTAATCCTATTTTTAATTTTTTTTATAGATTTACTCAAATTTCTACTATAAACACTCCGATACAAAATTAAATTATGTATATATTTTAATAAATTTACAAAGCTAAACTAAAAATTTGAGAAATGCATTTTTTTATATACTATTAAAAGTATGCAAAGTGGATGCTCATTCCATGCAAAATTTAATTTTCATTTATTTTTTTAACAATAACAAGAACGAAAATGAAAATTCTATTACTTTAAATCTACATAACAAATGCACTTTTTTATATACTATTAAAAGTATGCAAAGTGGATGCTCATTCCATGCAAAATTTAATTTTCATTTATTTTTTTTACAATAACAAGAACGAAAATGAAAATTCTATTACTTTAAATCTACATAACATATATTGTTGTTACATTTGCAAGATTATTCGAAACTTGAGACTACTAGATAATGTTTTTATGGCACTGATTTCTCACTGGATCCTTTTCCCCAAAATTTAAAAGCTTTTTCCCCATATTTCCTATTATACCTATAAGCATAAATGTGCCAAAAATATTTTCAAAATAAAACAACATTTATAGATGAGCATATATAAGTTTAAATTAGAAGGGTCGCATTCTTGTTTTCATCCTAGTTGGTTGAGGCATTTGCATTTAGATTTGGAAGTAGTTGTGCTATTATTGGCCTCTGCCTCCTTGTTTGTGTAGGTTCAGTTGGTCCATGAGCTAGGACTAAGTAGAGATTTTCATTTTGCTAACGAAGATTGATCAACTCATCTTCAATTTGTTGAATTATTGTCTAGTGCTCCACTGTTATGTTCATAGTTGTTGTATACTCAAGACATCGTGATTGTGTTTCATTTGCACGATGTAGATTTCCTCTTGCAACTGGTTAATTGTCTTCCAAAAAGGCCTTAGTTTTATGTTTTTTGGTTTCTCCATTTCCCCACCAATTTTAAATCACACTGAAGCTCTGCTTTGCAAACCCAATTAAATACCCAATTACCTAGACTTCAGGTGAAGACGGTTTTTGTTTTCTCTTGAAGTTCCAATTTCTTGATTTGACAACATACACCTATATTACATGGGTGTACTTCTCATTAATGCAACCATATGTGATTCAAAAGGTGCAGAGAGAGACACAATTCCTTTTAGTTTCACCAGTCTCCAAGGGACAATTGTAAAAGAAAGGAAATACTGGCTCCTGCTCAAATTCAAAATCTTGAGATCAGAAGTCAGACTTATGCTATCTAAATGTTGGAATTCAATTCCTTCTGTTACTGTCTAGGTCAATTGAAAGAGTGTTGGGAAAACCAAATACCATAGTGATTTAACCACTCCCCTGAAGTCTCTTACCTTGGACTTTAGGAGTGTTCCTTTATTATGAAATCTCCCAATATAAATAGATGTCCAACTCCCTTGCTTCAAGCCAATTATGAGCTTGGGACGATTGTCAGATCCGATGGGAGTGGAAGCTCGTCCCAAATGGTGAACTAAGGAAACAAATTCCAAATAGGTAAGAGAATGGTTAACACATTTTCATTTAATTTTGTCGCATGTTGGTTCTCTGTATTTTTAATAGACCCCCAATGAGATAAACTATGAATTTGAGAAATACATTTTTTTTTTATGTATTTCCACTTTATCTTAATGAGTCTATCAAAAATTTCATTTAATTTTGTCGCATATCCGTTCACTATATTTTTAATAGAGCCACAATGAGATAAACTATAAAATTGAGAAATACATTTTTTCTTTTATGTATTTCCACTTTATTTGGTTGAGTCTATCAAAAATATTTAATTTTCAATTAATTTTGCTTCAAAAAAATGTTTACATTTAAAATTTGAGTAAACATACCAAGAGTATTTACAATTAAAACTTGAATAAACTTACAATTCCAAAAAAACAATAAAAAAAATATTTTTCATAAATTCTATCCATAAATATTTATCGAAAATATATTAATTTTTCTTCTAAATTAATTTTAATAATACACTACAACCACTTTTTATCTCAAAATTTCCACAATTACTACAAAATCACCCAAAATTGTCTCCAACATTTGAAAAAAAAAAAAAATTTATTCCCATTTGGTAGACAAAATAATCTACCAACTAGTAAAAATTAATCCATAATTTTCATTGAGCCTTATCCTATCCATAACCATCTATAAACACTTGAATTTGAGTCCTTATGCTCTTCAGAATTGCATTCACTGAAGCTATGGCCCAAGTTACTTGTTATCACATTCAAGTGAATATATATTATTGAAGTAAAAATATATACGGGATAGACACCAATCTGTACAGCATTTAAAGTGTGCGAGCCCGGATCCTGAGGCCCAGCCTCCAGGTCGCTAGGTCGAACCGTGTGCTCACTTTAATTTCCCTTCTGTCTCCGCAGAATTTGCGTGCGGCAGAATTGTGCGAACCCAGAGCCTTAGGTTTAGGCTCTATCGTCTATCAATATTTCTGCCAGTGCTGCCATGTTAGGGGCATTAATGAGTTATCTAGAATCTGACGCAGGAAAGGTAGGTGGAAGGGCGTCCAAGGTGGAAGTGTACCATATCTGTTGCCCACCAAGCGGATTCTTTGCGGTACTCTTTTACGGGACCTCAATGAACCCTAGCTCGTCCCTGGATTCTGCTATAAAAAAATTTCTTTACCCGTGGGTTCTTTCCAATAAGGGGGAGACGGGTTTACAGATCTAAAAGCCAGGGCAAAAAAGGGTCTTGAATGAGTGCTAGATCTGCAAAAAGAATTCAATTACAGATTACACATCTAAAAGCCAGCGCAAAAATGGATCTTGGAATGAGTGATAGATCTGCAAAAAGAATTCAATCACAGAAATCGATCATTCAATACGGAAATTTTGTTGAGTTTAATTTGATTGAAATTTTGAGAATTTTCTAATGGGCGTGTTGAGTTTAATTTGATTGAAATTTTGAGAATTTTCTAATGGGCAGGAGTGAAGTCAATTGTTTATTTTAATTTAGTTAACTCAAATTTTAAAATATTTAGAAATGGACAATCTAAATAAGAATGACTGGAAATTCATTGATGCAAGACAGTTTTTGATGCACAGGAATGTAATCACTTGTTGGACCCCACACTTGTGCATCATTTCTTTCCAAAATCTACCATCAAAATAAGAATTGCCTAAACACTCATTATTGCATTAAAAATTATAATATTCTAAAATTTGATAGACATGAATGAAATCTAATTGTTTAGCATCATTCCTCTTAATCAAATTCTAAAATATTACTAAAATCTACCACCATCAAAATAAGAATTGCCTAAACAATCATTATTGCATAAAAAATTATAATATTCTAAAATTTGATAGACATGAATGAAATCTAATTGTTTAGCATCATTCCTCTTAATCAAATTCTAAAATATTACTAAAATCTACCAATAAAAGGATCTCATTCGACAATTCAATATTAACATCACTCAAGTATTGAAACTCCCTGTGTCAGCTCACAATTCTGCCCCAAACACCATTTCGTCTTCCACAATTGCCATTTTTTTTCCGTTTTGTTGAGACCTTATGCTTTCTCTCTGTGTTCTCTCTGTGTTTTTGGGTTTTGGTGAGACCTTGTGATTTCTCTCTTTGTTCTTTTGTTTTTGTGAGACCTTATGTTTTCTCTCTTTGTTGTTTTGACAGTGGGTGGAAACAGCACCTCTTCAGGTTTAGCCTTTCTCTTCTCCTCTTCATTAATAAATTTTGTGTTGATTATTTGAAATTATCAGTGTAATATAGGATACATGGATGAATCTGTATAGGCATTGTTTGCAGTTCCATTTGACTTTACTCTTTTGGCATAAACCTAGATAATTTTTATCTCTGGTTTTATTGTTGGGGGTTTGAATGAAACAGGTGTGGGAGTTAGGTGCAAAGACACTTGGATCTGAATCTGGTATATATTATGATTTGTGGTGTTGGATCTGAATCTGGTATATATTATGATTTGTGGTGTGGGCATGCAGGATCTACTCCACTTCCTGACGCTAACACTTCTTCTGCCACCAGTAAAAAGAGAGCGGTATCTTCGCAGACTCTTTCTGAGATATTGCCTCTGTCGGCTCTCCTTCTGCTTGGACTGGCTACCAAAGTATACGAGTAGCAGTTTCAGAGTATAATTTCAGCTATTTACAAGGACTGGGGTGTTTTACTTGGTTCTGTGACAGAGCTGCAATTGCTTACCTTACTTTGATCTTTAGTCTGGAGAGATAAAACGATTTTCCTTCATTTTACCAGTCTCATAGATGACCTGGTTTTGGAATTGAATTATTGTGCTATACATCTCATAATCTCCTATTAGGTTTTCAATTATTCTCACATTAGGATTTCCAAGAAAAAAAAATTTAGGATTTCATTTTTTGGGTTTTCAATAAGATATAAGAGAATCTTTCAGGATTTCATTTATTTAGGTTTGATTATGTAGGGATTTGTTTTGATCAGTTAAAGGAATAGTGGGCAAATAATATTTACAAAGTTGGGGAATAATGGAGAAATACTATTTACAGAGTTGTATGTATAGAATTCTCTTGGTTATAATTTATGTCACGGCCATTTAAAAAATGAACTTAGTAATAGAAGTGAAAAAAATCATCGCATTTTAGGTGAAAGGGAGAGAAAATGAAAAACGAAAGAACTCTTACCCTGCTCCTGCTTTGACATTGTAAGTCAATCAAGTAGCTATGAGTGCCCTGCTTTAACTACTACCTGAGTGTTCGATGTGGGAAACAAAAATTTCTGTCACCAAATCCCAATAAGACAATTGTTTAAGCAAGGACTTTGGCAGATGGCACATGGAGGACCAAAAGGTTTGTGATCTAATTAATTAGTAATACAACTAGCTTTGAAATGCTTGGTAAGCCTGGTTCTATGTTAATCTTCTTCTTGAAGTGGTATTTATGATGTGGGAAACCTCCCAAGTTTATGGCAGAATATGACATAAGGCTACATAGAGGTAAGCTTAAGTATTAGATTTGGTCAATTATGACAATTTCAAGTAATTCGAGCTGTGATTTGGCTAATGAAGTAATTGCTTTGCTATCTAATGGTTGGTCTAAGCAGGTGAAGTAGCTTTCAAGTGTATTTCACTTTCATTTTTTGAAAAAATCTTGGATTTGGAGACTTGAATTATTGAAAAGGATGGTATTGTCATCTTTCCAAAGCATACCTATTGATTCATCTTTACATCAAAACAACCTTCCTCTACCATCTTTACATCAAAACAACCTTCCTCTATCTATCTACATATAGTGCAATTACATGAGGTGTGGCTCCTACATCAAGCTTTTCATGATCTGAGCGAGTGAGTGGTCCATAGCTTATGATTTATTTGATTTCAGCAAGTGAGAAAGCCCATAGCATTTAGATGTGTTGCAATTTTGATGTGGGCGATTTTAACCAATGACCTAATGAGGGACTAAACTCCATACAAACCAACTAATCTACACCTTATGGGTAATACCAATTGAACCAATTTTCAAAATATTTTGTTATGACAACAAGTTAAACTTAAACAGAACAAAAAGAAAGTGAAGGTCAGTAATGGAGCCAAAAAACAATTGACTTGGAAAATGAACTTGGCAAATGTTACGGGGGCCTTCACCACCATGAGAGCATGATTAGATAAGAGTAGATTGTAGCTTTTGCAACTGGAGGAGAAATAGATTGTAGCTTTTGCAACTAGAGGAGAAATTCACTAAGCTAGATAATTGGAAAGTGGAGAGGTTCATCCAAATCACTGCTTGGTTGTACCGAGATTTGGCATCGAAGGAAAGACTTTGAAGAAGATACAAGAAGTTGTCCAAAAGACCAAGCAAGCCCCATCTGTCACACTATGGAATCCAACTCCATGACTGAGTTAAGCATGGTAAACTCACCTTTGAAGATCCTACCTTAAGAGACGTTTAGCGACGTTGAAAAGCACACTAAAGGCGTAAGTTCCAAGCTCATGAGGTAAATGGGTTATGATGGCCAAGGCGTATACTAGGAAGGCCAAGGGATTCTCATCTCCATTTTAGATTAACACAATACCAAGCGTGACAACATAAAATTTAGTGAACAAGTGTAATGTCCCATAATAATAATAAAAATAATAAATAATAAATAAATAATATAATATACTACAAGTAAATAAATATTAAACAATAAAAAAGGTAATAATGGTAAATAAATAAATAAATAAAAGATGATAATAGTAAATACATAATAAAGAATAAAGAAACGATAATAATAATAAATATAACATTATAGTAAATAATAAACTTGACATATACATATATATATATATATAATAGAAAAAATAAGTAAAGTTAACCAAAAATAAAAATGAATAAAATAAGAAAGAGTTAAATTAAGAGAAATATTAAATTAAGTAAAACTTAAAATTAAAAAATTAAAGTTGCATGTCGACACATGGAATGTGTGCGTGCGGATATCTTTCTATTTTTTTATGTATTTAATGGATAATGAGAAGGGTGAGATTCATCCATTCCTTTATCCATTCTCTTAGGAGAAAAGTGTTGTAAAACAAAGGATCCTCTGGCAGTAATATGTTAATTGAGGGTTCGGAGGTGGCCAACTATAGAAAGATTATGCTCAACTGAACCTACTGTTGGATGGAGGGTCGTCCAAAAGCACAAGTAAGGAATATCGTCAATATATATAAGTTGTCTCTACTCGTGGTTTTTGAAAATTCTATGTTAATTAGTTAAATAGTTGTGTATTGATTATTAATCACATAAATTGATGTAATTTCCTGTATATTTTAAATTAGAGTTGTTAAATATGGTATAAGAGCAAGGTTTCAACTCTATTAGACCTTTGAACATGTCAATCAATCATACCAATTTGAACATGCTTATGTAATTGATTAAAACCATACTATCTAATGGAATTGTATAGTATATCCCAAAATTTGGAAATATTAGTACCCGGTTCAAATATTGTGTATTATTTTAATGGGTAAAGAAGAGATAAAAGATCCTAAGAGTTGTGAACAACTTTCTATGTAAATAACTTTTCGTGTGTTATCGGTGGTTTTTGGGTTTTGCCCAAGTGGTATTGGTCTATACTATGTTTATATCTTCCCTACAACGTGTCTTTGAAATTGTAATAATTTATAAGATATTTGTTTAAACATACTTTTATGTATGTCTTTGAAATTGTAATAATTTATAAGATATGTGTTTAAAAATACTTGTATGTATTTAAATTAAGTTGGAAACTGGTTGAAAAGTCATTAAAATAATAAATGAAGTTGTCATGGGTGTGGGAGAGTTGTAGAGTTACATATAGGTGTGAGAGAGTTGTATTATGGTTAAGTAGTTTTAAGTAAATTTATGTTAGTTTTATATGTAAGTTCTAAGGGTTAAAGTAATAAGTTTAACTATTTATTTACAACATATTAATGACTAAGAAATTATAAGCTATAAAAAGTGGTAAGTCAAAGTTTAGTAGTGATTATTACAAAAAATAAAAGGTTGAAGTGTATTGATTTTTTTATATTATTCAGAGTCTTTATTTATGTTTAATGGTTTAAAAAATTTATTATATTTATTTATTATTTAATTTTGTGAGTTCGAATTAAACTAATAACATTGTGATTATGTGGTTATTTATTTTGTCACAGTGTGTTATTTTGTGTAAGAGTGAATTTTGCTATGAAATGTTGTATTGGATAAATGTAACATTGGAAGTGATATGGAATTCAAATTTGGTTCAATACAGGGGAGATCATGGCTCCTAAGCATCGAAGATAAACTCAACTCACCCCTGGAGTGGAAACCACACCTCCCGCCACTACATAGATTGGAACCCCAACTCAGAAAGCTATATTACGTTCCCTTGGGGAAATGACAAATATATTTAAGGATTGGGTAACAAGCCAAGGTCAAGGTCACAGAAATGATCAAGGTCAAGGAGGGGAGTTGGAATAAAAACAGAGACAAGACTAAAATTATCAGTTCAATGCCGAAGATAAACAAACAAATCTCGATATTATGAAAGAAGTCCAAAAATCTATATTACTAGAGTTCATAGGCCAAGATGGGGGTTCAATAGCAAAAGCGTGGTTAATCAATGTCAAGAGAGGACTTAGCTTTAAGGCATATACTTCAAGGGAAAAGGCCCAAATAACAATGAGTCTATTAAAAGGAGAAGCTTTATTATGGTGGGTAAATGAAGAAATGAAGATGAAAGTCACCTCATTGCAAGTTACTTGGGAAATGTTTGAGGAATCCTTTAGAACCAAGTACCTATCAAAGGACTACAAACACCAACAAATAGGGGCTTTCCAAGTAGTGCGACAGAATGGTAGATCTATCGAGGACTATGAAGTTGAATTCTATGTGTTGGTCCATCATATGGACTATATGGTGGATGATAAACATCAAGTTGAAAGATGCTTGCTTGGGCTCGATCCTTTGGTTCGAGTGGAAGTTTCCATGTGGAAACCTACAACTACGACAACAACCACTAGTTTAGCCAAACAAGTCTTAAGGATGATAAATATGAAAAATAAAATGGTGGTTGACAGAAATGCAAAGAAGGAACACTCCACGGTGAGGGTAAATAGATCATGGGGGAACCCATAAATATTCTAGGGAAGACGAAACAATGTTTCCTAGATTGCTAGTGCAACTTTAGGGTTGCCTCTAGGAGGACGTAGGGGTCAACCCTACTTGAGAAGAACTAATGATGGGGGTAGAGGATTTGGTGGCCAAGGACAGGGACAAAGTGAGAATCGAGGTCAAGTAGAATGTTGGGAATGTGGAGGCCCACATTATATAAGGGATTGCCAGAGGTATCAAGCAAGGATTAAACAACAGGGACATAAAACAAGAGGAGGAATACCATAGAACACACATCGAATTCATGTTGCCATAAACCATCGCCAGACCAAGCACCAAGCCACATTTGTGGAGTTCGCAAGTATGATAAATAACATTCCTCTATCAGTGTTAATTGATCGAGGTGCCACTGGCAGTTTTTTTTCTCCTTCATCACTGCTTAGATGTGAATTGGCAGCTCATGAACAAAGTAACTTTAGAATGGTAGAAATGGCATCAGGCTCTTAGCAATAAGTAGGATCATTGGTAAGGGATTGCATAGTTAACATTAGGGGATGTGACATTAATATGAAACTGTATAGCACGACTCTGGGAACTTATGACTTAATTGTAGGAATGGATTGGATTGAATCTCATCAATCTATAGTGGAATGCTATAATAAGACAATTCTCTTAAAAAATGACTAGGGGGAACCCACAGTAATCGAGGGAATTAAATGTGATGTTACGTTGCGCCTCATATTAGCCAAGAAGGTTAATAAGTGTATAAGGAAAGGATGCAATATTTATGCAGTAGAGATGGTTCGTGCTGACGGGAATTCCTCTGATAAGTTACTCCCGCTACTTTCTGAATTTGGAGATGTATTTCCTCCAGAGCTACCAGGATTGCCTCCAGTTCAAGAAATTGATTTTTCCATTTCCTTGAAACTGGGAACAAAACCCATATCCAAAACACCTTATCAAATGATTGTCCTAGAGCTTAAAAAGTTGAGTATACAACTTAAATAACTGCTTGATAAATGATTCATCCACCCTAATGTATCACCTTGCGGTGCACCAATGATCTTTGTGAAGAAAAAAGATGGAACTCTTAGGTTATGTATTGATTACCGAAATCTGAATAAGGCCACCATTCAAAATAGGTACCCCATTCCTCGCATAGAAGACCTCTTTGACCAACTAAAAGGAGCTTTAGTATTTTCCAAGATAGACCTACGGTTAGGTTACCATCAACTAAGAATCAAAGAAGAGGACATACCTAACACAACATTCTGAACACAATATGGACACTATGAATTTATTGTTGTGCCATTTTTTTTGACTAATGCCTCGACGGCCTTCATGAACTTGATGGATATTGTTTTCCACATATATCTGGACCATTTTTTTTCAAGTTTTCTTGGATGACATCCTCATTTATTCCCACAATGAGAAGGGGCATCAAGAGCACTTGAGATTGGTACTTCAATGCCTTAGAGAACATAATCTATATGGGAAACTTATTAAGTGTTATTTCTTTGAGAAGGAAATTCAATATCTAAGCCATACCATTAGTGGGAAAGGAATTGCATTGGATTGCAGCAAGACTGAAACTTATATAATGGATTGGCCTAGTCCTAGGAATGTCAAAGAAGTACGCAGCTTTATGGGGTTGGCAGGCTATTATAGAATATTTGTAGAAGGATTCTCATAGATATCCAGTACCATCACAAACCTCCAAAGGAAAGGGGTTAAGTTTGAATGGACAAGTTGAGTGTGAGAGGGAATTTAATGAGCTAAAAAAATGATTAATAGTTGCCCTAATATTAAAGGTGCCCAACATGGACAAGGAATTTCGTGTATGCAAAAACATTGCGTCAAGAGAAGGATTAGGTGCAGTCTTAATGCAAGATGGAGGGGTTATCGTTTATGCTTCACGTAAAATCAAGACCCATGAAATCAATTATGCCACACATGATCTGGAATTAGCTGCATTTGTAATTCCCTTGAGACTATGGAGACATTATCTGATGGGGCATCAATTTGAATTAAGTACAGATCATAAAATTCTTGAGCATATCTTCACCCAAAAGGACCTTAATGCTCGACAACGATGTTGGAATGAGCTATTTAGTGAATTGATTCCAAGATATCATACATCAAGGGGAAATAAAATAAGGTTGCAGATGCTTTAAGCAGGAGACCCAGAGTTCATTAATACTATCATTGAAGATCGACTTGAGAAGCCGGATTCTAAACCACCTAATAGGGGACCTGTAATACCAACAAATAAAACTTTCCTTACAAGAAGAAGTACCAGTGGCATACAAGTGGGAAGGATACACCTTAGATAATGATGGATTGCTACGATATAAGGGTAAGATGTATGTGACGGTTAATGATGAATTTTGGAAATTAATAATGAAGGAATCCCACCAAGCTCCATATGCTGCACATCCAATATTCCAGAAAAAATATGCAGATTTAAAACAACCATATTTTTGGACAGGAATGAAAAATGATATAACGAAATTTGTGGCACGATTTTTAGAATGTCAACAGGTTAAAGCTGAACATCGTCACCCTGCAGGTCTTTTACAACCCCATGATATACCAGAAACTAAGTGGGAAGTTGTTTCGATGGATTTTGTTAGAGGCTTACCTATGACTTCCCAAAGACATGACTGCATTATGGTAATTTTTGATAAATTAACTAAGAGTGCTCACTTAATTCCAGTTAAGAGCACCTTTGAGGCACCATCTATTGCTCAAATTTTCCTAAAAGAAATAATTCTCCTTCATGGGGTTCGTCGGAAAATAATATCCAATAGAGATGCATGTTTTACTTCTATATTTTTGCAAATCCTTTTACAATATATGGGAACACAACTCAACTTCAATATTGCATATCATCTAGAGACAAATGGGAAAACAGAGAGAGTAAACCAAGTATTGGAGGACATGCTAAGAATGTGTGTCATGGATCAACAAAATCAATGGGAGATATATCTTCCCTGAGTGGAATTTGCATACAACAAGAGTTATCACAATTCAATTCAAGCAACTCCCTTCAAATTATTAAATGGAAGAACATGTCGTAATCCATTAAGATGGGATCGATTAGAGGATCGACTCATGTTGGGACCTGAAATGCTCCAAGAAATGGAAGAACAAATGGCTACAATTAAGCAAAGGCTAAAAGAAGTCAGGGATCACCAGGAAAGTTATGCATATGAAAAGAGATTTGATAGAAGCTTTGAGGAAGGAAGCCAATTTTTTATTAGAGTCAAACCCTCTAAGAGTTCCTTTAGATTTGGAAAGGGAACAAACTTATCCCCTAGATTTTTCGGCCCATTTAAGATCCTAGAGAGGATTAGACCAGTTGCTCATAAGCTCGAGCTACAATTCCATCTAAGAAGGATTCATACTGTGTTCCATGTTTCTATGCTTAGAAATATGTACCTGACCCATCCCATGCGTTGAAATTTGAGAAATTACAAGTTTCCGAGGGATTTCTTCAAGTCGAACCATTATGTATATTGGTCGTCGGCTCAGGAATCGTGAGTTTGAGAAAGTCAAGGTCCAGTGGGACAAATATAGCCCAGGTTCAACCACCTGGGAAGATGTAGATGCTTTTTTTAATGACTTTCCTTATCTATTTGATTAAATTGTGTGGTGAACAAGATAAGAGTGCATAACTTAGCTAAGGTAGATACTTTTATGGAGCATCTAGATCATGTCCTATTGTTTAAATTTTATTGATACATCTAAATCGTACACTATGATTTCAATTATGATTTTATTTAACTGTTATGTCAAAATAGGGTCGTTGAGTATAATTTTGGGACGAGGTTTCATAATATGATGGTATGAGGATAATGATGCACCTGTGGTTCTTATCTATATAGTTGTTACAATAATGATGTTGTATGCTTATGATGGATATGATATGCACAGGGATTATGATGTTATGTTGAGCTATATTGACTTTTGGTTCATTTATTATGTGATGATATAACTTTGATGTTGAATGTCCATGTTATAACATAGGAGGATATTATGAGGTGAATCATATGGTAATTGTATGTAGATTTATGACATAAAAATTTTTGTCATAACAATGATGTTATGTTCTCATGATGACATGCAAGACTTGGCATGTGGATTATTTTCTATGATATTATGATGCTATAGATAATGCATTGGATGTATCTTGAGATGTGGTGATTGACAAGAAATCCACAAATGGGCCAAGAGGGCCGGTTTATTTAATGATCTCGTGGGAACCCATACTTGCGAGGGAGAATATGTAACACCATATGGGTTGGGGAAAAAACTCAATCAACATTACATATGCTAGTGGTTCCTTTGTCTTGTATAGCTCTTGAGGGTTTGTGGGACCATCTTGAGGATGCCAAGTGCCTAATATTGGATTAAGATGTCGAAGCCTGGTGGGGGTTTAAGGACTTCGATGCCTGGGGTTGTGCACCTTAGTGAGTGTGGAGAGAGTGGGTCAGCCTTCTGAGATGCCCGAAGTCTTTGAGTACTGAGACTGGATGCTTGTCTTGGGTCAGATGAGATCTAAGACTTGGCGCGAGCCTTGGGGAAAGTCATAGGCTAGGGTATAGACCGATGAGGCTT
>JAXQQM020066990.1:60000-66845 GCA_034641835.2 Pinus albicaulis | reverse complement strand
GTGAGGGCGTCCGTTCGGGTCGGGTCGGGTCGTTTGGGCCGAGGGCGTCCGTTCGGGTCGGGTCGGGTCGGGTCGGGTGGGCGTGCCGGGTGAGGGCGTCCGTTCGGGTCGGGTCGGGTCGGGGGCGTGCCGGGTGAGGGCGTCCGTTCGGGTCGGGTCGGGTCGGGTGGGCGTGCCGGGTGAGGGCGTCCGTTCGGGTCGGGTCGGGTCGGGTCGGGTGGGCGCCGGGTGAGGGCGTCCGTTCGGGTCGGGTCGTTCGGTCGTGCCGGGCGAGGGCGTCCGTTCGGCCGTCGTCGGGACGCCGGGTGAGGGCGTCCGTTCGGGTGAGGGCGTCCGTTCGGGTCGGGTCGTTCGGTCGTGCCGGGCGAGGGCGTCCGTTCGGGTGGGCGTGCCGGGCGAGGGCGTCCGTTCGGCCGGGGTCGGCCGTTTTAATGAGGGCGCCCGTGTCAGATTTGCTAAGTTGTGACCGCCCGGGTGCCTTGTGCACGTCCGGGCGGGCCGTTTGCCGTTTGCTCCCATGTGCGTTCGTTTGGTCGGGCGTGCCGTGTCTCGCCGGGTGAGGGCGTCCGTTCGTGTGGGCGTGCCGGGTGAGGGCGTCCGTTCGGGTCGGGGCAGCGGGTCCGCCGGTGTGAGGGCGTCCGTTCGGGTGAGGGCGTCCGTTCGGGTCGGGCCGTTCGGTCGTGCCGGGCGAGGGCGTCCGTTCGGGTGGGCGTGCTGGGCGAGGGCGTCCGTTCGGGTCGGGTCGGGTCGTTTGGCCCGAGGGCGCCCGTGTAAGATTTGCTAAGTTGTGACCACCCAGGTGCCTTGTGCACGTCTGGGCGGCCCATTTGCCGTTTGCTCCAATGTGCGTCCATTCGGGTCGGGTCGTTCGGTCGTGCCGGGTGAGGGCGTCCGTTCGGGTGGGGTCGTTCGGTCGTGCCGGGTGAGGGCGTCCGTTCGGGTGAGGGCGTCCGTTCGGGTCGGGTCGTTCGGTCGTGCCGGGCGAGGGCGTCCGTTCGGGTCGGGTCGTTCGGTCGTGCCGGGCGAGGGCGTCCGTTCGGGTCGGGTCGTTCGGTCGTGCCGGGCGAGGCCGTCCGTTCGGGTCGTGTCGGGTCGTTTGGCCCGAGGGCGCCCGTGTCAAATTTGCTGCCATGACCGCCCGGGTGCCTTGTGCATGTCCGGGGCGGCCCGCTTGCCGTTTGCTCCCATGTGCGTCCGTTTGGTCGGCCGTTCGGTCGTGCCGGGGCGAGGGCGTCCGTTCGGGTCGGGTCGTTCGGTCGTGCCGGGGCGAGGGCGTCCGTTCGGGTCGTGTCGTTCGGTCGTGCCGGTGAGAGGCGTCCGTTCGGGTGAGGGCGTCCGTTCGGGTCGGTCGGGCGGGCGTGCCGGGCGAGGGCGTCCGTTCGGGTGGGCGTGCCGGGCGAGGGCGTCCGTTCGGGTCGGGTCGGGTCGTTTGGCCCGAGGGCGCCCGTGTCAAATTTGCTAAGTTGTGACCGCCCGGGTGCCTTGTGCACGTCCGGGCGGCCCGTTTGCCGTTTGCTCCCATGTGCGTCCGTTTGGTCGGCTCGTTCGGTCGTGCCGGGCGAGGGCGTCCGTTCGGGTCGGGTCGTTCGGTCGTGCCGGGCGAGGGCGTCCGTTCGGGTCGTGTCGTTCGGTCGTGCCGGGTGAGGGCGTCCGTTCGGGTGAGGGCGTCCGTTCGGGTCGGGTCGTTCGGCCGTGCCGGGCGAGGGCGTCCGTTCGGGTGGGCGTGCCGGGCGAGGGCGTCCGTTCGGGTCGGGTCGGGTCGTTTGGCCCGAGGGCGCCCGTGTCAAATTTGCTAAGTTGTGACCGCCCGGGTGCCTTGTGCACGTCCGGGCGGCCCGCTTGCCGTTTGCTCCCATGTGCGTCCGTTTGGTCGGGTCGTTCGGTCGTGCCGGGCGAGGGCGTCCGTTCGGGTCGGGTCGTTCGGTCGTGCCGGGCGAGGGCGCCCGTTCGGGTCGGGTCGTTTGGTCGTGCCGGGCGAGGGCGTCCGTTCGGGTGGGCGTGCCGTGCGAGCGCGTCCGTTCGGGTCGGGTCGGGTCGTTTGGCCCGAGGGCGCCCGTGTCAAATTTGCTAAGTTGTGACCGCCCGGGTGCCTTGTGCACGTCCGGGCGGCCTGTTTGCCGTTTGCTCCCATGTGCGTCCGTTCGGGTCGATTCGTTCGGTCGTGCCAGGTGAGGGCGTCCGTTCGTGTCGGCTCGTTTGGTCGTGCGGCACGATGGCGTCCGTTCGGGTGGGCGTGCTGGGCGAGGGCGTCCGTTTGGGTCGGGTCGGGTCGTTTGGCCCGAGGGCGCCCGTGTCATATTTGCTAAGTTGTGACCGCCCGGGTGCCTTGTGCACGTCCGGGCGGCCCGTTTGCCGTTTGCTCCCATGTGCGTCCGTTCGGTCGTGCCGGGTGAGGGCGTCCGTTCGTGTCGTGTCGTTTGGTCGTGCGGCACGATGGCGACCGTTCGGGTGGGCGTGCCGGGCGAGGGCGTCCGTTCGGGTCGGGTCGGGTCGTTCGGGCCGAGGGCGCCCGTATCAGTTTTGCTGTTGTGACCGCCCGGGTGCCTTGTGCACGTCCGGGCGGGCCGTTTGCCGCGTTTGCTCCCATGTCCGCTCGTTTGTCGGGCGTGCCGTCGCGCCGTTGAGGCGTCCGTTAGTGTGGGCGTGCCTGGTGAGGGCGTCCGTTCGTGTGGGCGTGCCGGGTGAGGGCGTCCGTTCGTGTCGTGTCGTTTGGTCGTGCGGCACGATGGCGACCGTTCGAGTGGGCGTGCCGGGCGAGGGCGTCCGTTCGGGTCGGGTCGGGTCGAGGGCGCCCGTGTCAGATTTGCGAAGTTGTGACCGCCCGGGTGCCTTGTGCACGTCCGGGCGGCCCGTTTGCCGTTTGCTCCCATGTGCGACCGTTTGGGTGGGCGCGTCGTGTCGCGCCGGGTGAGGGCGTCCGTTCGTGTGGGCGTGCCGGGTGAGGGCGTCCGTTCGTGTCGTGTCGTTTGGTCGTGCGGCACGATGGCGACCGTTCGAGGGGGCGTGCCGGGCGAGGGCGTCCGTTCGGGTCGGGTCGGGTCGAGGGCGCCCGTGTCAGATTTGCTAAGTTGTGACCGCCCGGGTGCCTTGTGCACGTCCGGGCGGGCCGTTTGCCTTTTGCTCCCATGTGCGACCGTTTGGGTGGGCGCGTCGTGTCGTGCCGGGTGAGGGCGTCCGTTCGGGTGGTCGTGCCGGGCGAGGGCGTCCGTTCGGGTCGGGTGGTATGGACCGAGGGCGCCCGTGTCAGATTTGCCAAGTTGTGACCGCCCGGGTGCCTTGTGCACGTCCGGGCGGCCCGTTTGCCGTTTGCTCCCATGTGCGACCGTTCGGGTGGGCGCGCCGTGTGTGCCGGGCGAGGGCGTCCGTTCGGGTCGGGTGGTATGGACCGAGGGCGCCCGTGTCAGATTTGCTAAGTTGTGACCGCCCGGGTGCCTTGTGCACGTCCGGGCGGCCCGTTTGCCGTTTGCTCCCATGTGCGTCCGTTCGGGTGGGCGCACCGTGTCGTGCCGGGTGAGGGCGTCCGTTCGGGTCGGCGCGCCGTGTGAGGGCGTCCGTTCGGGTGGGGGCGCCGTGTCGTGCCGGGTGAGGGCGTCCGTTCGGGCGGGCGTGCCAGGTGAGGTCGTCCGTTCGGGTGGGGTCGTTTGGCCCGAGGGCGCCCGTGTCAGATTTGCTAAGTTGTGACCGCCCGGGTGCCTTGTGCACGTCCGGGCGGCCCGTTTGCCGTTTGCTCCCATGTGCGTCCTTACGGGTGGGCGTGTCGTGTCGTGCCGGGTGAGGGCGTCCGTTCGGGTCGGGTCGTTTGGGCCGAAGGCGCCCGTGTCAGATTTGCTAAGTTGTGACCGCCCGGGTGCCTTGTGCACGTTCGGGCGGTTCGTTTGCCGTTTGCTCCCATGAGCGTCCGTTCGGGTCGGGCGTGTCGTGTCGCGCCGGGTGATGGCGTTCGTTCGGGTGGGCGTGCCGGGTGAGGGCGTCCGTTCGGGTCGTGTCGTTTGGCCCGAGGGCGCCCGTGTCAGATTTGCTAAGTTGCGACCGCCCGGGTGCCTTGTGCACGTCCGGGCGGCCCGTTTGCTCCCGTGTGCGTCCGTTCGGGTGGGCGCGTCGTGACGCCCCGGGTGACGGCGTTCGTTCGGGTCGGGTCGTTTGGGCGTGCCGGGTGAGGGCGTCCGTTCGGGTCGGGTCGTTTGGCCCGAGGGCGCCGGTGCCATATTTGCTAATTTGCGACCGCCCGGGTGCCTTGTGCACGTCCGGGCGGCCCGTTTGCCGTTTGCTCCCATGTGCGTCCGATCGGGGGGGCGCTCCGTGCCATGTGCGTCCGATCGGGGGGCGCTCCGTGTCGCCCCGGGTGAGGGCGCACGGACGGGGGCGTTCGGGTCGCCCTGTTTTGTCCGAGGGTGCGCTTATCAGATTTTGCTTTTCGTGTGAAAGGTGGGTTGGTAATTGAGTTGTTTTGCTCGGTTGTGCCTGAAGAATGGCCTTGGGTCATTTGTAGGGTCGTCGACTTTCTTCTCTCCATCACCACTCGGTAGCATATGAGGGGTAATGTTGGCCATGCTTGTCCTTGGAGGCATGTTTGAACAATCTCCCGTCCACTCTGTTTTCTAGCATTTGGATGGGGTTGTTGTGTGTGGCTCTTTGAGATGACTGGCTGCATGTTGGCGTTGTTGAAATCGGCGCTCCGGTAACTCTCTCTCGTGCCCCTTGGTCGCACGTTTGCTTTGTTGAAATCAGCGTTTTGATATGTCGCTCGTTGGCTTTGTCGATGTCGGCTCTTCTCTATATTGTTCTTCTCCTCCAGTTTTGCTTGCTTGTGGGGGGAGGGGTTGGATTTTCGTGTGAAAGGTGGGTTGGTAACTGAGTTGCTTGTTCGGGTGTGCCTGAAGAGTGGCCTTGGGTCATTTGTAGGGTCGTCGGCTCTCGTCTTCTCTCCATCCCCACTCGGTAGCGCATGAGCGGTAATGTTGGCCATGCTTGTCCTGGGAGGCATATGTGAAAAGAGTTACCCTTTCGCTCTGTGTTCTCAGAGTTGGATGAGGTCGCTCTGTGTGGCTCCTTGAGACAACTGGTCGATCGCCTATGTTGCTCTCGTGCCCCTTGCTCGCTCGTTGGCTCCGTCGATGTTGGCTCTTCGCCATATTGTTCACCTCCTCCCTTTTTGGTGGGTGGGAGAGGTGGGCTTTTGTCGCGTTGGCTTCGTGAAATCGGCTCCTCGGTATATTGTTCACCTCCTCCCCTTTCGGTGGGGGGAGGGGTTGGATTTTCGTGTGAAAGGTGGGTTGGTAACTGAGTTGCTTGTTCGGGTGTGCCTGAAGAGTGGCCTTGGTCATTTGTAGGGTCGTCGACTCTCGTCTTCTCTCCATCCCCACTCGGTAGCGCATGAGCGGTAATGTTGGCCATGCTTGTCCTGGGAGGCATATGTGAAAAGGTTACCCTTCCGCTCTGTGTTCTCAGAGTTGGACGAGGTCGCTTTGTGTGGCTCCTTGAGACAACTGGCCGGTCGCCTATGTTGCTCTCGTGCCCCTTGCTCGCTCGTTGGCTCCGTCGATGTTGGCTCTTCGCTATATTGTTCACCTCCTCCCTTTTTGGTGGGTTGGAGAGGTGGGCTTTTGTCTTGTTGGCTTCGTGAAATCGGCTCCTCGCTATATTGTTCACCTCCTCCCCTTTTGGTGGGGGGAGGGGTTGGATTTTCATGTGAAAGGTGGGTTGGTAACTGAGTTTCTTGTTTGGGTGTGCCTGAAGAGTGGCCTTGGGTCATTTGTAGGGTCGTCGACTCTCGTCTTCTCTCCATCCCCACTCAGTAGCGCATGAGCGGTAATGTTGGCCATGCTTGTCCTGGGAGGCATATGTGAAAAGAGTTACCCTTCCGCTCTGTGTTCTCAGAGTTGGACAAGGTCGCTCTGTGTGGCTCCTTGAGACAACTGGCCGGTCGCCTATGTCGCTCTCGTGCCCCTTGCTCGCTCGTTGGCTCCGTCGATGTTGGCTCTTCGCCATATTCTTCACCTCCTCCTTTTTTGGTGGGTTGGAGAGGTGGGCTTTTGTCTCGTTGGCTTCGTGAAATCGGCTCCTCGGTATATTGTTCACCTCCTCCCCCTTTCGGTGGGGGGAGGGGTTGGATTTTCGTGTGAAAGGTGGGTTGGTAACTGAGTTGCTTGTTCGGGTGTGCCTGAGAGTGGCCTTGGGTCATTTGTAGGGTCGTCGACTCTCGTCTTCTCTCCATCCCCACTCGGTAGCGCATGAGCGGTAATGTTGGCCATGCTGGTCCTGGGAGGCATATGTGAAAAGGTTACCCTTCCGCTCTGTGTTCTCAGAGTTGGACGAGGTCGCTCTGTGTGGCTCCTTGAGACAACTGGCCGGTCGCCTATGTCGCTCTCGTGCCCCTTGCTAGCTCGTTGGCTCCGTCGATGTTGGCTCTTCGCTATATTGTTCACCTCCTCCCTTTTTGGTGGGTTGGAGAGGTGTGCTTTTGTCTCGTTGGCTTCGTGAAATCGGCTCCTCGCTATATTGTTCACCTCCTCCCCTTTTGGTGTGGGGAGGGGTTGAATTTTCGTGTGAAAGGTGGGTTGGTAACTGAGTTGTTTGTTCGGGTGTGCCTGAAGAGTGGCCTTGGGTCATTTGTAGGGTCGTCGACTCTCATCTTCTCTCCATCCCCACTCGGTAGCGCATGAGCGGTAATGTTGGCCATGCTTGTCCGGGGAGGCATATGTGAAAAGAGTTACCCTTTCGCTCTGTGTTCTCAGAGTTGGATGAGGTCGCTCTGTGTGGCTCCTTGAGACAACTGGTCGGTCGCCTATGTTGCTCTCGTGCCCCTTGCTCGCTCGTTGGCTCCGTCGATGTTGGCTCTTCGCCAT
>JAXQQM020066990.1:52500-55000 GCA_034641835.2 Pinus albicaulis | reverse complement strand
CCTCGACATGCCCTCGCGGAAGGGTTGGGTCTAGGTAATGAAATAGCCCTCCCTTGGTTCGAGCTCCATCAAAATTGCAAGTTTCCTCGTCAATGGGCACGAGGTGGCATTCTTTTCTCGTCCCCTTTGGTGTTGAGGGAATTCCTCGTCCTTTCTTGAGCCACTCCCCCCTTCCAAGGAAAAGTAGGAAGCAGGTTATGTCCTAGGCCTCACCATTTGGATTGTGGGTTTTTTTGCGCGACTTGGTCATTTCTTGGATGTGTCGATTGTTGCAAAAGCGTTGCGGTGTGCGCTTTGGGGGCTTCCCTCTTTTAAGGGTGTGACGTTGCACCACCGGCGTATTTGTGGCCCTGGGCTTTATCCAGCATTGAGTGTCAGCCTGTGATAACTCCTCTTTGGAGTTTCGGTTGTTTGGGCCCCCTCGAATTTTTCGCTGGAAAGGTTGTCGGGTGCCCTGTACACGGAGGGGTGCAATAGCGGGGTGGGTTTGCTATTAGTGCATTTTTTGTCTGACGCCTTGTGTGGGTTGTGGGGTCGTTTACCTCTCAGTAGTAACGTGCTCTAGGCACTTGTCTCGTCGGGGCCCTCGGCTTTTCTAGTGGTCAAGTTTAGGTTGTGGATTGTCTCTGCTTGGTTGCTTGATTGTCGCTCGTTATGTCGTGTAGATAGAAAGGATGTTGCGTCGCAATGTAGTATGTGGAAGGGTGCGAAAACGTGGGATGCTTTTGATCAGGTGCCTTGTTTTCCTTCTTTTTGGTTAAGCCAACGTCCCCTCGCGCGGCGGTGGCCCTCTGTTTTTCTAGCTAGCGTTGCTTGAAATTTGGCCCCCTTTCTCTCAAATTGGATTTTTGTCGCGAGTGTTGTGGTGGGTAATGCTTGGTTTTTCTTTCTTTCTTGTCGTCGTTTTCTTCCCTTCCGGTCCCCAGCTTTACGGAGAAAAGCGAGAATTGTCGTGGGTCGGTGTCGGAGAAGGATGAAAAGCAGTGCAAGCTCCCGGGTTGGCCACCCTAGTCCTTCTCGGTCGTCGTTCCTTGCAGTTCCCCCTTTTTTGCCAAGGCACAGGGCTTGGAAAATCTTGTACTGTGTTTGAGCCTCCCCTTGTGATTCGTTTTGTTCCCCCTAGCTTTACGGAGAAAGGTGGGATTGCCGTGGATTTTGACGTTTTCGGAAGGATGAAAAAGCAGTGCGAGTTCCTGCTGGGGTGGCCGCCCTAGTCCTTCTCGGTCGTCGATCTGTGCAGTTCCCGCCTTTTTCCGAGGGCACGGGGCCTTGAAAGCCTGTTTTGTGTTTGAGCCTCGGCCATGTTTTGGTTCTCTTTTTTCTTTTCTCTTTTTGGGTTGCTTTTTTCTCTTCCTCCTTTCGGCCCCTAGCTTTACGGAGAAAAGGGTGAATCGTTGAGGATTCGCATTCGCGAAGGATGAAAGGCAGCGCGAGCTCCTGGGTTGGCCACCCTAGTCCTTCCCGATTGTCGTTCCTTGTGATTCCCCCCCTTTTGCGAGGGCTTGGGGCTCGCGAAGTGTTTGTTATCTTTCTGGGCCTCCTCCTTCGAGTGGGTGGACAATTTTTGTTTCTCTTTCTTTCATGTGTTTTTCTTACTTTCCTCGTTCCGACCCCCGTCTTTACGGAGAAAAAAGGGGAGTTGTAGTGGGCTTGATGTTCGTGAAGGACGAAAAGAAGTGCGAGTTTTCAGGGTGGCCACCCTAGTCCTTCTCGGTCATCGTTCTTTACAATTCCACCCTTTTTGAAAGGCATGTGGTTTGGAAAGCAGCTCTTCTTGCTTGTTCGAGCCCCTTCCCTTTGGTGAGTGGGTGTTATGGAGTGCGGTTGTCTCGAGGGGAAAGGGGGCTTGTTGCGACGCATTGTACGTTGGGTTGGCTTTTAGCCATTTCTCGTGGGGGTGCGATATTTTGGTAACACACGGAAACGACTCTCGGCAACGGATATCTCCGCTCTTGTTACGATGAAGAACGTAGCGAAATGCGATACTTAGTGTGAATTGCAGAATCCCGTGAATCATCGAGTTTTTGAACGCAATTTGCGCCCGAGGCTTCGGTCGAGGGCACGTCTGTCTGGGCGTCGCATCCCAATCAAACGCGCTCCTTGCAATGTGGTAGGGAGCAGCGGAGGTGGTCGTCCGTGCCCAATGCGGTGCGGTTGGCTGAAATGTGGCAGGCGATGTTTCGTGGCGTGCGTCGGCAAGCGGTGATCTTGTCCCCTTGGTTGGGCAGTCGGCGTTAGCCGATGCGGGCTCTCTATGGCATCCCTGGAACTTGCTTTGCTCTCTCTTGTCCTCCCATTGGGTAGGGCAGATTTAGCTCCAACTTGCGACCTCAGCTCAGGCGAGAACACCCGCTGAGTTTAAGCATATAATTAAGCGGAGGAAAAGAAACTTACAAGGATTCCCCTAGTAGCGGCGAGCGAACCGGGAAGAGCCAGCATGAAAATCGGGTGGCAGCGTCGCCTGAATTGTAGTCTGTAGAAGCGTCCTCAGCGGCGGACC
>JAXQQM020066990.1:35000-47500 GCA_034641835.2 Pinus albicaulis | reverse complement strand
AGCGCGGGTCGAGCCAGGTTGTTGGCGTGCAGGGCGTGCGGAATTCCTCCGCAGGGCATCCGCACCGCAGGACGGGTCGAGTCGGGCAGCGCGCGGGTCGAGTCGTGCGACATACGTGCAGGGCGTGCGGAACTTCTCAGCAGGGCGTCCGCACGATCCGAGCTTCAGTTCAGAGGTCGTTCTGAAGGCATCGTGAGTCGGAATTGAGTGCCGAAAGTTGAAGCAGGTGCGTTTTGATGGGACGGAGCTAACCCCATAGATGGGGGAGCGGATTGGACAGACGGAGAGCTCGCGGGGAGGTCTGAAACCATTTGCAGTGCCGACCCGAGTGACACGGCAGCACTTGGGCAGTTTTATGCAGGATATTCCCGAGGTGAATTCTAGTGCTGTAAACGATTGTTGTGGGCTAGTTAATGATTGTGAAGCATTGTAAGCTTGGACAAAAAGTGACTTGCCTTGCCAAAGAGCAAAGGGGGTCTTTTGCTGGATTGGAACTTATACTCTATTTCGTATTTATGAAACATATTATCGGGCAGACCCATTATTAACTGGGAGTTGCCCCTCCCTTGTATGTATGGGCGTACATTGTGGATGTGATGATGATGTTCATGTTTTCCGCACATTGAAAGAACATTTGATTAACTAATTTAACAAGTGTTGCTAAAGGCGCAGTCTACATACTTGAGTATTACGAAAAGGAGAAATACGGTAGTGCCGCACCCCGTCTATAGCACGGTTGAAAGGTCACCGAAGGTCTAGGGGCGTGACAGGTTTCCTCGCCCCGCCGTGACGACAGTCGCCCAACTGTGCGAAATGTAAGGTTTCCATGTCACTGCTCAATGGACACCGTCCAATTATACGCCCGCCGCGACGGAAACCGCCCCTGTAAGACCCACGAGCCGAGGACGACGACGGAAGGCGTTGGAAGCGTTCGGTGGACATGCGACGAACGACGGAAACCACGACGGAAGGTTAGAAGGGCGCGCCGACGGACGAAAACATCGTCCGGCTACTATGCAACGTTATCACGGTGACCGTACGACGTTTAGGAGCGACGTGCATAAACGCGTCCAAAAATGGCCGTGTGTTGGCTTGGAGGTTTTATAGGCCGGCCGTGGTGGCAAGCCGACGTTAAGGAGGAAATGCCACGTCGTAACCCAGGCTTTATGGGCGTTTACTGGGTCGGCCTCATATGGGTCAAGCCCCACCCATGGAAGCAATGTGTGGGCAAAGGCACATACGAAAGGAGGACGTGCGATGGACGATAAAGGAAAGAAAGAAGGACATCAACATCTTGTTGATTCCACCATTGGAAAGCTAATGCTCGAGCCAGAGCGAAGGTCGAGGGTGGAGGGCGAAGCCGCAGCAGGGAAACGGAGTCTGGGTCGAGTCGGGTAAAAACCCGTTCGGCGTTCACCCGCGGGTCGAGTCGGGTTCCTTCCGCAGGGCGCGTGCGGTGCAGTGTTTAGTGCATGGTCGAGTCGGGTTCCTTCCGCAGGGCGCGTGCGGTGCAGTGTTTAGTGCATGGTCGAGTCGGGTTCCTTCCGCAGGACGCGTGGAGAACAGTGTTCAGGGCGGGCGCGTTCAGGTCGAGTCGGGTTCGTGCAGCGCGCCCGCGTTCCGGACGCGCGGAACGGTGTTTGAAGGCGCGGAGTTCGTTCAGCAGGGTCGGGTCGGGTCGAACGCGTTCAGGAAACGCGTGCAGACCGTGACCCCGGTGACCCGCGTGCGGAAACGCGTTCAGGGTGCCGAGGGCGACTGTGACCCGAGTGACCCACTCGAACCAGAATTCGCGCAGACTTCATAAACATGTTCTGAAAGGGAATTTTGGGGTTCCTTTGGATTTTTTGCATTGTTGGGAAGCTGGTAAGGCTAGACCCAGGTACAAGCACATTTGGCAAGAAGCATAAATGGTTTATGGAGGCTTGGCTGTATAGTTATTGCAGATTGTACATATTTATTGAAGCATAATACTGGGCAGACTTATTAACGGGATTTGCCCCTCCCTTGAATGTATAGGCGTTCATGTGGTTTGATATTGATGTTTATTGCTGTTTTATTTCCGCACAGGAGCACTTTGGAAGATTAATTAAACAAGTGTTGAGTTAGGCGTAGTCTACTTATTGAGTATTTGAAAAGAGAAAAATAAGGTAGTGCCGCACCCATCTATAGAGCGGTTGGGAGACTACCACGGGTATAAGGGCGTGACAGTTGGTATCAGAGCTACATTTTTGTGGCTTTATTATTATTATTATTGAGCAGGGATACCGTTGCAGCGTTGCAGGTGGTATTGAAGCTTGATGGATGAGTTTGTTTCATTGGAAATGAACTTCAAAGAAATTAAAGAGAAGTCGAAGGAAGTGAAAAAGGAGTTTGATGAGGCGAGTCGGACCATTGATACATTGTGCAAGAGGAGGACATCTGGCATGAGAAAAGATGAAATGTTTCGACTTATGAAGAAAGTGAGAATTCTCCGAGCAGAAATGGACAAGGTGGAAGAAGAGCGAAGGAAGTTAATTGATAAGCTTCTCAAGCTCAGAGAGCTTGGAAAGATGAAGCATGGTGGCATGAAGCCCACTGTGGGCGAACCAAAGGATGTTGTAGATGTGATTGAAGTCAAGGAAGAAGCTGATGAACAAGTTGGACCAGGACCAAGCACATTACAAGCATTGATGGTGGACGATTCTCACAAGGATGTTGCAGATGTGGTAGAAGTCGAGGACGAACTTGATGAACGGGTTGGACCAGGGCCAAGCACATCGCAAGCATCGGTGATGGATGATTCTGGGGAGGATGTTGAGGATGCGGATATGATCGAGGAAGAACTCGTGGAACAAGTTGAACCTGGACCAAGCACATTGCGGGCATTGGGGGATGAACCACATGAAAATTTTGCAGAAGTGACAATGATCGAGGAGGAACTTTATGAGCAGGCGGTACCAGGATCGGAAGCATTGCAGACATTGATGAGGACGGAGGACACTCGCTTAGAGATTCTTCATGAAGACATGGCTCGTGTTTCAATTGAGCATCGGGGAGATGGACCGTATGCAGGGATGGGAAAGAAGATGACTTCTTTTCCAATACCATGGAGGACCTTTCCTCGGATGACTATGATGGAACCTTGTACATGGGAGAAGCAAGGGGAGCATTTCTTGTTGTAGGCCTTGAGAGGGAAATTTGTGACCTCGCTCTAGTAGGTTCAAATTCCCGTGACAAGGGTGGAACTTGATGATCTCTGTGATAGATACGGGTCATGCTTAGCCACATGGAAACTGGCTAGGTGCCGGGCATGACTCATGGACTGCCTTGGTGGTAGGGCACATTGTCTGGGTAGACTTCTTCATGGCTTACAACCAAGAAGGAACTCTTGGTGCACCTTTAGCGGGGGGAGAAGCCTTGGAGGAAGTACCCATGATGATGATGGTAGAAGTGACCGAGGGCACTTAGCCTGTACACTATACACATGATGGTGACTGGGGTTGAGGCGAGTCTACTCTTGATGGACACATGGGAAACCAAAGTCATGTACAGTGACACGAGGGCATGGCAGGACATTATGTGGAGACATTATGCAGGTGCACTTACTGGGTGCCCACTTATGAGCATCATGGAGGAGTGTCAAGAAGGAAAATGCTGAGCATGATCGATTGTTGGTGCTACATGGAGATCTTTTATAGATGGGATGATGGACGTTGTTCACTTTGAGCAACAAGACATTGGTTGGATGAGCAGCCTACGAGCACATTCATATGACTTGCAGGGTGAGAACAACTTGTGGTGGCACTCGCGGGCAATACAAGTATGCTTTCCAACGCTTTGGATAGGATGATGCGTGGGAGTTCATGGTGGAGTTTCATTCATTGGAGGCTTCATACTACAATGATCTTGCAGTATCTGGTTCACTGAGGAACTGAGATCGAGACCGGTCTTGATTTTGATGCACTATGGGATGCATACCTTCGAGCAGGGAAACGCGTTCGGTCGGGTCGGGTCGCGTGAGGGCGCCCAAGGAAACGCGTTCGGGGCGGGTCGTGTGAGGGCGGCCGTATAAAAAATGCTAAGTTGTGACCGCCCGCGTGCCTTGTGCACGTTCGCGCGGCCAGTTTCCGATTTGCTCCCTTGTGCCTTCGTTCGGGCGGGTCGGGTCGGGTCGTGCCGGGCGAGGGGGGGCCGTATAAAAAATGCTAAGTTGTGACTGCTCGTGTGCCTTGTGCACGTTCGTGCGACCCGTTTTCCGTTTGCTCCCTTGTGCCTTAGTTCGGGCGGGTCGGGTCGTGCCGTGTGAGGGCGCCCAAGGAAACGTGTTCGGGTCGGGTCGTGTGAAGGAGGCCGTATAAAAAATGCTAAGTTGTGACCGCCCCTGTGCCTTGTGCACGTTCGTGCGACCGGATTGCCGTTTGCTCCTTTGTGCCCTCGTTAGGGCGGGTCAGGTCGTGCCGTGTGAGGGCGCCCAAGGAAACGCGTTCGGGTCGGGTCGTGTGAGGGAGGCCGTATCGAAAATGCTAAGTTGTGACCGCCCGTGTGCCTAGTTGTCACGCCCCTATACCTCGGGGGCCATATAAAAAATGCTAAGTTGTGACTGCTCGTGTGCCTTGTGGACGTTCGTGCGACCCGTTTTCCGTTTGCTCCCTTGTGCCTTCGTTTGGGCGGGTCAGGTCGTGTCGTGTGAGGGCGCCCAAGGAAACGCGTTCGGGTCAGGTCATGTGAGGGAGGCCGTATCGAAAATGCTAAGTTGTGACCGCCCGTGTGCCTAGTTGTCACGCCCCTATACCTTCGGTGTCTTTCAACCACGCTATAGACGGGTGCGGCACTACCGTACTTTTTTCCTTTTCCAAATACTCAAGTATATAGACTACGCCTTTAGCAACACTTGTTAGTTATTAACCAAAGGTTCTCTCGATATGCAGAAATAAACATAAACATCATTATCAATCCACAAGTATGCTCATACATACAAGGGAGGGCAATTCCCTGTTAATAATGATAAATATGAAATAATAAGTTCCAATCCAGCAGAAGCCACTTCTGCTCCTTGGCAAGGCAAGTTAGCCTTTTGACCAAGCCCTAAGGCTTGTCAACCATCAAACTAGCCTACAACAATCATTTACAATCATCAGAATTCACCTTGGGAATATCCTGCACAAAACTGCCCAAGTGCTGCCGGGTCACTCAAATCGGCACTACAAATCAGTTTCGACCATCCCTCGAGCTCCCTGTGTGTCCAATCCGCTTCCCAACTGTACGGTTAGATGTGGCCCGTTAATAGTCACATTCTGCAATTTATGGTACTCAATTTCGACTCCGGACGCTCCCGAAATGGCTTCCGCACTGTAGTGCAGTTCGTGCAGAGGCGCCCAGTCTTGGGTCACCCGACTCGCCCAGCCAAACGCGTTCGGGTCGGGTCGGGCGCGTCGGGTGAGGGCACCCGGCCAAAGGTGTTCGGTTCGGGTCGTTTGGGCCGAGGGCGCCCGTATCAGATTTGCTAAGTTGTGACCGCCCGGGTGCCTTGTGCACGTCCGAGTGACCCGTTTGTCATTTTCTCCCATGTGCGTCTGTTCGGCCAGGCGGGTCGTGTGGCACTGGGTGAGGGCGTCCGTCCGGGTCGGGCCGTTTGGTCGGAGGGCGCCCATGTCAGATTTGCTAAGTTGTGACCGCCCGGGTGCCTTGTGCACGTCCGGGCGGCGCGTTTGCCGTTTGGTCCCATGTGCGTCCGTTCGGGTCGGGTCGGGTCGGGTCGTTCGGTCGTGCCGGGTGAGGGCGTCCATTCGGGTCGGGTCGTTTGGTCGTGGCGGGTGAGGGCGTCTATTCAGGTCGTTTGGCCCAAGGGCGTCCATTTGGGTCGGGTCGTTTGGTCGTGCCGGGTGAGGGCGTCCATTCGGGTCGGGTCGTTTTGTCGTGCCGGGTGAGGGCGTCCGTTCGGGTCGGGTCGGGTCGTTTGGTCGTGCCGGGTGAGGGCGTCCGTTCGGGTCGGGTCGGGTCATTTGGGCCGAGGGCGTCCGTTCGGGTCGGGTCGGGTCGAGTCGGGTGGGCGTGCCGGGTGAGGGCATCCGTTCGGGTCGGGTCGGGTCGGGTGGTTTGTTCGTGCGGGTGAAATCCGTTCGGGTCGGGTGGTCCGTTTGGCCCGGCGTCCAGGTTCGGGTGGCGATGCCGACGAAAGCGTCTGATGGTCGGGTCGGGTCGGGTCGTTCGGTCGCGCCGGGTGAGGCGTCCGTTCGGGCGGTCGGGTTAGGTCGTTGGCCGAAGGCGTCCGTTCGGTGGTCGTGCCGGGTGAGCGTCCGTTCGGGTGAATCGGTCGTTTGGCCCCGAGGCGCCGTGTCGGTTGCTAGTTGGGCCTTGGGTGCCTTGTGCACGTCTGGGCGGCCCGTTTTCCATTTTCTCCCATGTGCGTCTGTTTGGTCGGGCGCGCCGAGTGAGGGCGTCCGTCCGAGTCGGGTCATTCGGTCATGCCGGGTGAGGGCGTCCGTTCGGGTCGGGTCGGGTCGTTTGGCCCGAGGGCGCCCGTGTCAGATTTGCTATGTCATGACCGCCCGGGTGCCTTGTGCACATCCGGGTGGCCTGTTTGCCATTTGCTCCCATGTGCGTCTGTTTTGTCGGGTCGTTCGGTCGTGCCGGGCGAGGGCGTCCGTTCCAGTCAGGTCGTTCGGTCGTGCCGAGTGAGGGCGTCCGTTCGGGTCGGGTCGTTCGGTCGTGCCGGGTGAGGGCGTCCGTTCGGTCGTGCCGGGTGAGGGCGTCCATTTGGGTCGGGCCGTTCGGTCGTGCCGGGTGAGGGCGTCCGTTCGGGTTGGGTCGTTTGGTCGTGCAGCAGGATGGCGTCCGTTCGGGTGGGCGTGCCAGGCAAGCGCGTCTGTTCGGGTCGGGTCGGGTCGTTTGGCCCGAGGGCGCCAGTGTCAAATTTGCTAAGTTGTGACCGCCCGGGTGCCTTGTGCACATCCGAGCGGCACGTTTGCCATTTGCTCCCATGTGCGTCCGTTCGGGTCGGGTCATTTGGTCGTGCCGGGTGAGGGCGTCCGTTCGGGTCGGGTCGTTCGGTCGTGCCGGGTGAGGGCGTCCGTTCGGGTCGGGTCGTTTGGTCGTGCGGCACGATGGCGTCCGTTCGAATTAGGCGTCTTGAGACGAGGCGTCCGTTCGGAGTCGAGTCGGGTCGTTTAGCCGAGAAGCGTGTCAGTTGCTAAGTTGTGGCCGCCGGGTGCCTTGTGCACGTTCGGCGACCCGTTCTCGTTTGCGAGGGCGTCCGTTCGGGTCGGGTCGGGTCGTTTGGCCCGAGGGCGCCCGTGTCAAATTTGCTAAGTTGTGACCGCCCGGGTGCCTTGTGCACGTCCGGGCGGCCCGTTTGCCGTTTGCTCCCATGTGCGTCCGTTTGGTCGGGTCGTTCGGTCGTGCCGGGCGAGGGCGTCCGTTCGGGTCGAGTCGTTCGGTCGTGCCGGGTGAGGGCGTCCGTTCGGGTCGGGTCGTTTGGTCGTGCGGCACGATGGCGTCCGTTCGGGTGGGCGTGCCGGGCGAGGGCGTCCGTTCGGGTCGGGTCGGGTCGTTTGGCCCGAGGGCGCCCGTGTCAAATTTGCTAAGTTGTGACCGGCCGGGTGCCTTGTGCACGTCCGGGCGGCCCGTTTGCCGTTTGCTCCCATGTGCGTCCGTTTGGTCGGGTCGTTCGGTCGTGCCGGGCGAGGGCGTCCGTTCGGGTCGGGTCGTTCGGTCGTGCCGGGTGCGGGCGTCCGTTCGGGTCGGGTCGTTTGGTCGTGCGGCACGATGGCGTCCGTTCGGGTGGGCGTGCCGGGCGAGGGCGTCCGTTCGGGTCGGGTCGGGTCGTTTGGCCCGAGGGCGCCCGTGTCAGATTTGCTAAGTTGTGACCGCCCGGGTGCCTTGTGCACGTCCGGGCGGCCCGTTTGCCGTTTGCTCCAATGTGCGTCCGTTCGGTCGGGCCGGGTGAGGGCGTCCGTTCGTGTCGTGTCGTTTGGTCGTGCGGCACGATGGCGACCGTTCGGGTGGGCGTGCCGGGCGAGGGCGTCCGTTCGGGTCGGGTCGGGTCGTTCAGGCCGAGGGCGCCCATGTCAGATTTGCTAAGTTGTGACCGCCCGGGTGCCTTGTGCACGTCCGGGCGGGCCGTTTGCCGTTTGCTCCCATGTGCGTTCGTTTGGTCGGGCGTGCCGTGTCGCGCCGGGTGAGGGCGTCCGTTCGTGTGGGCGTGCCGGGTGAGGGCATCCGTTCGTGTCGTGTCGTTTGGTCGTGCGGCACGATGGCGACCGTTCGGGTGGGCGTGCCGGGCGAGGGCGTCCGTTCGGGTCGGGTCGGGTCGTTCGGGCCGAGGGCGCCCGTGTCAGATTTGCTAAGTTGTGACCGCCCGGGTGCCTTGTGCACGTTCGGGCGGGCCGTTTGCCGTTTGCTCCCATGTGCGTTCGTTTGGTCGGCCGTGCCGTGTCGCGCCGGGTGAGGGCGTCCGTTCGTGTGGGCGTGCCGGGTGAGGGCGTCCGTTCGTGTCGTGTCGTTTGGTCGTGCGGCACGATGGCGACCGTTCGGGTGGGCGTGCCGGGCGAGGGCGTCCGTTCGGGTCGGATCGGGTCGTTCGGGCCGAGGGCGCCCATGTCAGATTTGCTAAGTTGTGACCGCCCGGGTGCCTTGTGCACGTCCGGGCGGGCCGTTTGCCGTTTGCTCCCATGTGCGTTCGTTTGGTCGGGCGTGCCGTGTCGCGCCGGGTGAGGGCGTCCGTTCGTGTGGGCGTGCCGGGTGAGGGCGTCCGTTCGTGTCGTGTCATTTGGTCGTGCGGCACGATGGCGACCGTTCGGGTGGGCGTGCCGGGCGAGGGCGTCCGTTCGGGTCGGGTCGGGTCGTTCGGGCCGAGGGCGCCCGTGTCAGATTTGCTAAGTTGTGACCGCCCGGGTGCCTTGTGCACGTCCGGGCGGGCCGTTTGCCGTTTGCTCCCATGTGCGACCGTTTGGGTGGGCGCGTCGTGTCGTGCCGGGTGAGGGCGTCCGTTCGTGTGGTCGTGCCGGGCGAGGGCGTCCGTTCGGGTCGGGTGGTATGGACCGAGGGCGCCCGTGTCAGGTTTGCTAAGTTGTGACCGCCCGGGTGCCTTGTGCACGTCCGGGCGGCCCGTTTGCCGTTTGCTTGGTATGGACCGAGGGCGCCCGTGTCAGATTTGCTAAGTTGTGACCGCCCGGGTGCCTTGTGCACGTCCGGGCGGCCCGTTTGCCGTTTGCTCCCATGTGCGACCGTTTGGGTGGGCGTGTCGTGTCGTGCCGGGAGAGGGCGTCCGTTCGGGTCGGGTGGTTTGGCCCGAGGGCGCCCGTGTCAGATTTGCTAAGTTGTGACCGCCCGGGTGCCTTGTGCACGTCCGGGCGGCCCGTTTGCCGTTTGCTCCCATGTGCGTCCGTTCGGGTGGGCACGCCGTGTCGTGCCGGGTGAGGGCGTCCGTTCGGGTGGGCGCGCCGTGTGAGGGCGTCCGTTCGGGTGGGGGCGCCGTGTCGTGCCGGGTGAGGGCGTCCGTTCGGGCGGGTGTGCCAGGTGAGGTCGTCCGTTCGGGTGGGGTCGTTTGGCCCGAGGGCGCCCGTGTCAGATTTGCCAAGTTGTGACCGCCCGGGTGCCTTGTGCACGTCCGGGCGGCCCGTTTGCCGTTTGCTCCCATGTGCGTCCTTACGGGTGGGCGCGTCGTGTCGTTCCGGGTGAGGGCGTCCGTTCGGGTCGGGTCGTTTGGGCCGAAGGCGCCCGTGTCAGATTTGCTAAGTTGTGACCGCCCGGGTGCCTTGTGCACGTCCGGGCGGTTCGTTTGCCGTTTGCTCCCATGAGCGTCCGTTCGGGTCGGGCGTGTCGTGTCGCGGCGGGTGATGGCGTTCGTTCGGGTGGGCGTGCCGGGTGAGGGCGTCCGTTCGGGTCGGGTCGTTTGGCCCGAGGGCGCCCGTGTCAGATTTGCTAAGTTGCGACCGCCCGGGTGCCTTGTGCACGTCCGGGCGGCCCGTTTGCCGTTTGCTCCCATGTGCGTCCGTTCGGGTGGGCGCGTCGTGACGCCCCGGGTGAGGGCGTTCGTTCGGGTCGGGTCGTTTGGGCGTGCCGGGTGAGGGCGTCCGTTCGGGTCGGGTCGTTTGGCCCGAGGGCGCCGGTGCCATATTTGCTAATTTACGACCGCCCGGGTGCCTTGTGCACGTCCGGGCGGCCCGTTTGCCGTTTGCTCCCATGTGCGTCCGATCGGGGGGGGCGCTCCGTGTCGCCCCGGGTGAGGTCGCACGGACGGGGGCGTTCGGGTCGCCTTGTTTTGTCCGAGGGTGCGCTTATCAGATTTTGCTTTTCGTGTGAAAGGTGGGTTGGTAATTGAGTTGTTTTGCTCGGTTGTGCCTGAAGAATGGCCTTGGGTCATTTGTAGGGTCGTCGACTTTCTTCTCTCCATCACCACTCGGTAGCATATGAGCGGTAGTGTTGGCCATGCTTGTCCTTGGAGGCATGTTTGAACAATCTCTCCCGTCCACTCTGTTTTCTAGCATTTGGATGGGGTTGTTGTGTGTGGCTCTTTGAGATGACTGGCTGCCTGTTGGCGTTGTTGAAATCGGTGCTCCGGTAACTCTCTCTCGTGCCCCTTGGTCGCACGTTTGCTCTGTTGAAATCAGCGTTTTGATGTGTCGCTCGTTGGCTTTGTCGATGTCGGCTCTTCTCTATATTGTTCTTCTCCTCCCGTTTTGCTTGCTTGTTGGGGGAGGGGTTGGATTTTCGTGTGAAAGGTGGGTTGGTAACTGAGTTGCTTGTTCGGGTGTGCCTGAAGAGTGGCCTTGGGTCATTTGTAGGGTCGTCGACTCTCGTCTTCTCTCCATCCCCACTCGGTAGCGCATGAGCGGTAATGTTGGCCATGCTTGTCCTGGGAGGCATATGTGAGAAGGTTACCCTTCCGCTCTGTGTTCTCAGAGTTGGACGAGGTCGCTCTGTGTGGCTCCTTGAGACAACTGGCCGGTCGCCTATGTCGCTCTCGTGCCCCTTGCTCGCTCGTTGGCCCCGTCGATGTTGGCTCTTCGCCATATTGTTCACCTCCTCCCTTTTTGGTGGGTTGGAGAGGTGGGCTTTTGTCTCGTTGGCTTCGTGAAATCGGCTCCTCGGTATATTGTTCACCTCCTCCTCCTTTCGGTGGGGGGAGGGGTTGGATTTTCGTGTGAAAGGTGGGTTGGTAACTGAGTTGCTTGTTCGGGTGTGCCTGAAGAGTGGCCTTGGGTCATTTGTAGGGTCGTCGACTCTCGGCTTCTCTCCATCCCCACTCGGTAGCGCATGAGCGGTAATGTTGGCCATGCTTGTCCTGGGAGGCATATGTGAAAGGAGTTACCCTTCCGCTCTGTGTTCTCAGAGTTGGATGAGGTCGCTCTGTGTGGCTCCTTGAGACAACTGGTCAGTCGCCTATGTCGCTCTCCTGCCCCTTGCTCGCTCGTTGGCTCCGTCGATGTTGGCTCTTCACCATATTTTTCACCTCCTCCCTTTTTGGTGGGTTGGAGAGGTGGGCTTTTGTCTCGTTGGCTTCGTGAAATCGGCTCCTCGGTATATTGTTCACCTCCTCCCCTTTCGGTGGGGGGAGGGGTTGGATTTTCGTGTGAAAGGTGGGTTGTTAACTGAGTTGCTTGTTCGGGTGTGCCTGAAGAGTGGCCTTGGGTCATTTGTAGGGTCGTCGACTCTCGTCTTCTCTCCATCCCCCCTCGGTAGCGCATGAGCGGTAATGTTGGCCATGCTTGTCCTGGGAGGCATATGTGAAAAGAGTTACCCTTCCGCTCTGTGTTCTCAGAGTTGGACGAGGTCGCTCTGTGTGGCTCCTTGAGACAACTGGCCGGTCGCCTATGTCGCTCTCGTGCCCCTTGCTCGCTCGTTGACTCCGTCGATGTTGGCTCTTCGCCATATTGTTCACCTCCTCCCTTTTTGGTGGGTTGGAGAGGTGGGCTTTTGTCTCGTTGGCTTCGTGAAATCGGCTCCTCGGTATATTGTTCACCTACTCCCCCTTTCGGTGGGGGGAGGGGTTGGATTTTCGTGTGAAAGGTGGGTTGGTAACTGAGTTGCTTGTTCGGGTGTGCCTGAAGAGTGGCCTTGGGCCATTTGTAGGGTCGTCGACTCTTGGCTTCTCTCCATCCCCACTCGGTAGCGCATGAGCGGTAATGTTGGCCATGCTTGTCCTGGGAGGCATATGTGAAAAGAGTTACCCTTTCGCTCTGTGTTCTCCGAGTTGGATGAGGTCGCTCTGTGTGGCTCCTTGAGACAACTGGTCGGTCGCCTATGTTGCTCTCGTGCCCCTTGCTCGCTCGTTGGCTCCGTCGATGTTGGCTCTTCGCCATATTGTTCACCTCCTCCCTTTTTGGTGGGGGGGAGAGGTGGGCTTTGTCTCGTTGGCTTCGTGAAATCGGCTCCTCGGTATATTGTTCACCTCCTCCCCTTTCGGTGGGGGGAGGGGTTGGATTTTCGTGTGAAAGGTGGGTTGGTAACTGAGTTGCTTGTTCGGGTGTGCCTGAAGAGTGGCCTTGGGGTCATTTGTAGGGTCGTCGACTCTCGTC
>JAXQQM020066990.1:0-30000 GCA_034641835.2 Pinus albicaulis | reverse complement strand
CACCATTTGGATTGTGGGTTTTTTTGCGCGACTTGGTCATTTCTTGGATGTGTCGATTGTTCCAAAAGCGTTGTGGTGTGCGCTTTGGGGGCTTCCCTCTTTTAAGGGTGTGACGTTGCACCGCCGGCGTATTTGTGGCCCTGGGCTTTATCCAGCATTGAGTGTCAGCCTGTGATAACTCCTCTTTGGAGTTTCGGTTGTTTGGGCCCCCTCGAATTTTTGGCTGGAAAGGTTGTCGGGTGCCCTGTACACGGAGGGGTGCAATAGCGGGGTGGGTTTGCTGTTAGTGCATTTTTTGTCTGACGCCTTGTGTGGGTTGGGGGGTCGTTTACCTCTCAGTAGTAACGTGCTCTAGGCACTTGTCTCGTCGGGGCCCTCGGCTTTTCTAGTGGTCAAGTTTAGGTTGTAGCTTGTCTCTGCTTGGTTGCTTGATTGTCGCTCGTTATGTCGTGTAGATAGAAAGGATGTTGCGTCGCAATGTAGTATGTGGAAGGGTGCGAAAACGTGGGATGCTTTTGATCGGGTGCCTTGTTTTCCCGCTTCTTTTGGTTAAGCCAACGTCCCCTCGCGCGGCGGTGGCCCTCTGTTCTCTGGCTAGCGTTGCTTGAAATTTGGCCCCCTTTCTCTCAAATTGGATTTTTGTCGCGAGTGTTATGGTGGGTAATGCTTGGTTTTCTTTCTTTCTTGTCGTCGTTTTCTTCCCTTCCGGTGCCCAGCTTTACGGAAAAAAGCGAGAATTGTTGTGGGTCGGTGTCGGAGAAGGATGAAAAGCAGTGCAAGCTCCCGGGTTGGCCACCCTAGTCCTTCTCGGTCGTCGTTCCTTGCAGTTCCCCCCTTTTTTGCCAAGGCACAGGGCTTGGAAAATCTTGTACTGTGTTTGAGCCTCATTATAAGTATACGAAAAGCAATACCTTCTTTAGCTAATTGATAAATCTCAAACAAAAGGGTTATGTGGTGGAGCACATTGAGGACTTCCAAAAATTGAATATAAGGGTAACTCATATTCTAGAGGAACATAGGATTGATTTATTCATATGGACTTTAAAGGATAACATCCAACATGAAGTTCACATTCGGGAACCTAATTCATTGGAAAATGCATTCAGGTTGGCAAGAAAAATTGAATGTAAAATTATGGTGACAAGGAAGCCTACCACTCACATATATAAAGATGGAAGTGTTACTACTCCTAGACTTCCACAACCTATAAAGGTTGACACCACAACAATTGGAAGAAAAAGAGAAAAAGGGCTTTGTTACGGTTGTGATAGCAAATACACTAAAGGTCATAAGTGTCTTTGAGAAGAAATTCTTTACATAGATTGTGAAGAGGAAGAAGAAAATGAACGAGAAGAGGATATACACCATGAACCAGCTCTAGAAGAGGAAGAAATGAATCTGACCATATAGTGTAATGCACTGGCAAGAATTACCACTTCTCAAACTCTCAAGATAGAAGGACATATCAATAAGAAAAAGGTAATAGTGTTGATTGATTTAGGCAGCACCCATAATTTTATTCATTATAAAGTAGCTAAGGAATTAAATTGTTTCCTATACCAAGCACCAGAATGTCAAGTGATGGTTGCAAATGGAGGAACTATAAATTGCTATGGAAAATGCCATAATATCAAGCTAACCATGGGGGAATATGTATTGAATAGTACAATTATTTCCATTCCTATGGGAGGTTCTGATGTTGTAGTAGGAGTACAATGGTTACAATATTTAGGGATGGTAGCTTTTAATTTTCAAGAAATTTTCTTGAAAATTTTTTCAGAAGGAAAGGAAGTCAAATTACGGGGTATTGCAGGGAAGACAGGAAAGATAATAAGCTCTAATGTCATGGAAAAGCTTCTAAAGATGTAACTCAATGAGGGAGTGTAATTACACGGTGTCACTCAATAAAGAAGTTTCAACCCTAAATCATCTGTTCTATGGGAGCTTTATAAGTCTTGGACAATCATTCCAAGGTGTTTGAAACTCCCAAAGGACTCCCACCTATTCGTGATCATGATCATGCTATTCATTTGATTGTAGGAAGTGTTCCTCTAAACATCAGGCCTTATAGATATCCCTAAGCCCAAAAGAGTGAAATTGAATGTATGGTTGCATAGATTCTATAGTTCGGTATAATTCAACCTAGTCAAAGTTATTTCTCTGCTCCAGTAGTATTGGTGCACGAGAAGGATGGATCATGGTGCATGTTTCTAGATTATAGGGAGCTCAAAAACATCACTATTAAAGACAAATTTCCCATTCCTATTTGATGAATTGTTTGATGAATTACATGGAGAAATTTACTTCACCAAGTTGGATCTTCATTCAAGATATCATCAAATTAGAATGAATACTGAATATATTCCAAAAACAACATTTTGAACTCATGAGGGTCATTATGAATTTTTGGTCATGCCTTTTGGCCTTACCAATGCACCCTCTACATTTAAAGGGTTGATGAATTCCATTTTGAAACCCTTCCTTAGAAAATTTGTGCTAGTATTTTTTGATGATATACTAATCTACAGTAGGTATTGGAAGGATCATGTTGAACATGTTGAGAGGGTGCTAAAACTATTGCCAAGAGGAACAATTATATGAAAAAACATCCAAATGTTTCTTTGGACTACAAGAGGTGGAATATATGGGTCATATTATATCTCATGATGGTTTTAAGGTAGACCTTAACAAATTTAAAGCCAATAAGGAATGGAAATTCCCCACAACCATAAAGCAGTTGTGAGGATTTCTTAGGTTAATAGGGTATTATTGCAATTTTTTTAAGAATTATGGGAGAATAGAAGAACCTATAACAACATTATTTAATAAAGATGCATTTTCATGGACTCCTAAAGCAAAACAGGCCTTTGAACATCTTAAAGAGGCAATGTGCCTAGCACCAGTCTTAGCTATGCCAGACTTCAAATTTTTTTTTATTGTGGAATGTGATGCCTCGAGGAATGGAATTGGTGTTGTTTTAATGCAAGAAGGAATACCCATTTCTTTTGAAAGTCATCCAATCAAAGGAACGTATTTACAGAAATCTATTTATGAGAAGGAAATGTTAGCAATACTACATGCACTAAAGAAATTGCGACCTGACCTAATGGGAAGACACTTCAAGGTAAAAAATGATCATGATAGTCTTGAACACTTTTTGGAACAAATATTATCTTTAGAAGAGAAGAAAAAAAGTGTCACAAAGATGTTGGATTATGACTTTGAAATAATTACAAAAAATGGAAGCTAAATGTTGTTGTAGATGCACTCTCAAGAAAGAATGAAGAAGTGGAAGAATTTATTTGTTCCATTTCTATTATCCAACCAGATTGGATAACCGAAGCAAGGGATGAATGGAAGAAGGATGAAGAAGTGTGGAAACTCATTCAAAAGTTTCAGCAAGATCCTAGTACATCTGAGACATTTAGTTGGAAAAATGATTCCTTATGGTACAAAGATCTCTTATATCTTTGTAATAATTCCCAAATAAAACAAAATATTATTTTGGAATTGGACACTTCTCGTTTAGGAAGACACTCAGGATTCTTAAAAACATACCACAGGGTGAAGAAATAATTTTTTTGGGATGGCCTTAAAACTGATATCCAAACGTTTGTGGCATAATGTTTGGTTTTCCAGCAAAATAAATTTGAGACAATTAAGACCCTGAGTCTTCTACAACCTTTATCCATTCCAAGTCAATGTTGGGAGGATATTTCAATGGATTTTATCACAGGTTTACCTAAGTCTGAAGGAAAGAGTGTCATTATGGTGGTAGTTGATAGAATTACCAAGTATGCAAACTTTTGTGCATTATCTCATCCATTTAAATCAAGTACAATTGCTACTAAATTTATGGACACAATTCAAAAGCTACATGGAAACCCAAAGGTTATTGTGAGTGACATAGATCCCATTTTTACTGGAAATTTTTGGATGGAGTTATTTTTTTGTTTGGGTACTCAATTAGCTCATAGCTCACTTATCATCCTCAATCCGATGGTCAAACTGATATAGTGAATAAATGTTTGGAAGGATATCTTCGTTGTTTTGTATCTAATAATCAAACAAAATGGTTCAAGTGGTTACCTCTCACTGAATGGTGGTATAACACTTCCTTCCATACTGCAGCAAAAATGACCCCATTTATGGAAATTTATGGATATCATCTACCGTCCATCACATCACATTTAAGATAAAATTCTAAGGTTTAAGCATTGGAAGATCACATTGAGCATCAACAAGAAGTTCTCCAACTCTTAAAGGATAGCCTAAATTTGGCACAAAAGTGAATGAAACAACATGCAGATCAACATCGCAGTGAGAGAATATTTGATGTAGGAGACTGGTTATTTTTACGGCTATAACCATTCAAAAAAATGTCCCTGAAGCAAGATAAGAATGATAATAAATTATCACCAAAGTACTATGGTCCTTACAATGGGTTGCAAAAGATTGGTACTATGGCATAAAAATTGGAGATTCGTTCTTCTTCGCGAGTACATCCAGTTTTCCATGTTTCATGCCTAAAGAAGGTTATAGGTGAAAATCTTCTAGTTCAAACAATATTTCCAGAAATTTATGAGGAAGGAAAAAGAATATTGGAATCTGAAGTGATAATGGAAACAAGAACTCCACAGCTACGAAATCGATCAATTTCAGAGTATATCATCAAGTGGAGGAACTTACCCACTAAAGATTTTACATGGGAGGATTATAATTTTATATAGAAGCACCCATATCTACTCAAGGATTGAGGAAAACACTTTTTTGAAGGAGAGGGTCATGTTAGGTCCCTATATTACTAGTTTAGTACCTTATTGTTATTAGTGTAGCTCCCTTATTGTTATTGTTTTACCCTTGTAACCCCAATATTGTTATTATTGTGCCCTTACATTGTTATTGTTAGGTCGGATAGGATTATATTGTGGGCCCATGGACTCATATATATAGAAGGATGTTTTGGTCATTTGTATCATCCAATAATTGTTCATTTATGCAATTTATTGGAGGTTTCCCCCTCGAATTGGCTGATTTCTAAGGCGTTGATCTCTCTTTTCTTCTATTTTTGGAGGTGGTTTCATAACACCAAATGTAAAAAAATAAAAGAAGCTGAAATTCAAAGGAATAAAGTTGATGGAAAAGAAAATAGTTTATCCAACGCTCAAAGTAGAAAAGAAAAAAAGCCTAAAGTATATCTACATGGAGAATTCTAAAAAATAAAATGCCCAACATATGATGGGGAATATGAGGAAGCGGCAGAAGCATAACCGTTGAACATAAACATGTATTTCTAGGTTTATGATTATAAACTGAACTAAAAGCTAAATTTTCCACTCATCAACTGTAGGGGAAAACATCCTTCTGATGGGAGGAGGTTCAAAAAGTCAACAATTTGGATGGAAAGGAAGTTAATTGGGAGGAATTACATCAATTTTTCAAGGAAAAGTACCTCTCAAAACGATATTTGATGATCCGTAAAATAATTTCACAAGTTAGGAAAAATTTCCATGGATGAGTTGATAAACAAATTTACACATTTTCTATATTATGTACCTTATATAAAGGAATAACAAGCCAAAATCCAGGGGTTTCTAAGCCACCTACCCCCTCCATTAAATAACAAATTGAGTATGACAACGCCAAAAATATGGATGAGGTCATTCATAAGGAGATATTTTGTTACCGATAAGCTAAATAGAAGAATGATAACTCCAAAAATTAGCTTACTAAAAAGAAATAACAAGCCATAAAAAATAGTAAAGGACGAAATAATTGAAATTTTAAGCATAGTGGAAAAGGTGGACACAACCATAATTAAGCAAGAACAATGGTCAATAGCAAAAGACACAGGTGCGGACCCAAATAGGGTCCAAACAAATTTAAGCTGATAAGGGAATTAATGGGAAGGAAAGGGAGCCATTAAAATTTAGGGTTGCGGTGAACCCTACCTTTTATGAAATTTCCCCTACAACAGAAAAATATTTCAACACCTGCAAAATATTCAAGAAACCTCCACCATCAATGATGTATCCAGGAATATTTTGTGAATAAGCACAAATGTTGGAGGAGCGACATTGAGATCACTAGTCCGCTATGGTGGAAGTAGAAGGTACTATTGTTTACGAACCTATTTTGATATCAATTGAACATAGTTCTAGTTAAAGCTATGTTAGTCCTAAAATCATAGAGAGTTGCAAACTAGTGGCTAACAATTATATAAATCCCTAACCGATACAACTATCTATGGGAGAAAAAAGAAGAGTCACTAGCTATATTAAATCATGTTTGATTGTATTATATGGAAAAAAATAAAGTTAATACAAATGTTTTTTCATTGGTCTCCTATCATGTCTTGGTAGGCATGGATTGGTTGGAAAGAAATAAAGCACCAGTTAACTGCAAAGATAAAATAATAACTTTTGTAACAGACAATTCTAGAAAACAAGTAATAAGGGGAATATTTAGAATAATTTTGATTCGTCAAATTTCGTCACTATAGTTGAGGAAAGCATGCAAAAAATGACGTCAACTTTTTTCCATTAAGGTAGAAAATTAGTCCTTGGAATAAAAAAAAAAAATTGTTAAAAAATTTTCAGCTAGTGAGAGATTTTAGGGTGTGTTTCTTGAAGATATTTTAGGGTTTTCTCCCAAGAGACAAATATATCTCTCTATAGAATTATTACATGACTCTACATTGGTAACCAAACCACCCTTCTGAATGACGATACCAGAACTCATGGAACTAAAAATTCAATTGCAAGAGTTGTTGAGTAAGGGGCATATTATGACGCTTAGTGTGGAAAAACCCTAGGTTATAATTTCATGTAATAAAAGGTAATAAAGTAGAAAAACAAGACCAAGTTCATGGAACATGTATTCCAAGCTAAATGTTGGGAAATACATCTTAGTGGCTGTTCATTAGGTTTATTATGGCTAAGGAAATTGGAAAAGGCATTGAAAATTCAGAGAGGCATTAATTGGTATATTATTTATGAAATTAAAGGAAAATAGGAGAAAAGGGAGATGAAAAGTCACAAGTTTTCATGAGAGGTAAATTGAAGGAAAAATAGAGGCCTCAAGAATAAAAGGATTTTGAGGATCAGTTCATAGACTTTTTTAGTTCAGTTGTAGAGCTCTCCCTCTCTATTCTCTCTATTATATATAACTTGTACACACTTATAGAATTCTTGGATCACTCTAGCATTGGATAAAATAAATAAAAGGAAGGGAAAGGAAGTAAAGGAAGGAAAAGGAACAAGCAAGGAAAAATTGGGTCAAGCAATTTCAGTAATAATTCTTATGGGTAACAGGTTGCGTGTGTCATTTCCTATTTGGTTGGTCAATCCATGGTGCATGCATGTATGTATTTGGTTCTTTTTTTTTCATTTGAATGGGTTTTTCTAGGTGTGATAGTGGTTTTATCCTTTCCTTTCCATGTTTATATGGCCATCGTGTCATGGGGGTCATTTCATTCGGTTGGGCTTTCGATGGCTAGACAGTTTTGGAATTCGGTGAGGTGGTCTCAGGATAATTCCCAAGTGCTTAGGAATCTGTTGACCAATTTTAGCAGGATTGCAATAAGGCCTAAGTGTGGACATGGTAAATTCCCCAAGGTATTGGTGAAGAAAATTTTATGCATCCAAGCTTTTTTCGGGCCTAGGAATCCTGTGACCAATTTTTTCAGGATTGCAGTAAATCCTAGTGTTTTATGTTCATGTTTTGGTCCTGGTGATCCCTTGACTTATTTTGGAAAGATTACGGTAAATCCTAAGAATACCTGGTGGTTTTTGTTTTGATTTCCACATTCATTCTTAGAACATGGCATGAGGGTGATTGGCTGAAAGAAATATTTGGTTTAACTCAATCTATGGTCGGGTGGTACATAGAAGTCCCTAACTTGGTTGGATTTTTCATATGTTAATAATATTTTTTTCCCTCTTGTATTTAATTATTATATTCTCTTTTATTATTTTTCTTTAATGTTTGTTCTATCGTGATTATTCTTCTGGTTATATTATGGTTATAAGCATGGTTTCATAATAGGTTCTAGTTAGGGATCTTGACATGATTTGAATAGTTGATTAATGGCTATTGAATTCATGAGCTAATAGATGTTATTGCAACTATTATGAGAGGTAATTAAAACTTCTTGATGATTCTCAGATAAGAATAAAGCCCCTATGTTCATATATGCATTAACTACTTATATAATGACATGTTCTCAACATGTGTGATGAAATGATTTTCATGGTTAGGCACGCTTCAGTGAATTGCGCCATCAATTTTGGTATCGATGGTTTTGTATTTATGTTATTTATCACTATGAAAAGTTTCATTGAGTTATGGAAGTGGTATAGATACAAGCCCCGAAATGGTTGCACTGATACTGGGGTCATAGGCCCAGAATTGAGAAAATTGGACTGTAGTCACATCGATATAATGTTATGAATGCAAATGGAAGGATATAGTCACTACCTTAAAGGTTTCTAGATGCAGTTGAGAGTCTAGGTCAGTGAAATCACTATTTAGCTCAGGATTTGAGCATTGGGAGTGGTTTTTTGGCCTCGGAGGGTCCTGCAATTTCTAAAATATTTTATTTTGTAGTTGATAGTTTCAGTTGTCGACCTCACTTCCATAAGTGAATCTTGTAGGTCAAGTCATGTCATAGAAACTCTTTTTCTCATGTTTACCCTGGAAACCTTGTGAAATTGGGTAAATGTGGGAAGGGGTGCTACATATTGGCATAAAAGCTTCCAGGTTCAAGCACTCGGACTGGATGGGAGGAATGTGTTTGTTGTACAGTAACGTTTGTTGTCTATGCGTTTGTTTATATGTATCATGTTGTTCATTACAAATTTTGTGTCATCATGATGTTGTTGGAAGGTTACAAGGATGATATGTAGGCTGAGATGGAGAAGGAGATGCATATTGTTGGAGCGAAGTTGTATAATTGGACCTCGGTGAAACATTAGATTATTGTATAGGATTTTGTGTTTGGAATACAGGTACAATGGTTAATGGTTGTTATATGTATTGCTGTTATATCCATGTCTGCCATATTATTGTTGTTATGGTTACATGCACATTAGATGCTAGTTGATAAGTGTAGTCATATTCACGTGCATGAGATAGTCATGAATGCTATTAACTTTTTTCTATATGCATTGTGGTCATATGCATGATGATTATGGTCATTATAGCTAAGATCTTGATGGTATATGTATCATGCTAATTTGGATTTTTCTATGCAGATAATTATGATTTTATAGTCAGGAATGAGTCGATATACTTGTGATATTGTGTTGTACTAATCTATAATGGCTTGTGTAGATGTGATAGCCTCCCCTGAGATACATTGAGGTATGAGTTTTATTATGCCATCTATTTGGTTTAGCTAACACGATATGTTTACAAGTTATTTGAATTTTTGATTATTTTGATGAGACAAGTATGTGTCTATAAGGTTTCATGAAGGAATGATCTTGCTTTAAGATGGTTGTATAAACACAATATGTGTTGATACAACTGATATGCAATTGAATGCAAGTGGATGTTAGTTGTAATATTATGACTAATGATTGTGATTTGATTATGATATGGTTGTTAGTCATGGTAAATGTTGATTTGAAATTAATGGATATGATGTCTTGATATTTGAAACATGTGACTGACATGCATGAAAAGTTATAGGGAGACATGCTTGGTATGAGAATTATAAGCTAATAAGTGATTTTATTATATATAGCTAACAACTAGGCTATGTGATAGCACATGATCAGACTCAGTTTCCATAAGGAAAATGGTAATAGAAAGGAATTGGGTTAGAATTACTTTGGCTATGTCTGGAAACCATAATTCCAAATGAATGAGTGCTTTGCATAAACACAAGAAGTTTTATTAACATTGACCTTGTTTAAAATTATTTGGATATGTGTTATATTCATGAACATGTATTTGACATGTATAAAAACAAGTTTCAAGTTATGTTGAGGTTTGTCAAGGAATAGGAGTCCCTTGAGAGATGATATATCTATGTGTTTAGTTACAAGGAAGTGTGCTTGGCATAGAAAGGTAAGGTAAATAGTGTATTATTATGTTTATTTATGCACTGAGAGTTGTGTTCTTATGGAAGTCTGATGTAGGGGATTGCATGGAAAAAGAGACTTCCATGAAATATTTAAGAAGGATTTGGCTGAGCTTTACCCTCGATGCATTGGGAAGGCATGGGGTTGAGACATACTGTTTGTTGCTATTTTTGTGCTTTCGATTCTTTATGATTTGTTCTCACTTTATTTTCAATTTTGTTTATGTTTGTTGCATGGACATGTGACTTTGTTTGTGGTGTTGTATTGCTATTTGTATTTCATGTTTTTCTTCTTGTTTCTTTCTTGTTATTTCCTTTTATTTTTTTAGGTTTTTGGGAAATGGTTGGGAAAAGAGGAAAGTTAATGGATCTTGAGGGGAGCTGAATGAAACACATAGGTAATGTATGACTCAGATGACACTAGATGCATGTGTAAAGAGTAGCTAAAGGAAAGGACATGACAACCATTTGGATTAGTTGTATCCATTGGGGTAAATGGACAATGGTAGGACAATCATGACAAAGGTAATATGAAAGGTAAAGTGAATGGATTTTAGGTATCAAATGCCTTGGCTATACTGGGAACTATTGTTCTTAATTTTTTTCTTGTTGTGCATGGATAAAGGGAGTTCTATTAACCTTGACCTTATGATATCCATTAATTATGTCATTATCATGATATGTTGATGACTATATATGTATACACTTATCCATGTGCACCATTTTTTTATAATGATTTTTTTATGTTAATTTTTACATGTATATATGTATGTACGTATGTCGTTTGCTAACAAGATCATCTGGAATCATGCTTGTCGATGAATGACTGCTTATACAAGTGAATGACAGGAAGAGGTTCCTCGTATCAAGTGGAAGAGTATCCCTGACAAAACTATGAGGTTAGTATCATGTGTATATGAATTAGTATTATGAATTTTATCTACTATTCCTATGTTTATGTTATGGACAAGCTATGTTTAGGGATATGTTACACCATTTTTTGGTCATCTAACCTACTATCTACATAAGATGAATGCAAGAAATGTGATCTACGACATGTTGGGACAAGAATAGATAGTGGAAAGACACTAGAAGTGGAGTTTCTTGGTACAGACAATGTGGTCTTCCGATGTGAAGTCCTAGTGTTGTGTGCATGTTGCATATGCAGTGTTGTATACATATCGTGTTGTGTGCATGTTCCTTATGAATTCTTGTGTACATATGGTGTTCTGTGCATGTTTCATATGGAGTGTTGTGTGCATGGTTCATATACATCATTTTGTACATATGGTGGTGTGTACATGTTGCATATGCGTTGTTGTGTACATATGGTGCAGTGAACATTTTTTATATGCAGTGTTGTGTACATAAGGTGCAATGTACATGTTGTATATGTAATTTTGTGTACATGTAGTGTAGTGTAAACATCAGACATATGCTGTTGTGTCTATATGATTCTTTGTACATGTTGTACATGTGGTGTTTTGTGCATCTGGTGATATGTCCATGTGGTTCCATGTACACTTTGTGAAGGTGATATTCTGTATATGTGATGTTATGTACACGTTGTGAAGGTGGTGTTGTTTACACATTGTGTAGGTGGTGTTGTGAAAATGTGGTGTTATGTACACATTGTGTACATGTGATGTTATGTATATGTTGTATGTATGGCTTTGTGTACATCTAGTACACATGGTATTGTGTACATGTTTTACGTTGGGTATTTTATACATGTTGTACATGTTGGGTTGTGTACATATGGTACTTTGTTAGGTGTATTGTGTAGTCGTTGCATCATGACATGTGTATTTGTTGTGTTGTACTTTGTGTACATATATATATTGTGTTATACACTGGATGTAAGTGTATTTATTGTGTGGTTTTGAACAAAGTGTGTGTGATTTACATTTTTTGTATGTGTACATGGTTGAAGAGAAGGCACTAGGTGCTTCCGGGTGTGGTAACTGATCCAGTGTGTGTATGGAGAGGACAAAGGAAAAAGGAAGAAGAAAAGAATCGGTTGAAGGATAAGTATTAGTATTTTATTTTGGGTTTTAGTACACTTGTAATATATGATTATGATTTATGATGGTTCCATGTGATCTATGATTTTGATTTATGATAGTTCTATTTTGAGCTAATGATATGTGATATGTTTATACATGATGATTTTATAAAAGAGATAGTTTGACTTGTTGTGACATGAAGTGAACATAATTTCAAGTGTACCTTACTGACGGGCCACCATTGAGGTATGATTTGAAATTATTTCAATTAATGTTGAATATAATGACAATTATGTGCTTTGTATAGGAAAACATGGAAAATGCCTGGGTTGGGTGGTTGAAACTGACTGCAAGAATTAGTAGCAACAGTAAAAGGAATTGGAAAAAGTAGTAGTATGGTAGTAAACCTTCAAGAGGAGGGCCATTATGGGAAACTGGTACCTCATAATTTCCATAGATTTCCATGAGAACTCTGTGACCAGTATGATGGTTTTGAGTTAGGTATATGACTTTTTTTTTAGACCTTTTAATCGAAGGAAATATTTCCACGGTATGGATCGCCCAGGAAATGCGATGTCATAGGACTTGGAAGGTGAGTGGTTGCACATAAGGGGGTGACAAGATTTCTCGAGTGATTGTGTAGAAGATAAGGGAAGGTTAAGGAACGAATTTATTTTTATAATTAGCATTACCATATGGAATCAGATGCACATTGAGAGTGTTCTAAGGAACATTGAGTTAGTAAATGTTCATTGAAAAAATAGGTGGCACAAGGATTGTAATGTTGGAAATTGGATGCAAGTTGAATTTGGCAGTGAATTTTGGACTTCCTTATAAGGAGGTGGATCCAGGTATTACTTCTAAGGGTGGATTTGTGGGTTATAGATTCCCTTATTGTTAATGTGGGCATCGTATCCTTTTCTTTGCATGTATATATATATATATATATATATATATATATATATACGGTTGGAATTGTAAATACCATAATCAGTTGTGTTATAAAGCTCTAGAAAATAGTATGTTTGTCATGTTTTCAGTAGTGGCTATTATAAATACAGCAAATAGTTGGGTTATAAAAGTCCATGGGAAATTTGTTTTATTTTTAGTGGTTTGTTGGTCATAGGTGTCATAGAACATCGAGGACAGTGTTCCATCAAGGGGGAGGGGTTTGTAACAACCCCATGTTAAAATTTCATGTAATAAAAGTTAATAAAGGACAAAATAAGATCAATGTCATTGGACACATATTCCAAGCTAAATGTTGGGAAAAATGTCCTGAGGGGTTTTCATTTGGGTTATTCTGGCTAAGGAAATTGGAAAAGCCATTGAAAATGCAAAGATGAATTAATTTCTATTTTATTTATGAAAATGAAGGAGAATAAGAGAAAATGGAGATTAAAGGTCTCATGTTTGCATTACAGAGAAAATAAAAGAAAAATAGAGTAAATTGAAGAAAAAATAGGTCTTAATAACAAAAAGGATTCTGAGGATCAATTCATATACTTTTATTGCTTCATTTTTAGATCTCTCTTTCTATTCTCTCTATTATTTCACACTCTTACAGACTTAGAGCACTCTTGGAGCACTCTGGCATTAGATAAAAGAAAGCAAAGGAAGGACAAGGAAGTGAAGGAAAGAAAAGGAACAAGAAATTAAAAGTTGAGTAAAGCGCCTTCAGTGGGAATACTTGCAAGTAACAAGTCACATGTATGATTTCGTAGCTAGTTAGTGAATGCATGGTACATGCATGTATGTATCTAGTTATTTTTTGTCATTTGCATGGTTTTTTCTAGGTGCAAAAGTGGTGTGAGCCTTGCCTTTCCATTTATGGATACCCATGGTGTGATAGGTTTCATTCATTTTGTTGATATTTGGATCTATAGATGGTTAAAGAACCAGGTTAAGTGGTCTCTGGAAAATTCCCAAGGGCCTAGGAATCCCTTGCTTGGTTTGGTGGGATTGTGGTAAATCCTAAGGGTAGATACGGGAAAATTCCTAAAGGTATTGGTGAAGAAGCTCTAATGAATCTAATCTTGTTTCGGGACTATGAATCCCTTGACCTATTTTGATGAGATTGCAGTAAAGCATGATGGTTTATGTTCTTGTTTTTGGCATAGTAATCCCTTGACCAGTTTTGGCTAGATTGTGGTAAATCCTAAGGGTGGAGGTGGTTTCATCTCTGGGAAGCCCTTGTAGTTTTGGTTTTGATTCCCACATTCATTCTTGGAATATGGCATGGCCATGATTGCCTAAAAGAAATATATGGTTCATAACAATATATGGTCGTGTGGTACGTTGAAGTCCCTGAATTGGATGGATTTTTCATATGTTGAAAAGAGAGCTTTCCCTCTTGTATTTCATGATTAATTTCTCAATTATTATATGGATTTAATGGTTGTTCTATCATGGATATGTTTCTAGTTATGTTTTTATTATAAGCATGGTTTCATAATATGTTCTAGTTTTGGATCTTGACATGATTTGAATAGTTGAATGGTTAGTGAATTCATCAGCTAATAGATGTTATTGAAAATATTATGAGAGGGAATTAAATATTCTTAATGATTCTCAGATAAGTATCAGACCCCTATGTTCAGATATGCATTCACTACCTTTAGATGACACGTTCTCAATATGTTTAACAAAATGAATATCATGGTTAGGCTTGGTTAGGTCAAGCCCTTGGATCAAGTTTGCTATGGATAGTTTTTTCCTCATGTTTTTTATCACTCTGGAAAGTTTCATTGAGTTTTGGGAAGTGTTCTGGAGACAATCCCTAAAAAAGTGGCACTAATTCTGAGGTCATAGGATTAGAATTGAGAAATTTGGACTACAGTCACATGGATGTAGTGTTATTCATGCAAATGGAGGGCTATATTCACTACCTTATAGGCATGTGAATGTGGTTGGAAGTATAGGTTAGTGAATAACTATTTAGCTCAATATTTGTCCAATTGGAGTGGTTTTTTGGCCTCTAAGGGTCCTGTAAGTCTTGTAGAATGTTAGTTTACAGTTGATAGGTTTAGTTTTCAGCCCCACTTGCATAAGTGAAGCTTGGAGTGCGGGTAATTTCATATAAAATTTTAGTCTAATGTTTCCCAGGGTAACCCAATGAAATTTTGTAAATGTGGAAGGGGGCATTACATTGTGTATCGACATGTGGTTTATATGTCCTTTTTGTTAAAAAAAGGAATGGAATGTACAAATTATGCATAGATTACCGAGAGCTAACTAAATTAAAAGCCAATAATAAATACCATCTACCTTGGCTTTATGATTTTTTTTATGAAGTCAAGGCGGTAGTCACATTTTATAAAATATGCCTTCAGTCTAGGTACCACCAACGAAAAATTAGTGAAGAAGAATACAAAAAAAACATTTAGAACCTGATATGGACACTATGAATTCACAATGTTTCCATTTTGGCTCACAAATGCACCTACCACTTTCATGTGCCTAATGAATACTGTGTTAAGTATATTTTCAAATAAATATATGTTAATTTTTACTTATAATTATTGGTGTACTAAAAAGTAGTGGAAGAACAAAAATAAAATTTAGAGATAGTGCTCTGAACCTTGCAGGAAAATCAGTTGTACGCAAAATTCAGTAAATGTAAGTTCTTTCAGGATCATATATAATTTATATTTTGTGTAATTTCAAAGGAAGGTATAGAGGTATATCTTGAGAAGGTGAAAGCTATCCTAGAATGGTTGGTACTAGAAGATGTGGTTGACATAAGAAATTTTATGGGGATAACTAGTTATTATTGCTCGTTTATTGAAGTATTTTTCAAGCTAGCACACATTATCACTTCCCTATATAGAAAGGGAGTAAAACTTCTATGGAAAAATTAATGCCAAGAAATCTGTGAAAATCTAAACTGTATATTGATCTTTGCTATGGTACTCAAAATGGAAGATACAAAAAAGGACTTTGAGGTCTACACTAATGCATGCTTGGAAGGATTGAGATGTGTGCTTATGCAGGAGGGGCATGTTGTGGCATACAATTCATGGAAATTGAAGGGGCATGGGTAAAATTATGAAGTATTTTATTTTGGATTAGTGGCTATAATTCATGGTCTTCAAATGTAAAGGAATCACTTGGTCAAGAGAAATCTGACTCTAATTATTGATCACATTACATTCAAGTACTTATTTGTCCAACTTGAATTGAATTCTAAACAAGCTAGATGGATGGATTTATTAGAGAATTTGATATTGAAATTAGGTACATAAAAGTGAAGGAAAACAAGGTGGTAGGCACCTAAGCTAGAACCCAAACTAGATTTATGAGATTTCTATCAGTCAAAGTGAAACATATTTGTTGGATAAATTTAAAGAGGAAGCACTAATAGAGCAGAAATATGAATATATATGTAAAAACATGCAAACTAAATATGATTTAGATAAATGGGTTGATTATAATATCAATAAAAATGGGTTGTTAATTTATAAAAATAGGCTTTATATACTAGATTAGTAAGAAATCGAATAATTAACCCCAGATGAACATCATAAGAAACACTGTGCAGGTCATCGAGGATATGAGAAAATCATAGCATCCATAAAAAAATGAAGCATTTTGGCCTGCAATGAAGAGGGAAGAGGTTGTATATTTGGTTCAATTTCATGAATTTCAATTGGTGAAAACAAAACACCAACATCAAGCTAGACTATTAGATCCCTTACCCATACCTATGTGGAAGTGGGAGGTAATTTCCGAGATTTTCTTACAGGATTTCCTCGAACACGAAGACAACATAATTCCATCATGGTAATAATTGACACGCTAGAAAAATCTGCCCATTTTGTTCATGTATAGTCTCCATAGAAGGTTGCACAAGTGGTTGATATATTTATGAGAGAAATTTTTAACTTGGATGGCATACCCAAAGTGGCTATATCGAATAGAGAGCCAAAATTCACCTCAAAATTTTGGAAGTCCTTATTCACAAGATTGGATACACAATTAAAATTCAATAGTGAACATTATCCAAAGACATATGGGCATACTAAAATATTTAACAATATTCTTGAGGACATGCTACCAATGTACATAATGAATTAGCCTATAGAATGGGAGGATTACCTACACTTGGTGGAACTCGCATACAAATAATGATTATCAGGCCTCCTTAAAAATGAGCCCCTTTGCGGAATTATATGGAAGGATATGCCAAGTGCCCTTAAGTTGGAGCGCAATAGAAAATTGGTTAGTGTTAGGACCATATTTACTACAGGAAATAGAAAAAGTGATAGGGAAAATCACACAGAATTTGGAGGCAAAAGATAAAAAAAAATATACAGATATGAAAAGAACTCCCAAAGAGTGCCAACTAGGGAACATGTATATTTAAATGTGCAACCAAGAAAGAGTTCCTTGAAGCTAGGGAACTATATTAAGTTGATTCCTTGAGATTGCGGGCCATTTGAAATACTAGCTAGAGTGGGACCAATAGCCTATTATTTAACTTTACCAGCTCATATTAAGATACACAATGTATTTCATGCATATTTATTATATATATATATATATATATATATATATATATATATATATATATATATATATATATATATATATATATATATATATATATATATATATTACCTTAATCATGAAATTGATTATAATGTTGTATAGGTTGAACCAAAATTATAATTCTTAGCTGAACTTGTACAGATTTTAGATCAGAGTGAAACTACTCTATGAAATTGAACCATTTCTCAAGTCTAAGTGAAACGGGAAAACTTTAGGCTTGAAGAGGTCACTTGGGAATTGGAAAAAGAAATGAGAGAAGTTTTCCGCATGTTATTCCAAATAAGAATGGAATCTAGAAACAACGAGGATGGTATCCATTTAAGGGGAGGGGAGGTGTGACACCCCTCGTTAATTATATATGAAATACTTATGGTTTTATCCTTTCATTATGACATAAAAATTTAAAATTATAGAAAAGGTTGTTGACGTAAATATTTATAATTTTTTGACATAAACATTCCCCTTTTTGATAGATTAAATAAAAAAATATTTGTGTGTTGTTAACAATCTTATGAATGTGTTTTGTTGTTGTGTGGCACTTAACTTATAAATTTCATGAAAATATTTGAAATTAGTTATTCCCAAGAGGAGGGCAGAAACAAAAGATAAAAGTTTCTCCATTTTTCATTATACAAGAGAATAAGCCTAGAGAGACTATAAATGTATATCATGGATGGATATAAATGCCACGATTTTAAATTTTTTTAGAAATCTTGTGGGAGAGAAAGAGAAATATTCCTAATTGTAACCAGTGGGAGAGAAAGACTAGTTGGAACCTAAAAAAGAAAGTAGGAAATAACTTTTAGAGGTTTAGGAGAATTAGTTTATGGAATAGAAACCAACAATACCTAAGATTGTTTCTTTCAAAGGGATGAGGAGAGCTCAGCGATAATTAGTTGGGAAGAAACTAGAGTAGCTTATAGTTGGGAGGACCGAGATAGCTATTAAAATGTTCTTAGGATAAGAATAGATAAGTATATTATGGATTCCTAATATTATTGATTGAATTAACGGAAGAGTATGAAATTTAATTAGTAGGAATTATGTGTAATAATTACAAATTTACAGATTTCCTATTATCCACGGAAATGTCAACTCTAACTTGTAACTGGTGGAGTTTTTTATCTCAGCCTTAATATTACACTATAAATAATGTAAATAAATTGTAGGGAATTCTAGAAGATTGTACTTATACAGGTAAATATTCTATTTATAGATAAGAATGAAAATATATCAACAAGGGTTTCTTGGTTGTGGTAATTAAGTTAGTAATAGAGAGATAGTATTTTCAATGAATATTATAAATAAACTAATATATGTATTCATAAGTCTGACTATCGATGAATACATGTATAATAGTCAACAATAATAAAAATTAGACATGAACCATAGGGAATTCATCGGCAGAGCAATACCATACCACGTGCATTCATATTGCGGGATATATATTGAAGAAAAAATGGCATAATATATTGAGCATATAATAGTGGGTAAATGGTTTTTATATTGGAAGGTGTAAAAAATGGAGCTCAAACCTAATAAAAAATATAAAGGGTATAAAAATTTTTAATGAAAAAATGGATACCTACAATATCTAGTGAAATTAGGGGTTTTTTAAATAGGGGATGTGTATTGGGTTTGTATTGGTAGGGGGTTAAATAACGTGATTCTAGAGGTATTTTCCAATATTTAGTCAAACAAAGGGTATTTATTAGTATGCCACTAACGAACATGATTTTTCATAGGTTAATTAAGTGAAGCCCCCATGAAATGAACTAGGTTAGTTACCATAGAAGGAAGACGTTGCAGTTGACACCCTTCTCATCTAATTGGGTAACAATCCTTGGTTCGAAATAATAGGTCATAGGGTAGGAAGGAAGGTCCCATTACAAGTCCTACCTAAACCGGTAGACTAATATTTATAACTGTTAGCATGTAATATGTTACATGTATATAGAATCACTTTTCTAGATATCGAAAAGAAAAATTATTGTCATGCATTATGGATAACCAAGCTTTGTTATTCTATAGTAAGAAACCTTTGAACCAGAAATCATACATGGAAATTAAGAAGAATATAATTATTCTGTTATGACATAAAATCTATCGTGCTAAAAGAAGAGAACATAACTATTCATGTGTTTTCCAAGTATATGTTGAAATGTGACAACAAATTTAATTAATTTAATTATGGGAAAAAAATTAGTTATTACCAGTTACTTGGTTGTATAACGAGAATGTGTTATGTAACGAAGTACCCCATATTAATTATGATGGTCCGAGAGGCTTGTAACTATGAAGAATCATTCTTGATTAATAAGAGCTTCTAACCCCTTGCCTTGTGGAGGTTTCCTTTACACCCTATCAAGGTTTTAACACCTAAATTATTCTTTATTTACTTGTGTGTATTGTTCATTTTAGTTTCCATTTAGTTATATGCATTTCTTTCTTCATTAATATGTTCCCAAGCCTGATATGTGGTATCAGAGAAATTTGGAGTCGGGATTGCGTTGAGAAAACTAGAAAAAAGAAGGAACCCTTACGATACGAAAAAAGAAAGAGCCAATATCCTTTTCGCCAGAGACTAAGGGCCTACCGCCAGAAAAATTGAGAGCATTCAAATTTGTTGGAGAACCAAGGAACACGATATTTGTATTTTTTTGTCGATTGAAAACATGTGAAGAATTTTTTTTTGATTGAAAAACACGTGAAGGAAAAATGTCATTTGATAAAAATAAAGGAAAAACTGGAAAAATGGTTTTTTTGTGCATAACCAAAATCGAAATTGTTGCTGGAGCCGATTTTGTAACAACGTGCCAGAGCCAACCGTGTCCATCACAGAAGATAGGAGAGAGGGAGGCTAGATTCAAGTCTATATTGGCATGTCCCCAGCTTGAGGGAGCCTTCCATGTATGTAGCAAGAGAGGTTCAGTCATGTGTGCCAATAAAGGAAGTCAGAAGAATGTAGAACATTCATGTTTGAGTCTGCTCGAAGAGGAACACTCGATGATCACCAACATCAAACGATGTGAGATGGTTTGAGGGATAATAGTGATGTAGAACCGCTAGAAAATTGCTTCAGCCACAGTGAAGGGTGAAGGAAACCTGCTTAGAGAAATTCAGTAGCTTCCCACCTATGAAATTTTGACTGCAGATTTAGATACAGAGCGAATTCTGGGTAACTTTTGATTATATTAGAATTTTTTTTTTGAATATTTGAAGAAATTCTGGAAACATTTTTTAAGCAATGGAAATATCAAAAAAAAATTCTTTTAAATAAAACATAATTTTTAAAAAAAAATAAGGTTTAAAGAATTGAAGATGGTTACAAAATTAATTTTTTAATTTTCTGGTGAATATTTTTTTAAGACGTTTTCTGGAGAAATTTTCTGGTGGAAATTTTGGTTTGTTATAAAATAAAGTGATTGAAAATAGAAAAATGAATCCTAGGGAAACCTAAATTTTTTATGGAAACCCTAGTTGAAGGAAAGAAACCCTAGAAACCAGGAATATCTGTAGGAAGAAATGGCCAAAATGACAAATGCAAAATTTGAGGTGAAGAAGTTCACCGAGAAGAACAATTTCGCATTATGGAAACTGAAAGTTAGGGAATTTTTCGTGCAACAAAGGCTGTATAAAGTATTAGACGAGGTGAAGAAAAAACATGAAAGCATGATAGATTTAGACTGGTTATATTTTGATGCCCGAGCTCTTAGTACCAGTAGATTCTCCCTGGAAGATGACGTTCTCTTCAATATTGTTGAAGAGAGTACAATTGTAGGTTTGTGGGAAAAACTGGAAACTTTATATATGACCAAATCATTGACCAACAACATTTATTTGAAAAGAAAATTGTATACTCTTCAGATGAAGCAAGGTACAAGAGTTGCAGAACACTCAAACGTTTTTAATACACTTATTTTCCAGTTGTCAGATATGGAGGTTAAAATTCAAGAAGAGGACAAGGCTATAACCTTGTGTGTTCTCAGCTCGAGTCATCCGACCACTTTGTAAATTCAATAAGTTTGAGAATCGTCAGTTCTTTGAAATTTGAATTAGTTGTGGGATCTCTTTTATCTAGAGAAGTATGAAGGAAATCCAGCATTGTAACATCTGCACCAAAAGCCATGGTAGCTAGAGGCCGGTCAAAGGAAATAGGGGAGAAATCAAGGGGTTCTTCTAGATCAAAATCAATGGGCAAGAAGTGTAAAGAAAAATGTTGTTACTGGAGAAAAATTGCACACCTCAAGAAAGATTGTTGGAAATGGAAGGAGTCTGAAAATAATAATAAGGAAGAAAATCAGGTTGGTTCAGGTATGATTGATGAAGTTTTATTCGTTGAAGTAGGAATAATAGATGAAGCTTTACTTGTTTGTAATGTCTCTCATAATGTTGAAAACTGGTTGTTAGACTCTGGTGCTTCTCATCAGATGAGTCTGCACATAAATTCGCTTGCTTCATATGAAGTAGTAAATTACAGTTCTATGTTTATGGGAAATATTTCGTATTTTTAGACTATTGGGATTGGAAATGTAAAATTTAATATATATGATGATACATTTATAAAATTAAATTATCTTAGGCATGTACCTAAATTGAGAAAAAAATTGATTTATTTGGGAGTATTCGACTCTAATGGTTATAAGTTTACACGTCAGAATGGAGTGTTTAAAGTCTCAAAAAGAACCTTCATTGTTATGAAGGCAGAAAACGTCAGAAATATTTACAGAATAAAAGGAAGTACTCAAGTTAGTGAGGTAGTGATGATATTAGAAAAAATAGAAGGTTCTCGCCTATGGCATTAGCAACTGGGTCACATCAGCGAGAGAAGTCTTCAGGAACTGAGGAACCACATGTTTATTCCTGATTTAAAATCCTTGAAGTTAGATTTTTGTAAACATTGTGTTTATGGAAAACAATGTAAACAAAGATTTAAAACTGGAAGTCATAATAGTAAAGAAATTTCGGACTATATCCATTCTAATCTTTGGGGACCATCTCCTACTATTTCTTATGGAGGTGCATTGTATTCCTTAATATTTATTTATGATTTCTCCCATAAATTTTGGTATATATGTTGAAAAACAAATATGATGTATTTAATGTTTTTAAACAATTTAAATCTATGGTGGAGAAGAAAATAATAAAATCAATTAAATTTTTAACAACTGACAATGGCAGTGAATTTACTTCTTTAGAATTTGAACAATATTGAAAGGATGAAGGGATTGTTAAACATAAGACTATTGTATAGAATCCTCAGAAAAATGACATTGTTGAACGTATGAATCAGACTCTTATGAAAATAACCAGAAGCATGATCAATAATGCTAACCTCCAAAAGGATTTGTGGGTAGAAGTAGTATCTAATGCTTGTTGTTTAGTTAGAAAATCACCTTGTGTTGCCATAAATTTCAAAATTCATGAAGAAGTTTCGTCCAGTGAGTCTTGTGATTATTCATATTTAAATATTTTTTCTTGTGATGCCTATGCACTTATTCCTATGAATCAGTGCTCAAAGTTAGATCGAAAATCAAAATGTTATGTATTTATTGGGTATGGTTATGAAGTGAAAGGATACAAGTTGTGGGATCCTGGTTCACAGAAGATAATCATTAGTAGAGATGTACCATTTGATGAATCTTCTCTTGTAAAATAATATGTTGAAAAAGTTGAACATGAACATGTATCGCCAAATCAACAAATTCAACTGGAGCCTAAATTTTTTCTAGAAAGTAGAAAGGAAGGAGAGAATATGAAGAAAAAGGTGAAGAAGCAAAGGAAACACTAGAGGTTATATAACCAATTCAGGAACCAGTCACTCTAAGAAGGTCTACAAGGGAAATAATAACACCAAAAATGTATGAAGATTATGCTTCATATTTTGCATTGATTATTGAAAATAGGGAACCTTCTTGTTATTAGGAAGTAGTGGATGATGAAAATAGCGAGAAATGGAACAAGGCTGTGGAAGAAGAAATGGATTCCTTAGCCAATAAAAATAACTAGGATATTGTAGAAATTCCTGAAGGAAGAAGTGTTTTTGGGTGAAAATGGGTCTTCAAGTTGAAAATAAAAATTGATGCAAGTATCAGTAGGTATAAGGTGAGGCTAGCTGCAAAATGATACTCTCAGTTTGAAGGTATTGAATTTCACGAGATCTTTTCAGCAGTTGTAAAAATTGTTTCTATTCGTACAGTGTTAGCATTAACTGCATTACTTGACCTTGAGTTAGAATAGTTATATTTTAAAACAACTTTTCTTCATGGTGATTTGGATGAAGAGATATATAGAAGGTTTAGTACAAGGTCACAACAGAATATTAGCTTGCAAGCTAAGGAAATCATTGTATGGCCTGAGGTAGTCGCCTAGACAATGGTACAAGAAGTTTGACTCCTTCATCATGAGCCTAAATTTTATCAAAAGTGCATATGAGCTTTGTGCATACTTCAAAATTTTCAATGGCATATTCATTATCTTGGTTTCGTATGTTGACGACATGCTTATTGCAAGAAAAAGCATGGAAGAAATCAATAGGTTAAAGGCTTAACTCTCTAGGACTTTTGATATGAAGAATCTTGGAGCAGCAAAACATATCTTGGGCATGGAGATACCTAGAAACATGAACAATGGTAAGCTTTTTTTATCACAGCAGAAGTATGTGGAGAAATTACTTGAAAATTTCAGTATGAACAATGTGAAACCTGTTAATATTCCATTAGCTTCCCATTTTAAGATTTCTTCGGTTTTGATTCCTAGATCTAATGAATAAAAGAAGTATATGTCTCATGTACCATATGAAAATCTGGTAGGAAACTTAATATATGTGATGGTATCTATAAGACCTTACACTCCACATAAAATTGGAGTTGTCAGCAGGTGCATGGAAAACCCATGTAGAACATTGGCGAGCAATGAAATGGGTGCTTCAATTTTTAAGAGGCACAAGTGACCATTGCATCATCTTTGATAGACATGAAGGATCATTCTGCTGATATGTGGATGTTGATTATGGAGGTGTTTTTGACAAAAGGAGCTCTGCTACAAGTTATGTTTTTATTCTTGCAGGTGGAGCAAATAGTTGGATGTGAAAGCTTCAAGAGACAGTTTCTTTGTCCACTATTGAAGTAGAATATATAGCTTCTGCAGAAGCCTATAAAGGATGAAGGAGATTAGGAAAATTATTGTGAAGGTGGAGATTGTTGAAATGTGATAACAAAAGTAATTAATGTAATTATGGGAACAAAATTAGTTATTACCGGTTAGTCAATTGTATAACGATGAGTTATGTAACGAAGTAGCCCATGTTAATTGGGATGGTCCAAGAGGCTTGTAAATATGGAGAATCATTCTTGATTAATAAGAGATTCCAATACCTTACCCCATCGAGGTTTTCTTGACACCTTGTCAATGTTTTACCATGTAAATCATAGTGTATTTACTTGTGTGTAATTTTTATTTCAGTTTCCATTTAGTTATATACATTTCTTTCTTCATTAATCTCTTCCTGAGCCTAATAGTATAAGTACATATAGCAATAATGAGAAACCATAATAACGCATGTATTGAAAAATGACATTGAGAAGAGGGAATAAAGTAAAATAACTTAAATAGCCAAGCCTAGAAATTTCACACTATTTATTTACATTTCAAGGGACAAAAATTGTTCATTGCATGTTTGAAACTAAATATTGCATTTTAATCTTAAAATTATATATATATATATATATAGGATCAATATCTTGGCCATCTCGAGTCCCTTTTCATTTATTTTGGAAATCAAGTAAGAAGTCGACCAACCATGATTTTAAAACATAATAAGTACTAGTAACATCAATGATGAAAAGAGAGTGCTCGAGGAGATTGTAAGCATACCACAAAGAGTAGGCTTGAGCTTCACAAACTAAAGGAACCTTAGCCAATTAATACCCTAGTGAGAAATATAACCCAACTAGGTCTTGGTCGTGTGGTCAAAGAACCTTAGTCAAAGAAAAATAATAAAAATTGTAAGAACCTAGAGCTAGCATGGTTGAAGAGTCACCCCATAAAGAAAACCCTCTTTGGAAATAAACGAAAACATTGTTGGAATCATTTTGAGAAATTTAAATGTGCCTAAAAAACTACAAGAAAGTTTTCCAAAAGAGAGTTAAGGTAATTTACATCCAATAATAATAAAGAGAATACCCAAAATTACGGAGAAGAAATGGTTGGCATGGTTTGGTGCTGAAAAAAAAACTTACCATAGAAACCGAATGAAAACCTATCCACTAACTGACACTTGAAAAGGAAAAAAAGGAAGATATGTAATCTATATGTTTAAAGAACAAAATAGCAAGAACTGAAACCTTACAATATTTAGAATATTTTTTGACCTAGAAGAGAACCGAGTAAAGGGTGTGGAGTCATGGCACTCTTCAAAACCAGACTTACCATAACAACTGAAGGAAAATCCATCCACTAACTGACACTTGAAACAGAAAAAAATGAAGATATGTATTATACGTTTAAAGAAAAAAATAACAAGAACTGAAACCCTTTCAATATTTAGAATAGTTTTTTACCTAGAAGAGAACTGAGTAAATTGTGTGGAGTCATGGCGCTCTTTAGGAAAGCTCGAGTGTTCATAGACAAAACCTCTGTCCCGTGCAACTACAAAACCCTGTGATCAAATTTTGATAATAAATATGGATATAAATTAGTATCCACACATAGGAGAATAAACAAAACAAAGAAAGAAACAATAAAAAAAAATTGTTTTAAATGGTCTATAGATCAAAGCATGTAAAGGAAACAAAAATTACTGAGAATTTTCACAACCCATACCTCAACATATATCCTTGATATTGAATATTTTATTTTGGTAGAGAAAATAGATAAATGTGAATCCATATAGGTTGGACCAGTGGACTAAGGGTTTGAACAAGTCCATAGTTGTAGAGCACATTCCAGAATGTCCAGAGGAACAAATGTGACTGAAATGGTGGGATGGGGGTTGATAGTTACACCCAAAATGACCCCAAAGATTCCAGAAATTGATCTGAATCCCTAAAGGCATGTTTAATTGATGAATGGACATGATAGGGTATTCATACATTGCTACACATCATTTTACTATAATACAACTCATAAAATATCTAGGCTATTCTATAATAATACACATAGAACCATAGGCCACTACCATACTGATGCGATTATGGTTCACATGACTTTTATAATGCAATATACCAATGAGTGATAAAGTTCAGGGAAATTTTAGGGGGCTAATATTTGCAAGTGGGCTAATTTTCCATGCTTTTTCCAAAAAAATTATTCGTTAATTTTCATTTTCTTAGAACATTATTCATCCAAATTTTATAGTATAAAATTGTTTAACATAAAAAATCGGCAAAATTTTATATAGAGACTATATAACATTATTATAAATCTGAATACTTTAACAAAAAAATTCCCAATTTTTTTACGAATTGCATATTATGTACTAGTGATATTTTCCAAAATTTCTAAACTTTAAAATAAATTTCCATCCTTAAAATTTTCCCTGGATAAAGTCTATATGAAATAAAAAAATTTGCAACATAACCTCCACCATGTTAATTGGTTTTTAATAGGGATCATAAACCATCATATATATATATATATATATATATATATATATATATACTAGGGCATAGTCTAACTCTATATAGATTGTAGAATTTGGAATGGGCATGATAAGTAAAGATCCGTAGCCCCATGTCTGTAATGATAAGAGGACTTTTCTATTATTTTTCAAGGTATATATATATATATATATATATATATATATATATATATATATATATATATATATATATATATAATTTAAACTAGGTCATACGAGCGGACTCTTAGAAGGAATAAATATACCAATTTTATGCAAATGTATATAGGAATAACAATCTCTAGGATAAATATCTATATATAAAAAGGAAAAATGTTTTAAGCATGTATTATATGCATATACATATAAAACAAGAAAATATCATAATCAATGAAAGAAATAGAAGATGTGTAACAAGTTTGAAGTGGAAGAAAAAAATTACGGTTTACTGAACATGAGCCATTAATTTTACATGAGTAGAATTAGACTTGGTCTCCTTAGTTAGGTGTAACTATATTTCTAACGTTTAAAAAAAAAAAAAAAAAAACATTTCCTTCAATAGTCAATATGTTTTTTTTTAGTAGAATTCTACGAGGGATGTGATAGTCAACAAGCCTAAGGTCACTATATTGGATTTTAGCATAAGAGTCCAAATATAACTTACAAAATTCATGGCCAGTAGGACAACATTCACACCAAACACAATAATATTGTCCCATGCAATAGTTCCATGTTGCAAACTAGTAAACTAGAAAAAAACAATTTGGTTCATACAAATACCTTTCGCAGCCAACACTCAGTTTAACTAGTAGTGAAAGAAATATTTCGAGGAGAGGGTGTTAGAACTATGGGGATCCACATTACAAGAGATATCGCCCTCAAGGATAATGTCAATCCAACCTTGAAAAATAAAAAACCAAAAATTTGTGACCTTGACTAGATTTGAACCTATGACCACTCCCAAATATAGCACATTCTAAACCAATTTGGTCGTGAAGCTAGTCATTATGTTTTATCAACAAATGTACATTTAATGATCTGGATAATTTTTGACAATGTATAAGATAATCCTTCAAGATTAATCATCCATATGAGAGAGATTTAAACATACAAAAAATAAATAAAACCATGAGCATGACCTCCACCTTTGAGAAAATTCACCACAACAAAAATTATGATGTTACAAACTATGTCTTCGGACCAATGCGACATGATAGGGCTCACGTTCAATGTGCTTAAATAAAACCTATGAATATTCTCACCCTATGCGTCTAGGAAATCAATGGAGAGCATGACTGGTGCCTATAGGAAACTGTAAGACATAAAATCAGGAAACAAAATCAACAATATATTAATGAATGTCTCAAAGAATGATGTACAATGTGTACACATACAAATACATCAAGAAACTGTTTGTTGTGAAACCAACTCCAAAAATAGAAGAAAAGAGATATCAACGCCTTATAAATAAGCCACTTCGAGGGGGCAACCTCAAATACATTACATTAATGAATAATTCTTGGATGATACAAATTAAAAAACCTCCTTCATATATATAGGAGTCCATGGGGCCATAATGTAATCCTAGTGGGGCCACAATTTAATCCTAGCCGACCTAACAATAATAATTTAAGGGCACAATAATAACAATATGGGGGTTACAGGGGTACAATAATAATAATAAGGGGGTTACACTAACACCAATAAGTGACTATACTAGTAATATAGGACTTCACTCATACGAAAAAAAATTCAAGAAACGTTCTTGAAAATTAAAAGCTACCGTCCCCAAAGATTGTAACCATTGTACTCCTAGTACAACATCAGCACCTCCCATAGGAATGGAAAGCATTGGAATAGTCAATACATATTCCCTCATGGTTAGCTTGATATTATGGCATTTTCCAGAGCAATTTATAGTTCCTCCATTTGCAACCATCACTTGACATTCTGGTGCTAGGTATAGGAAACAATTTAATTCCTTGGCTACCTTACAATGAATAAAATTATGGGTGCTACCTGAATCAATCAACACTATTGCCTTTTTCTTCTTGATCTGTCCTGCTATCTTGAGAGTTTGAGGAGTGGTAATTCCTGCCAGTGCATTACATGATATGGTCGGATTCATTTCTTCCTCTTCTATGGCTGGTTCCTGGTGTATATCCTCTTTTTTTTCATTTTCTTCTTCTTCTTCACAATCTATGTAAAATAATTTCTTTTCAGCACATTTATGACCTTTAGTGTATTTGCTATCACAATTGTAGCAAAACCCTTTTGCTCTTTTTTCTTCCAATTGTTGTGGTGTCAACCTTGTAGGTTGTGGAAATCTAGGCGTAGCAACACTTCCTTCTTTATAGAATTGAGTGGTAGGCTTCCTTGTCGCCATAATTTCACATTCAACTTTTCTTGCCAACCTGAATGCCTTCTCCAATGAATCAGGTTCCAGAACGCGAACTTCATGTTGGATGTTATCCTTTAAAGTGCCTATGAAGAGATCAATCCTGTGTTCCTCTGGAATATCAGTTACCCTTATATTCAATTTTTGGAAGTCCTCAATGTGCTGCCCCACTAAACCCTTTTGTTTGAGATTTATCGATTGGCTAAAGAAGGTGTTGCTCTTTGTATCCTCATAATGTGCTATCATTTCCTCCGTAAAAATTGACCAAGTGACAATTTTTTTACGGGAGCAAAGCCATCGATACCATACAAATGTATTTTGTTCTAAATGTAAAGTTGCA
>JAXQQM020074487.1:0-123819 GCA_034641835.2 Pinus albicaulis | reverse complement strand
TCTTCCTTTCCGGCTGGACTCCTGCAGTTGCAGCTCCATTATTGCAATTTGAGCGCTCTGACATCCCAAAGTTGCACGACAAGAAATATTTACAGCCGAAGTGACATAAGGTAAAGAAATCTTTAATCTTTACTCCTTCGGTGATAATTTTTTAATTTGAAAACACTTGTAATTTTTAGCGCTCATTTTTTAATTTGAAATAACTTTAAACTTCATCGCCCGTTTTTGAATTTGCAGTTCCAGAGGACCCACTGTGGGGAGGTCACGAATGCTATTGGAATTTCACAAAGAAAGGTCTGTAAGGGTTTATGTACTAATAAACCAGTGGCATCCTGACAGTGTCAGACGACCCGACCCACTGTGGGGAGGTCACGAATGCCACTGGAATTCCACAAAGATGCACAAAGAAAAGTCCCTTATGGTTGGTCTGCAAATAAACCAGTGGCCTCCTTTGAAAGTCTCACTTACGTCTAGCTGGGGATAGAGAATGGAGAACTACATGGTTGTCTAGTGTAGTAAATGACAATCCAGAAACAACCACACTTCTATATAAAATATCCATAAAGCCCAATGCAAATTGCGAGTAGTCCACCGAGGAGAGTTATTTATTGTTTCATCTTATATAATTTTATAGGAAGGTCTGAAATTTTTTAGCAGATCATAATTATTTATGATGTATTGAGGAATTTCACATAGGTTAGACATAGGGTTCCTAGCGCACTTTAAGAAAATATGAGAGCTTATCCTTTTGGATTTTATAGACGACCTGAGGGAATCTTTTAAGCAGTTATGGAAAGTTTAAGAGGCTTATGATAGCAACTTCAATTTTCATGATCAAGCATATGAATATAAGCAGCCGGATGTGTTTAATGCAATATGGGATTCTAGTAGTTTTTAAAGTTTTTTTACAATTTAATCTATTATTATATTATAGGGATATGTTTAAGTCTTCTATATTTTATTATCCAAAATTTAAATGATACATGTGATTGAGTATTTGGAGAAATAATATGATTTAATTAATGAGGGTGTTTATATGGGGTATTTTTGTGTTATAGTTAATAATAATTTATTATATAAATATTTGGATTTTATTTGACCTGATGAAGATTCAATTATTAGAATGTTTTGTTGATATGTATTTTTCAATTTTAAAAGTTATATGGAGTTTCATTAAAGTAGAAAATCAAATTGTTATTTTGATTCAAATTTATTTGCAGTTTAATTAATGTAAAAAATTTAATTATTAAAGTTTAAAATCTATATAATTAATTTCAATTATTAAAATATAAGATGTTTAAAATTTATATAATTAATTATAAATTAAAACGATTGAATTTGAAATTATTAAATATTATTTATTATTATTATTATTATGCAATTTTAAGGTCACAATCAAGCCACACCACACCAAATTGGTGTATAAGACCTCCTTGTTTGTGGGACAAGGGATCCACCTCCGCCCACCCATTTGACCGCGAAGCCTACATACTCTATCCAATAGTATCGTTCCAATTTTATATGATGTCTCCCAAGAGAAATTAATGATTATGATGATGATGATGATGGTTAACATCCACTCAGACCAATCTTTGGTCTATCGAACTTAAAGAAAAGAGTTATTTAATTTGATTTAAGATTTTATTCCTATGCTCAAATCCTAGCATGGGGGGAGATGTTCTTCTTAATGTAGCAAGCTATGCCCCTAATGCCTCTACTGGAGGATCACTTGTTCCAAGTAGACCATAGTGCAAAGCCATCTATGTTAGGGACCTTAGATTCTTCGTGCTCCCAAGTTTCAACAAGAAATATAATATCAACATCATTTTAGATCCAACTTAGCTTGGGGCCTTTGTACATGGAAAGCCCCAACAGTTCCAATTTATAATATAATTTTTATTAAAAAATAATATTAATTTTTAATATATTCATCAATTAAATTTAAATATAATTTTTTATAATACAATAATTAGAAATATGAGTCATTCTTTATAATTTAGTATTTTAATATAATTTTGGTATAAGAAAAGTAGTATTAATTTTTAATATATTCATTAATTAAATTTAGATATACATTTTTATAATATAATAATTAGCAAAGTTATTAGTTTAATTTATTCATTTAAAAATATTTGTTTATATATATTTATTTTAAATTATACTTTTAAATATCTAAATAATAAATATAAGTTATATGTTTTTTAGTTTTAATTTAAATAATAATGTTTTTTCTTCTTTGTAATTTAATTTCAGCTTTAATTATTATATAACACTTTTATTTATTATTATAATTCAATTTTTTTTTCTAATTAAAAATTTAATATAAATTATAATTTTGACTTAAAATAATTATTATTATATCTATGGGTTTATAATACATGGTAATGGGGTGTAGTGTTAAGACACTATGTGATATGCAAGTTACTAGTTTTAAACTCTATTCTAATAAAGATGATTTATATATATTTACAAATAACTGAGAAAGTAAGTATTTAGCATCAATGAGAGTCAAAGACTGAGGAGTGAAAACAAAGTTTTTCAATTCTTTAGTGATGTTGATTAGGAATGAAAATTGAAACTATAAGGTTGACAAATAGCCCTACATTCCTCTTTAATGATAAGACTTATAATATTAAGAATAATAATAAGGGTTAACGACTTCCTCTAACATCGATCCTGTAACATGGATTTCAAATGACATTGCATCAAATAATCATACAAGAAAACATTATGGCATTAATAGAGGTTAAGGGAATTGCATTTAATTATTTAGAAAAAATACTAATAATTTATTATAATCATAATGTTATTACATTAAAGAGGAATCCTAAATATGATGAGAGGTTTAAATACTTTTATTGTTTGTGTTTGAAATAAGATAATATTAACAAAATAATGAAATAGTGACATGGAAATATTATCTAAATAAACATTAATTTACAATATATATTTATACAATTAATATAATTCAAATTTACACTATAATATAAGTTTTGATTTGCATTTGGATTCATGGAAGTATTAAAAGTGTGTAGATGATTTAATCTAAATTACATTTTATGTTATGAGGTTTAAATTGTTTTACTATAAAAGAAGTGCTTGAAATAACGTAAGACTAAAAAAAATTAATAAAATAATGATATGGAAACACTATCTAAAAACACATAAGTTTACAATCCATATTTATATAATTAATATAATTCAAATTTACATCATAATCCAAATTATTTTTTTCATTTAGAGTTGTGAAAATATTAAAAGAGTGTAGGTGATTTAATATAAGACACATTTTTCACTTAAACCTAAATGTACATTAAGATAAATTATATAGTTCATAAATATTAGATATTTTTTTTTTTAAACTTTGAATGTGGTCTTTTTTGTATTTAGAAAGAACAATGTAATTCCTTACTATTTCTTTATAATTCAATTCTTTATCCATCTTAGTTTGTAGTGTAATTACTGTTACAATATGGATGACTAGCCCTAGACTCCTCCTTAATGTTGGAGATATTAGTTAGAATATAAAATAACAATTATATATGTACATGATTATGCAAGGAAACCTTGTGGAAATATGATTAGGGAATGAGTCTTGATTGATGAATATATGATAATGGTATACTATGACCACTAATGTGTTACTACACTAAAGAAGAATCTCAAGTAACCTTTTAGGTTGAAGCACATAGACTCTAAGTATCATTTTAAAATAGATGTCATTGAGAAAGGAATGTATTAAACAAATTAGTGACACACAAATTTTGGATTCTTGCAAAAACGTTAGCAAATGGTATGTATGTTGACAACACTACAAATACATTACAAAAAAACACTACTTATGCTATTCAATTTTACACTATGATAAAATGTTAAAATTATGGATATAGATTATTATTTTCACTTTGTCCCATAAATACATTAAGAAGGATATGAAGGATCATAAATATTCTAAAAAAATAACATTAATTTAGAGTGAATATGTTTTCCAAATATTTACATAGAACAATAAAGCAAGTCTTTACCATTCATTGATACACATGGTGGGAAGTAAGAACTATAAAGTTGGGTAATTCTTTAGTGATCTTGATTAGGAAGCGGCACTAGCGCTAATGATAGCACTAATGAATAGTCATAAATTCCTCCTATATAATGGAGATATCAAGTGGAAGAGTAAAAAAAATGCTAATGTCCTTTTTTAACATGGATTGCAAGCCCAAGGTTATGATATAAGTATGCAATAAACATTATGGCATCATTCAATGTTTAGATAACTAGATTAATATATTATTATTCACCATGAAATTTGCGTAATAGTAATGGTATGATTTAAAAGAACAATGTTATTATTGTTGCTTCAAGCATGAATTTATGAGTTATTAACATAAATATTTAATGCATTAAATTTTATATTCATATTGATAATTTGAATATATTAGTGTCAACAATCATGAAAATAGAAATACAATAATAAAAAATTCAATTACCCTTCACAAAATCAAATATATTAATATTAATCTTATTACTAAATTTTTATCTTTGATATAAAATCATTGCATTTATTTATTGTATCATTTAATAAATATACTAACTCATTATACCTCTATTCATTGTAATAATGTAAATCATCACATGTAAATAATTTCCACATAAGAATTATAATGTTGTAAAGTAAAATATAAAAATTACATTTTATTATATATGAAAAATAAGTAGGGTATCTACACAATGGGACAATATTAAAGTTCATAACAATCAAAATTTCAATAAATAATTGATATAGATATTTGTAACCCATCATCATGATGATTTGTATTATATGTCCATATTAAACAGAATGTCTAATATTTACACTCAAAATATTCAATGATATTGACCATCATTAATCTATTGAACTATTGTTGTTATTGTTTAAGTTACTTGTATTCCTCATTTATTAATTTCTTTATTTTATTCCTCCTCTTCATTTTCCATCCATAAAACTAGATATATTTTGTAATCTATATATTTACATTTAGACTAGATATACAAAATTTTGTAAATTGAAAATTGTACCTTGGACAAAAGGGATTATATTCTAAGTTTATATTATATTATGTTGTACAAGTAACATTTGATGTTTATATTCTGCTCCTATAATTCATTATTAAATATTTTCTAGATATTTTATTTTCTTCTTGTATCTTTGTCTAAAATTTGGGATCAGTGTCATGTCCTAGTGTACCAAGATTCGAGCTTCTATCTCTTGCAACTATTAAGCCCATAAATCTTCTTTATATATAGACATTATAATTTTATTTTTTCAACACATACATACACACATGCATGTATTCCTTATATTCATGTGTATAGACCTTACACCCTCAACATCTATACATATACTTACTACCTGCATCATTAATATGGTGTGTAACCTTAAGTTGCAGTGATATATATAAGGGCTATCATGAAGGTTTTATTAGGTCATTTTACATTCACCCAAGCATTTGTAAACATGTTTTGTATACTTTATATATGCATTCTTATGATTCTTCATATTACGCTCTATGATAGCTGCCACCCATAAGGGTACTACTTGGATTTATAATTTTCCTATATTTTTCTAATGTATATAAGCATATTGTTAAATTAGATGTGTTTATTCTAAGTCTTTCTTAGATTTGTTAGATTAGTCTTTTTCTAGAATGAAATTACTATAAATAAAATGTAAACATTTAAAAAAATGAAAAATATTATAACACAGTGAAAATTGATTTCTTGGGCTAATTCCATTTTCCACAAATTAGGTGGACATTGTTATACAAGTAGTAAATTGCAATGCTAAATTTTTAATTTTAAAAATTTTAATTTGAATGGTATTTCATTGTTTTGATTTATTAGGAGCTAATTGTTTTTTTTACCATCAAGTTGTGCGTAACTTGTTTTTATTAGTCATACAACCTTTCTTAAAATTAAGTGCAAGCAAACCAACTGTGTATTTCACCAAGCATGTCATATCACACTTGTTTTTATTAGTCATACAACATTTCTTGAAATTAAGTGCACGCAAACCAACTATGTTCTTGACCAAAGGTGTCATATTATTCTTCAATGAATAACCTTTCTTTATTACTAGACCAGCATGTATGCCTTCACCATGTAAGTGTAGAAATTATATACAAGATGCATGTATATTTCCAGATTCTCCTGATCTAACAATATTTATCTTCTTGCTAAATACAGAATCCTTCCACTATTAATCTTTTGCAGAAATTAAAATCAATTGCAAACACATGAAGCAATAAAAAAAATCGCACATAACACAATTGTTTAACGGGAAAGCCTGAAGCTAAAAACCCAAACTATCATATATTATGTATCATGGAGATCATATAACAATCTCATACAAAGCTTAGTACATCAAGCTCTCAGTACAATCAATCGTCACACATTAATCAAAAGAAATCTGCAAATCCATGTACTGTTTTCTTGCCACCTGATAGCCTGCCTCCACTGCGCAATCCCTGCTGAAGAATAGCTCTGAATGAATTCGAATCTACCTTGCTTGCACTGTGCAATACTAATTGGCAAATCCAATGTGTGTGTGGTGCAATCAATGCATCACTATAGTCACAACAGATAGTCCATCTTGCCCTTTCACCTATCTCTCCACTGGGTCTCCACTGGAACTGACATGCACTGTAGTCAACTGTTGTATTTTTCAGTTGATTAATGAGTTATTATTTGTGAATTAATTCACTCCACTCTCACTATTGTATCATTTAGTTAGACTAGATACAACTAGCTCAATTGAGTTTAACTCCATTAACTGAGTTAAACTGAATAACAACTCCATGAACTACTCTTCCAACTCTGTCATAACTTTTCCACTTCATTTCTAACTGAATCCTCCATTCATGAACCACCGGTAAACCCTAGGAATTGCGTAATTCCTTCAGCCCACTGATTTTCCAAATCTGTACACTGAAATTAAGTGCTCAAAGAGAATAAGTTGATGTTTATTTTCGGATTATTATTAAGAGCTAATAATAATCGACACTTCCATTTTTAGATCGACGATCTATAAGTAGATTTTGCCCAATATTCTAAAAATATAATTTCATCTATTTTTCCAACTTGACCAACCATCCAGAAATAGCATCCTACAACTTCTGAAATATGATCACCATGTCTAAAAATAGACTTTCACCTAAAAATAGCCTGTAGGCCCACTTAGTGAAGGTGACTAATTTTCACTAAGCTCATCATCTTGTTGAATGTCAACAAGCAGTGCATTTGTAATGTGCATGGTAGTATTTTTCATTAGACATCATTTGTAATGTGCATGGAATTATCTTTCATTCATATGTATATTACTTGATATTAATAAGGTGTCCTTGGAAATACGTAATTCTTGTGGCCATTTCACTTCACTTTTAAATGTAGAGTGAGCTAATCACTCCAATTTTATATTGGATTACAACTTGATCACCATGACCCAAGACCACGTAAGCTTGTTTTGTTCCCTGAAAAAACACATATAAAATAACGCTATTATTATGCATATCTATATATGCAACATTCGTATATGCACAAATTTTGTATATTCACTATATACAAAAGTTGTACAGATATGAAATATATGCACATATATATGTGTGTGTGTGTGTTGAAGTTGTGCATATACAAAATATATTTTCATATACATAAGATGTGTGCATAGACAGAAGTTGCACATATACAAAATATATGCACATATATGGAAGTTGCACATATATGGAAGATATTCTCATATACGAAAGCTGTGCATATATGGAAGTTGCACACATACGAAAGTTGCTAATATACAAAAGATATGCACACATACATAAGTGTTCATATATGAAATATGTGCATATACAGAAGTCAAACAAATTTTATATATGTGAATCTTCTACATCACATATCTTCAATATACGCACAAATTTTGTATATGCACCTATACGGAAGAACCAAATATACAAAAGGTACGCACATATATGGAAGACATGCACATTTTATACAGAAGTTGTGAATATATGGAAGACATGCACATATAGGAAAACTGTTCATATGCAACACATATCATCTGTATATGCGCAACTTCCATATATGCACCTACCTTTCGTATATGCACAACTTTCATATACACATATATGAAATTTTTTCACATATAGAATTTGTTCATATACAAAGGTTTAAGTTGTGCACAACTTCAGTATATGAGTAGCTTTTGTATATGCACATATATGGAAATTGTGAATCTACGGTAGATGTGCATATACAAAATATTATGGGAAACATATGAATATATAGAGGCTGAAGTTCTACACAACTTCCATATATGCGCATATCTTCAGTATATGTGAAACTTCCGTATATGCACCACTTCCGTATATACAAATATACGGAAGCTGCGCATATACAAAAGCAATGTGAAACTTCCATAATATGCTTATAAAAACCTCCATAAATGCACAACTTCATTATGTGCATATATGTGCAACCTCTATATATGCACAACTTCTATATATGTGCAAATTCCTTATATGCACATATATTTGACATATGCGCAACTTCTATATGTATGCATATATCAAAGTTGTGCACATAAGAAATTTGTGTATATACAGAGGTTGAATTTATGCATATTTTGGAGATATGTGCATATACGAAAGTTTTGTGTATATACAAAATTTGTGCATACATGAAAGTTATGCACATGTACAAAAGTCGCACAAATTTTATATATGTGCTTTTTTCATCACATATATTTCATATATGCACAATTTTTAGATATGAAAATATCTTCTGTATATGTGCATATACATAAGATGTGTGCATAGACAGAAGTTGCGCATATACAAAATATATGCACATATATGGAAGTTGCGCATTTATGGAAGATATGCTCATATACAAAAGTTGTGCATATATGGAAGTTGCACACATACAAAAGTTGCTCATATACGAAATATATGCACACATACATAAGTGTGCATATATGAAATATGTGCATATACGGAAGTCATAATTTTTTTATATATGTGAATCTTCTACATCACATATATTCCATATACACACAACTTTTGTATATGCACCTATACAGAAGAACCACATATACAAAAGGTACGCACATATACGGAAGACATGCACATATTATACGGAAGTTGTGTATATATAGAAGACATGCACATATAGGAAAAATGTTCATATGTAACACATATCGTCCATATATGCCCAAATTCCATATATGCACCTACCTTTCGTATATGCACAACTTTCATATACACATATACGAAATTTTTTCATATATAGAAGTTGTTCATATACAAAGGTTGAAGTTGTGCACAACTTCTGTATATGTGTAGCTTCTGTATATGCACATATATGGAAATTGTGAATATATGATAGATGTGCATATACAAAATATTATGGGAAACATATGCATATACAGAGGATGAATTTCTATACAACTTCCATATATACGCATATCTTTAGTATATGTGCAACTTTCGTATATGCACCACTTTCGTATATACAAATAATACAGAAGCTGCGCATATGCAAAAGAAATGTGCAACTTCCATAATATGCATATAAAAACATCAATATATGCACAACATCATTATGTGTGTATATGTGCAACCTCCATATATGCACAACTTCCGTATATGTGTAAATTCCTCATATGCACATATCTTTGACATATGTGCAACTTCTGTATGTATGTATATATCGAAGTTGTGCACATGCGGAAGCTGTGTATATACGGAGGTCGAAGTTGTGCATATTTTGGAGATATGTGCATATACGAAAGATATGTGTATATACAAAAGTTGTGCATACATGAAAATTATGCACATGTACAAAAGTCGCACAAATTTTATATATGTGCATCTTTTGTATTGCATATATTTCATATATGCATAATTTTTGTATATGAAAATATCTTCTGTATATGTGCAACTTCCATATATGCGCATATACAGAAGCTTCATATACGGATGTTGTGCATACACATAAATTTCACATATATTGAAGATATGTGCATATATGTAAGATATGTGCACATACAAAATATTTACTTACACATTGTGTACGAAATTAGTTGAATCACTTATCCTTCTCTATTATTTGAGCACTGAGTCTTTTTCAGTTCTAGGGGTGTTACTAAGAACATACAATAAGAAATTTTATCTAAACTTTTCCTTTTTGGCTCTTAACATTGAAGGAATGCCTTCCATGTGAGACATGTAGATGGAACATCCTACATATTAAACATGTGGACCTAGAGTTTACATATGGCATTGATTAAGAGTCTTATTTTATAACTGTTTATTCAGAGAATAAAGCAAGCTTACTCGGCCCTAGGTCATGGTAATCAAGTTGTAATCCAATTTCATAATGGAGTGATTAGCTCACTCTACATACAAGAATGAAGTGAAATGGACACAAGAATTATCTCTTTCCAAGGACACCTCATCAATATCATGTAATACACATTAGAATTAAAAATAATTCCATGCACATTAAAAATCATGTCCAATGAAAAATATTACCTTGCACATTAAAAATGCACTGCCATGATGAATGTGTACATGTTGGTATAATAATAAAGAAATGTCATGCATTATGAAGGAGCATAGAAGTAAGGACATTAAAATATTGCATCCCATCATTATTAGCCTTCCTCCCATGAACATTTCATATTACAAGAAGCTCAACCTAGAATCCGTAGAAAAAATGTTTAGAGTTGAGCTTAAATGCAGAATCCACCTGCTCAATCTTCACTATGCAAAGTCCCACCTTTCTATTTCATGTTTCTAATAAAAGAAAATATTATAGGGTAGGTTCATAAATTCAAAATTGTAATTTGAATGCTATGTACAGTTCCATTATACAATTCAAAATTTTCAATAGAATAAGCATTAATTATGTGGTGACTTGACGATGACGTCGTAGTCAAATCCACAATGAAATCCACATAATGCAAACCAATTGTCGGGTATACGAGAATGGGAAAATTACCATGTTGATGCCTATGCATGATGATTCACAAATGTCTTTGGATGTAGAGGTGTACTTCAGAATAACCATACAGAGACGAAAGGTACTCTTAGGGGGTATTAAATACTCTATAGCATTGTAAACATTTAGTACATATAGGGAAAATAATATTTAATACATATGCTTACAATGCATATAGGGTGAGAAATATTTAATAAATAATATTAAGTTACGCATGTATGTAAGATATGTGCATATATGGAAGTTGTATATATATAGAAGATATGTGCATATACAAAATATTTTCATATATGGAGATTGTCGTATATGCATATTATGGAAGTTACACATTTCTTTTATAATGAACAACTTCAGTATATGTGCATATATGAAAGTTTCACATATATGGAATATATATACGCATATACAAAAGTTGCACATATACAAACTCTATGTGCATATACGAAAGATATGCGCATATATGGAAGTTGTTCATATATGGAAGATATGTGCATATACGGAAGTTATGCAAAACTTCAACCTCGGTATAGGAATAGCTTTTGTATATGTGAATCTTCTATATATGCACATATCTTCCATATATGCACAAATGGATATGAATATATAGAGAATTTGTGCATATATATAAATTGCACATATACAATAGCTGAAGTTGTGTGTAAATTACGTATATGTGCAACTTCTGTATATGGAAGCTACAAATACACAAAATTTGTGCCCAAATTCAACCTTCATATATATATATATATATATATGTAGCCTTTGTATATGCACAACTTTCATATATGCACATATAAGAAAGTTGTGTATATACCAAAGATATGCACATATATGGAAGTTGCGCATATATAGATAATATACGATACAAAAGATGCACATATATAGAAATTTTTGGACTTCCATATATATGCATGTCTTCCTTATATGTGATTCTTTTGTATATTTGTATATATTATATAACTTGCTTGAAGCAGAAAATCCTACAGTTACAGAAGTAAAGGCGACAGTGCCAGATGAAGAATCAGATTCAGATGATAGTCCTCTCAAAGAACTTGCAAATTCTTTTCTTCATAGAATTGTAGCTTGGGCGAATGTATTCCCATATTTTGAAATAATACGATGGGTGATAGATAACACCACCATCACAAACAGAACATTCGTAACAGTTGGGGGAAAGGTGTTTGGGTCCTTTAGAGCAGAAGACATCAAAACAATGTACCATCTGCCAGATCCTCAAAAGACCTACAACAAAGCCTTCATAGAATATTTCACCTCAAGCAATGAAATTGAATCAGACCCAATTAAAGAATGGAGACGAGCTCTAGAAAAACATAAGCATCAGACCTCAGGTATGTATTCTGTACAGTTTCTCGCACCTCTGTATTGCTATGTTGCTGCCATGATGTGCAGACTTTTTGGGAATGATAATTCTGCAAGGTTTTCTATTCAAATGGTACCCCTGATTGAGGCCACCGTCGGTTCTCTTATTATGGATTGGTTAGTTATTTTATCCGAAAAAATAGCAAATAAGTTTCTGGATTATAGAAGAAATAAGCATGCTGGAAATGTTCCCCCATTTCATTTCTGTGCTTATATTTTAGATGCCTTGTGTTTTAATTCTGAATTTCCAATTCTGGGTTGGAAATGGACTCCTCAAGATCCTATCCCTATACACATATACCATAAGAATTTGTGGAAAGCCCATTTCAAGAACCATGTATACAGAATTTTCCATGGCTATATGTTGCCTATTTACCAGATCATTTTTAACCAACCCCCTCCTCGGCTCTCTGATAAGGCAAAACTTGACATATCCCAAATCGAAAATTAGTTTAGTGAAGAGAAGTTCACCTATATTTGAGCATTTGGAAGCATTGTTGAGCCTCATGTCTTACCTCTATATGTCTCTGATAAAATTTTAGCCCAAGAGATTTCTTACCAGTTGACAGAAAAAGGGATGTCCAAGTGTTTAAATAATTCCAAAAAATTGATGTGGCCTAGCTTTCCTTTCCATTGTGGAAACTATACCCTTAATGATTTTAAGCATGCTAAAAAAGAAGTCCTTAAGATACGAGATCTTAAGCTTGCAACCATTCCAAGCATATAATATGATCCAAATAAAGTAGCTTTTGATTTCACAAATTTGGTCCAAATTGCTAATTTTGAGCATGAGCCTGATGACTTTGATGATTTTTTTGTCTCAATTGAGAAATTTTCCCAAGTTTATGATCTAGCTAAATCTAAGTTTCAAGAAAAATATATGAATAAATTTATGCAGTTCAGAAGCCAGAGATTACTTAAAGTTCCCCTTGACCAGCTGAGGATTCCTTTACAAGAAAATAAAAGTATTGAAATAGAACAAAAGGAAAAGGAAGATACAGCCAGAAAAATAGAGAATGAAGTGAAAACCAGCAAAATTGATGTGCAGTCAGAGACGAAGAATATTGGTAGCAAGCCTGATGTGCAGTCTAAAAAAGAAGATACATGTAATAAGCCCGATGATCAACTTGAAAGAGAAAAGGCCTCACAGAAATAAGGAAATTCTGTTGAAATGATTATTACTCCCCATTTGCTACAATAGTATGAACAATTCGCTCAGAAAATAAGAGAACAAAACAATCCTCAGGTTGATAATCTGAACAATCAGGATATTGAGAACATTCCTGAAAATCCATCTGAATAAATTGTGTTGAGAGTTGAAGACATACCTCCTCTGGATATCTTTTAGAGTCCTAAGCATAGGGATGTTTTCAGAAAACAAAGAAAGAGAAGGAGGATTGATCAAGGACCACTTGCAACTCCATAAGTTGAATTAATGAATGTTGTTTGGAAGAACATTGAAGTAAATCCTTCAGAGGATCTTACCAAACTATCACAATATGCAGGTGCATATAGTGTAGCTACTATAGATAAAGCTACTGAAGTCACTCAATTGGTAAAACAAAAAAACTTGCAAATAGCATTATTAGGAGAAAGAACAACAGGTGATGAGGAAAATATATTACAGTTAGAGCAGGAGTTGGAGGAAGAAATACTCAGAGTCAAACAATTAGAAGAACAATTGAGTATTGAAAAGAAGAAACTTAATCAACAATCTTTAAATAAACAACAACAGTCGTCTCAAGAGGTATCCAAATTGCATACATTGCTGCAAAATGAAAATACTGCCAAAGAAGAGCAAGGTAAAATATTTCAAGCAAGATTGGATAAATTCAAGGATTATCCTAAAATTGACCAATTCAAAACAGAGGCTCCGGAAACAAGTCAGTTGTTATCTCAACAGTTGGATGATCTGTGTCGAAAAATTGCACAAGAAGAACCTCTATGTGAAATAACATCATCTCTCATCGATGAAGCAGTCAACATAAGAACAGAATTTGAAAATGCAGATGATAAGATTTCAGAATTTATTTCATGGCAGAACTCATAATACGGAAAAATTGAAAATCTTCCTAGAATTGAAGAAAAGCATAAAGAGATTTTATTTGCTGAATGGGAAACACATTTTATTAGAGAAGAGCATGCTACATCAAGAGCAAGAGCCATAATGAACAATCTGACATAATTGGTTAATGATAGTCTATATGCAGCTAATTTAATTTCATATTGTACTCCAGGAAAGCTTTCAAGGGAAAGAGAAACTGATACTAGGTGGAAGCAGGAATCAATCAATCAGAATAAAAAAATCAGTAAAATATAAGAAATTACATGGGATTTCCTATGGACATATTTGATTAAACCACACAGTCAGCAAATGGAAATCAAATGCCTTTCTAATGCCATCAATTTCATCATTCCAGAGCTCTCTGATGCCACATACACCAGTCAGTTGCATTCGAGGCTAAGTCATCCAACCGAAGTTAAAGTATGCTTAAAATCTACTAGCTTAGCACATTAGATGTTGAAGAAATTCAATGAATTTGTTTTTTTTGGATATCGCAAGTCTATTCTCGAATCTCCGATGATCATTTCTAGCATAAGTTTTAGTTGATTTGTTTTTGAATTTCCTATTTAAACCCCTTTCAAGAATTTTAGAAGGGGTCCTGAATTTGTAATATTTTGGGCTTGGAAAATACATTTTTGTACTCCTTGACTGTCTTATTTTTATAAAGGATCATATCTTGTGATTTCATGGTGAATTATTTTTGAGAGTTGCATTTCTATACCTTGAAGATTGTTCTAAGTTAAAGCGCAGGATCAAGATATCAAATTGCATCAAGAAGATATCAAATGTATCTGATATTTCTATCAATTTTGTTTTATTTTCTTTATGTGATGAAATATTCTCCTTAAAATTTGTTATCACTTATATATACTTGTTTCTCAAATATTTCTTTATCATATCATTTCTGCAGATAGAGGGATATCATCTTTCATAGTGTGTGTAAACGATATAAATTTATGAATGCGATGTGCTATTATAACTCTATTTAATTTCTTAAACAGAGTTATCATTATATGATATTGCATCTTTCTTTTAAGTAAATAATACATTTTCATGGTTATTTGTTAATTGAAACAATCTTTAAGTCGTATTCATATTTAATACCCGGGTTAGTTTTAGAATTATTTGCAAGTCATAGATTAAGTTAGACAGATTAGCTCAGTTAGTTAGTTCCATTATTCACTTGCACAAACACCCCATCACCAATCTTTTTCATTACTAGGAAATTGGTCTTATAAATCTAGTCGAAGCCACCATCCCAAACGGATAAGGAGTTGTTCTAAGGTCCGAACCGGGTGGTTTTCCCCCAATGTTTGAAGCAATGATTTTCGAGGCTTACACATTTTTGGCACTAGTAGGAGGGCCTAAGCTATGAATGGCAAGTAAATCCAAATCTACAGGCCATTCCAAGAGCAATTCACCCTCATCACCTTCTTCAATTTCCTCTACATCTCAAATCTCTAGGGAAGAAATTGAGAAGAAAATCAATACACCCACTACCAAAGCTTTAGATCTATCAGACAATCAACCTCCTGAGTCCCCTGAAATACAAGCCTTAGTTCATAAACTCCAAGGGTTCTCATTATCTTTAGAAGATTCTGAATTATCCGAAGGTAGTGTTACTTCACAATTCATTTCTTCAAACCCTCTTACTAGGTCACAAAGTGAAAAAATTGGTATTCCTCCAAAGGAATTTCCTTTACCTAGTCGAGTTAAAACCAGAAAAACACCGTCGAAATCAGGTAGTGATATTATTTCTTCATCCCAAACTCACTCATCTTCTTCCCAAACTCAAACCCAGAAGAGTATAGTTATTCCAACAACCTCTACTCAAACACCAATTGTCTCTTCAAGTCCCTCAAGTGTTATCATACCAATGGCACAAAGACCATGGAATAATGCAGGAGATGTTGAAATGCCTGCATCTTTGCATGATTTTCTAGATCATCCTGAAAAATGGCAGCCAAAATTTAGTCCTGACCTTGGTATACAAGCAGAAGAACACATTAATAACTTTATGTTATCTATAAATTTAAATGTAGTACAACATGAAGATGTTGTGCTTAGGTTATTACCTTATACTTTGCAAGGGGCAGCAGGATCCTGGTATTTTTCATTACCATTAGGATCTATTACAAGTTGGGATATTTTCGAGGAACATTTCTTAACCAAATTTGGAGATGATAGATCAATAGCAACTCTAATTAACGATCTCTCCAATTTAAGAGCAGAATCCAAAGAACCTATCAAATATTTCAATTCCCAATTCAATAAACTTTTGAATAAAATTCCGACAACCTCAAAACCTAGTGAGCAAGTCCGAAGTGAATGGTACATAATAGCTTTACCTTCAAATATAGCCATCTTTGTAGATAGAGCTGCTAAACCTAATTTAGCTGAAAATATGAAAGAAGCAATTGCAGTAGAGCGACGGATCATTGCTTTGGATAAAAAGAATGCTAATGAGGAAAGAAAATCCAAAAAATTTAGTTTCAAGCATGATTCAAAGAAGAAAACACCAAGGGATCCTTATGACATGGAAGGCTTACAGAAAGTTCTGAAGACTTTGTCCAATGAAATGATCGAAATTAAAAAACAAGTAGCAGAAACTTCCACCAATAGATCTTTTAGGAACTTTAAAAGAAATCAGAAAACTGAATCTAAACCACCCAATTCAATATCCAACGCAGAATCAGATCTACAAGAAGATACACCTCCATTATCAGAAGAAGAAGAAGAAATAGTTGAATTACATGGGATGTGGGATTTCATTTTGCCTAACTCGGAGAATGAAAAGGAACAAGAAGCCTTGCCAGTAAGTACTAGAAGTAAATCTACAGCAGAACCTATTCAAACAGTCCCCAAGAAGGAAATTTCAACTCTAAATACCAAAGATAAAGCCCCTGTAAAGAAAGCTTCTCCTTTTCCTACACAAAATCAACCATCGTCTTCTAATCCTCCTACAACAACATCTAAGACTCTGGTAGTGTCTGATTCTATGGATTATAACATTGTTGAATACATGAAGAAAACCAGAGCAAATATTTATTTGCATGAACTCAGCAAACTCAAACATCAACAGAAGTTGTTATTGAAAGAATTAAATGCAACACCTATTTCTCCTCTACCAAGTGGTGTAGTTGCCAAAGCAGCCAAAGGATCAGGTAAGCCACCAGATAAAGTATATGCTACCGATACTATTCTTATTGGAGAAAGATCCAATTCTCAGACACCTCCTTTTCTTTTGACTTATGAGATCTATAACAAGAATTTACACAACGGCTTGATGGATTCAGGAGCATCATAAAATATAATGCCTACTTCATTCTACTCAAAATTAAACATTGAACCCCAAAAATCCGCAGTACATATTGTTCAATTAGATCGGACTAAAGTACAAGTTGTGAGAGAAATCAATTCAGTCACTATTAGGTTAGCCTCTGATCCCAGGATAGTCCAAAGAATTGATATTCTAATTGAAAATATTCCTGAGTTTTATGGATTAATATTAAGCAGGGATTGGTCTGCAAAGCTTAATGTTTATATTGCCACCGATTATTCTCACATGTGGCTTCCCCACAAAGGGAAACCGAATCAAATCAAGGTTGAGAGAGAAAAACACATGATGCATATTGTGACAGAATTTGAATAAGAAAATGAACCTGTGGCTTTTAATAACAACATTCTTGGAGGTTATTCTGCTGAATCATTCCTTGGAAATTTCACAACCCCTGAATCACCTTTTTCTATAAATACTTTTACTTCACAAATTGAAAATTTTTCACAAACTTATTCTTCAAGATCCGTTAATTTTTCTGATCAATCTGTAAGTAAAACTGTAGATAAGTCTTTATTTTGGTCCTTGTATTTTGATGGATCAAAATCCAATGATGGCGCAGGAGCTGGATGCATTTTAGTTGATCCAGAGGGAGAAAAAATTATGCTGTCATGCAACCTAGAGTTTTAGTGTATGAATAACACTGTTGAATATGAAGCCTTGATCCAAGGGCTTTATAAATCAATAGGGTTGAATGTTAAATACATGAAAGTGTATATTGATTCCGAAATTGTTATCAGACAAGTAAGAAACACTATCCATTGTCTTTCAGATCATCTTAAACATTATAAATACCTTGTTCAAGATCTTACCACTCAATTTTTAACATTCAAAATCTCTTCTATCCCTAGAACTCAGAATTCAGCAGCTGATTTATTAGCTAATGTCGCTTCCAAGCTTCTCCCAGCTGAGGATTATAATCCAGACAGATTTTCAGTTGAATTAATTTTTCGACCTTTTGTACCTGATAATGTCACCAATTGGAGAGTATTCTATCATGATGAAGATATCTTAAATTTCTTGACTTCATAAAAATATTATGATGACCAAATCATTGATGAAAGTGATCATGATCTTCAAAACACATCAAAAGACAATGAAAATCCTATTCCTAGGTCTGTAGTTAAACTTGAAGATCTATATGGTATCAAAGATAGATTCAAAAAGGTTACCAATGCCAAACTTCAAAGTTCTACTTTGAAGTTTGAATTAGTAAATCCTGGCACTGAGTCTAAACCACAAAAAGTTAATTTAGGACTTGAGTTAACTTCAAAGGAAAGGATTGCTTTCATCAAGCTTATGAATAAGTACAAAAATGTCTTTGCTTGGAATTATGAATATTTGAAAACTTATGATACTTCTGTCACTCAACATACAATTCCAATTCTTTCCGATGTAAAACCAGTGCAACAGAAGTTAAGAAAAATTCATCCCAATCTAGAAAGTCAAATCAAAACATAATTGAATAAACTTTTGAAGGCGAAAATTATTTTTCCTATAATACATTCTAGTTGGGTCTCAAACATGGTGCCTGTCAGGAAGAAGAATGGAGATATTAGAATCTGTATTGATTTTAGAAATCTGAACAAGGCATGCCAAAAATATAACTTCCCATTACCAACAATGGAACAAATACTTCAAAAATTAGCTGGTTCTAAACTAATGTATTTTCTTGATGATTTTTCAGGTTATAATAAAATATTGGTACATCCGGATGATAGGCTGGAAAGTACCTTCAGAACCTTGTGGGGAACTTATGCCTACCAAAAAATGCCTTTTGGTTTGATCAATGCAGGAGCTACTTTCTAGAGATCCATGGATATAGCATTCAAAGGGTTTATTAATAGATCAGTTGTTATCTATCTTGATGACATAACTGTCTTTTCAAAGAAAAGAGCTAATCATCTGCATGATTTGAAACAGATATTTGAACGATGTAGAAGGTTTGGCATTTCTTTGAATCCAAAGAAATATTTCTTTGCTCTCAATGAAGGAAATCTCTTAGGATTTGTTGTGTCTAAAGATGGCATATATATTGACCCCGATAGAGTGAAAGAAATTTCTGATATTTCCTTACCACATAACAAGCAATCCATGCAATCCTTTTTGGGACAGATCAATTTTTTGAAGAGATTTATTCCTGATTTTTCTCAAATAGTTTTACCTTTGCAGAATATGATAAAGAAAAATTCAGTTTTCAAATGGTTGCATAAAGAAAAATAAACCTTCGATTCAATCAAACAGGAAATCATTAATCCACCTACATTAAATACTCCTAATTTTTCTAAACATTTCATTCTGTATACTTTGGCTACTGAAACATCCTATGCTGTCATTTTGACACAACCCAATGATCAACAAGCAGAAGCACCAATCTCTTTCTTTAGCTCTAATCTGCAAGGAGCCGAACTTAATTACTCTGATGTAGAAAAACAAGCCTTTGTTGTGTTTAAATCAATCAAACATTTTAGACCATTTCTCCTAAAGACACATACAAAAATAATTTTCCCATTCTCCGCGGTGAGACAATTTTTAATACAAAAGGAAGTAGGAGAAAAGAGAGCTAATTAGTTAACAGCTTTACAAGAGTATGATATTGATATTAAGCCAGCCGAAATTTTTAGAGGACAAGGTTTTTGAAGATTGTTAGCAGGAGCTTCCAACATACCAAAACATCAAGATCAAGATAATATTGTTCAAGTAAATCAGATAAGTATTATAGATTCTGAATCTCAATATGGTGATCTGATATTTTATTTGAAAAATGGGTATGCTCCTTCTAATCTCAGTTATTAAAACAAGCGCACTTTAAGATTAAAAGCTAAACACTTCGAAATCATTGATGATGTGTTATTTAGAAGAAATTATGATTCCATTCTATTAAGATGTCTTGAAAAAACTAAAGCACACAAGGTGTTGCAGGAATTGCAAGATGGACCAACAGGTGGAAATTTTGGAGGAGACACTACAACCCACAAAATAATCCATGCTAGTTACTATTGGCCTACCTTGTTCAAAGATGCACATGACTAGGTAAGGAAATGCGATACTTGTCAAACTGTTAGTGGGAGACAAAGGAAACCAACCTTTCCTTTACAACCATTAAATATTGAGCAACCATTTGAACAATGGGGACTTGATATTATTGGAGAAATTGTTCCACATTCTTCCAAACAACACAGATACATCCTTACAGCAATGGATTACTTTACAAAATGGGTAGAAGAAATCCCTTTAAAGGTAGCTAATTCTGATGCAATCATTGAATTCATTGATCAGTTCATCATTACCAGGTTTGGTGTACCTAATGCCTTTGTTTTTGATAATGCATCTTATTTTTCTGGAAATAGTATATTGGAATTTGCAATCAAGAGAGGTTTCAAATTGAAATATTCAGCAAATTATTATCCACAAGGTAATGGTTTAGCTCAATCAACAAATAAAAATCTCATCAAAATTACAAAAATAACAATTGATCAGAGTCAAAAGAATTGGCATAAATCTTTAATTTTTGCACTATGGGCTGATCGCATAACTCAAAAAGCTTCAATAGGAACTTCACCTTTTAATCTAGTCCATGGAAAAGAATTTGTTATACCATCAAACCTAGTACTTCCATCTCTAGCCCTAGTCCAATTCATTGAAGATAATCCTTCATCATCTCTTCAATTGAGATTTGATCAAATTCTTAAGTTAGAAGAAGATAGAGAGAAAGCTAAAAGTGTTCATACCAAACATCAACAACTCATAAAATCTTCTTTTGATTCAAGTTCTACCGGATCCAAAACTTTGCAAATTGGTGATATTGTTCTGAAATGGGACAAAGCACACGAAGATAAGGGTAAAAATACCAAATTTCAAATGATGTGGCTTGGACCATTTCAAATTGTTGAAAAGATAGGCTCATCAACGTTCATATTGCAAGATTTAACAGGAAAGAGAGAATATATTTCTGTGAATGGGCTTATCTTGAAAAATTTCTTTTCTTAAGAAGGTAACCCCTTCTTACCTGTACATATTCTATTATGCAAGTTTGTTTGTTTACAAATAAGGTTGTTAATAGTCTTTAATTGAATTTTTACTATTTGAAAATTTCTTTGAGAAAATATTGTAAATACTTATTTATGTAAATAAGAACTTTTAAGGAAATGATTACAGTTTTGGATAGTTAAAATAAAATATTAAACTTTGAGAATCTGTTTAAAACATTTGCAAAATCTTCCGAAACCTTGAAAATATTGTAAATCATTATAAGTTTGTTAAGCAGAGAAAGGTTATCTATAAAAATTAAAGACTTCACCAATTTTGGCACTTAAAACTCTAAGAAAATGTCATCCATTGACTCCTAAGGAGAAAATAATTCACCCCATCCATTAAGGTTGTGATTTTTTAGAATATAATTCTAAAAAATTATTTTTCTAATAATAAAAGATAAGAGGTCTCATCACGAGCCTGCTTACCATGATCATAAGAAGCAATTAAATTGACATTGCCACTACTGCATACCAAACAGGGTAATGGCTTATAATCATAAGACAAGGGGTCTCATCACGAGACAACTTGTTCAATTTGATTACAACTAGTGAATGACATTGTTATCAACTAGCTACCAAACCAGAACAATTGCTTTTAAATTAAAAGAAAAACAAAAAAAACACAAGATAGTATATCCTATGAATTTATTCTTTAAAGAGTCATGCTCTTAGATGGATGGGACAATGAATGATTAATGGTTAAAAGGTAACCCTGTCGAGACTATAAACGTTTGCAGGCAACAGAGGCACTACCTGTTGTCGAGTCATAAAAAGGTATCTTTTTAACACCTATTTATCTCACATTAATTATCAATCCGGGAGCGACTTTTTATTTCAAGAGTGTACTCAGTCTGAGGCAGCAATTTATCCAAGAGTAATGCTGTGAAGATGTAGTACAGAACAAATGCAAAGGTAACAAATTCTTGTAAAGAAACCTACTTATAGTGACATGAATGGAAAGATTAAACTACATCAAGCTTGCAGAACATCGATCAGAGATGCAGTAGCAATAACTCTTTCCCTTAGAAATCGATGCAAGATTACCAATTCTGGGGACTTGGAAGAAAAAGCCTCTATCCTCGACAGTTGGAAATCTTAAAGCAAATGAAACACAAGAAAATTCAATACAAGAAATTTAAAAGAAACGAAAGCTGGAAATGAACAACAACATGTAACTGTAACTCATCTATTTGCTGATCCAAAGCTATGAATCAGAAATAAACAATAAACAGAAATGGAACAACAATATGAAAAACAATCAAATAACTTTGTAATCATAATAAATCTAAATGCAATTATCACACAACATAAATAAAAGAATAGAAATACAAATAGCGGATCGCTCCACTAGGGCCGGGCCCTCAACCGCCGGTGAAAGCACCGCTTGGCTACTGCAGAGCTTGAGAAATGGAATGAAAACACCTCTTTGTATTAATCAAACATGAATTGCTTTTACATCAGTTGCTCTTTGATCACAAGAGTCAAAGAATTACAGTGATACAAAATGAATACAATAATCATCCATTCTCCTCCATCCTCCCCCAATACACAATACATGTTCTCATTTTATAATCAAAAGGAGGAGAAATTAAATAGCAAATATAATCTTCCATAACAACATGATCAACCATAAAATACATTTCCAACAATATTTTAACAAGAGCAAGGCGAATTTGGCTTTGCAGCTGAGATTTGGAGGACGGCCGCAACAAGAGAACTGAGAAAATCGTGCTCGAAGAACCCTGCGTATCTCTCAATACAGGCCGAATTTGGGAAAACCGTTCTTTAATAAAGTTAATTGGGTCCGTTCTGGACAAAACCCATGTTGCGGATTTTCTAGATTCTTCTTCATTTGCCCAGAATCTTAACCGCAAAACTGTCACTTCTTATTCCAGCGGATTTCTGAGTTAGAATATTTCATAATGATTTGGAAATCAAATCTGCAATCTGGCAATTATCTTGGAAACTAAAATGGTGAATGATATTAATAAACCATCATTGATAAAATTATGCATAATAATAATCAATTTATTAAAAATAAAAGAGAAGAAATAATATTCATCCATAAGAGCATAAATCATTATAAAATGGATTTATATGATAAATTATAATAAATGATATGATAAACAAGAGTAAAAGTGGATGAAGTAAGTGATAAAAAGTGGTCGTATTCACGGCCCAACATACCCCCAAACTGAATATATTGCATGTCCTCATGCAATCCAAAAATGAATATATTGCATGTTCTCATGCAATCCAAAGACAAAACCCATGTGTTAACCAAACAAAGAAAATTGTTCATCCCAACCCATGAAATGGATGGAACAAATGCATGTTTCCTCAAATAATGAATATTCAATTTTAGCAATCTTGATAAAGGCATAACAATTTTTGGAGTTGATGTTCAACTGTATATGAAGTTGCAGAAAAATGTAACATAAGTAACAACAAACTTCATTAACCATTTTCTCAAAAATCAGATCGTTTGGATACATGGATCATGAGATATATAAAAAAATGGTTGTAGGTGATAGTGCATAATTTTCGAAATTTTATGAACTAATTTAGTGTGAAATTATCTGGGTTTGTGTATTTTAATGATTCCTCTTTATTATCCAGAAATCACAAGAATTCAGTTCATAGTTTTAAAGATATATGCAAAACAATTTCTGCACCATATACAAATGAAATTGTATGCCTTAAATGAGAAAGAAAGTGGAAAACATCCATCATGTGTAGCAATTCCCCCCCCAAACTGAAGAATTAGCATGTCCTCATGCGATGCTAGAAAACAAAGAGAGGTGGTTGCTACAATTTGTTGAAATCGATGCTTGGTGTAAAACAACATGGAATAAGGGAGGTGTTGAGAATGAATAAGAATATCAATGGATGATAAAGAATATTACTGACATGGTCATAAGAAAGAAATGAAGGAAATCAACACTCCCCCAAACTGAAAGATGAGACGTGTCTAGAAAAATGGGAAGTGGTAAATATATGGAATGAATGATGATAAATAATGCTCAATGGATGTTCATGAAATTCTCCTAAATTCATAATAAATCAGAAAATTATGCTATTTTACCTCAGGTGTTACCTCCGAAAAAAATGTAGAAGGACATGTAAGGACTGACCTTTGTTGAAGCTAATGTAGGCTAAGCGGTTACTGAAAGTGATGCAAAAGATGGAAGCCATGTGCGCGTTCGTGTGCCTTTGCTGTTAGTTGCAATAGTGTGATCGTGCTGCAAATAGAATTTTCCCCCATACTTGTTGTTCTCTTGTAAACAAATCACAATTCTGTATGCAATTTTCTTGAATCCACAGTTTTAGTTTTAAATGGAAACAAATAAGACAAATGCAAAAAGTTCAATCAGCAAAAATTCTGTAGAAATGCAGTATGAATATTGTGGCAAAATGGCAGCGTACTGCACAACAATTATACAACATGGAAAGACATACATACTTATGATACAATCAATGAAATTATAGCATTTACTGAAATCCACGCATGTAATGAATCGTTAATAAATAGAAAATCATTTTGTAATGATTTAAATACGAGGAGAAGGGACAACATATGATAACCATAAGTATAATTGCGTTATTTACCACTTTGGATTAATATGATCGACTTATAATGATTTTCATGTATAATAGGTTCGGAGGTAAGGGATTCATATTTTCATTTGACATTTAAATAAAGATATAGGAAAAGGGTTAAATATAACTATTGATGTGTATAAGTGTGACTCCAATACCATCAGCAGAGCTCTGCTGCCCACAGGTGTCCATAACCTTGACAGAGTTGCTTTCTTACCCATGGAACCATTGTCCTTTATGTATGCTGAGGAAGTGCTTTTTTATTGAATATCATGATGGAGGCCATTGTGCTGGCTTGGTGACAAGATAAACCACAATGCCATTCACCAGGAAGAAGTGCAAGGTGGGCATGCCGACTCGTGATGAGACCTCCTGTTCCAAGGACTTCTTGATTTTTTCAATTGTCTGTTGGACCATTTCCCTGGTTTGGTGGCCATAATGGGAATGCCACTTCACTGCCTTCCCTATGATCACGGTAGGCTGGCTCTTGGTGAGACCCCCTATCCTCCATCTGCAAAATCATTATTAATAAAATATATAAATATTTTTCTTTTCATATAGCACTTTCCTATTTAGTCATAAAGGATGGCTCAACACTCCTTAAGAGTAGGAATGGTGGAAGAAGTCTGAACAGCTCAATAGAAGAGAATATGCCCTTGTTCCTACTCCATAAGTAAAAATCAAAGAAAGTTATAAAATATGGGGAAGAACCAACATGATAAATATAATCGATCATATGAATTTAGCGGTAATAAGACAACAAAATCATGTTATTGATTATGTCCCTTTTTCCTTTTTCTTATCATTACTAAACAACTTTCTTAAAAATGACGATTTCTTTTGATTTGCTGATTACAGTAAGCTCTAATTTGTATGATTGTGTATTCTTTCATAAATTGTATGTTTTTCTTTCAAAAAGTCATGAAAAATTCAAAAAAAATTCTAAAAATGTTGTTTAAAAAACAAGAAAAATGCACTCAAAAAGTGTTGTTCCTTTGAAAAGGAACAACAAAAACAATCTGCGAAAATGTTGTTCCTTTGGAAAGGAACTGCAAGAACAGTCTGCGAAAATGTTGTTCCTTTGGAAAGGAATAGCAAGAATAGTCGGGGTCGTTCCTTTTGAAAGGAACAGCAAAAATGAACGGTGTTGTTCCTTTTGAAAGGAACAGCAAAACTGAGCGGCGCTGTTCCTTTTGAAAGGAACAGCAAAATGAGCGACGATGCTCCTTTTGAAAGGAACAATAAAAACATGCAACAAAAATGTTGTTCTTTTAAAAAAAAAACAAAACAAAACAAAAAGGAAAAAAAAAAAAAGATAAAGGAAAGAAAAACGCTAATATGCAATCCATTGCCAAGCAAATCCAATCAAATAGAAAGGAAATTTTATGTACAGGTTTCAAGAAATTTTTTTACAGAATTGCAGCTATTGAAGAATTGTCTTCTGTAACTGAAGCTTGCATGGTGGGTTCCTTATTGTTTAATTGCAAATGGAACGGAAACTATAATTTGGAGGGATGAATACCTGAAACACAAAAACATAAAAGAAATCAGAAAAGAAACAACACTTTATTAAGTTACAACAGCTATGATGTTATTTCTAAGAGAATATCAAATCTATTAATGGAAAAAAATGATCTTTTGAAAAATGTTTGGCAGCAGTGGCATGAATCTTCAAATGGGAACAAATTCTTCATTTCTTCTGTTATGAAACCGTTAGGTAATGAACTAGATGAAATGCCCTTGTTTTACTAAAATTTCTTTCAAGAATCACTCGTCCATAAATTGACCTTTTTTGTTCTCCTGAGACCTGCAAAAAACGAGTGTCTACCTGCAATAAAACATTAAATCATGGAGAAAGAGAGGTGTGCGGGCTCTCCTAATCCAAGAATTATGCAAAAAACTAACAAGTAGTTACTCTATAGAACAAGTCCACGGAAAAATAAAACAAATTATATTTGCTACCTGCGGGAGAGCAGTGGTCGACGATACTAACCAGCAGTGTTTTAATCATACCTTCTTTTTTTTTTGTCCAATTTGAGTGATTCCAAAGCCAAATGAGAGATAATTCAAAGGGATATCTCCATTAGAAACATGTTTTAAAAATTCCATGTAATGGTATGTTAAACATGCTTAGAACAACCTGCATAATAGAGTCATTTTCGATTTTCCATCTCAGACCAACAGTTGGTATTTCAAGTATAAATTTTTCGTTTGATGGCGGATTGAACCGATTAAAATTGGAGATTAAAGTAGATTCATTTATTGATCTCCAATAAAAACAGGTTTTGAAGACAAAAATAATTGATGGGTCAAATATGTTAAGGAACAGCCGAGAAAACAGAGTTTCAAGAGTGCTGATTTATGATAGGATGTCAGTATTTTCGTCATAAATTCCTCATACGATATTAAAATTGAGTGATTCAAATTGCGTTGTAAACTAGATTCATAGAGGAATCTACCATAGAAACAGGTTTTAAAAATATAGCCATTTAGACCTCCAAAAACTGACTGTCCCAACTCTGTTCCTGAGCTGCCTACTAGACACCCTGTCAATGTTTTGGTTGTAAATTTTTTCGTTTCAAATCCAAATTGAGTGATTCCAATTGGGTTAGAAAGTAGAAATCAAGGGCTACTTAGGATAGAAACAGGTTTTAAAAATATTCGATTTTGGTCCCCCAAAACATGACTGTCCCAACTTTATTTTCAGGAATTTCATCAAGCCCGCAAGCCAAAAAATATGATATTTAAGAAATTTTTCCATATTGATGATAAAAATGATATAAGTGTTTGTAGAATTGTTGTTTGCAATATAATTCATCTACATACACAGATAAATTAGAATATTTATCATCAATGTTGATTTCACAGTGTGTTGAAACATAAAAACAACTATTCTTACAAAAATAAAAAAAAATGTGTTTGTTTTATTTTCTCTTTTATTTATTTCTCCACTATCCTACTCTGAATTGAAAAATGAATATGATTACGTATAAGAGTATTTCCAGTGGAGCCATTTTCGAAATAAGGCTTCAATTATGTACATACCCAAATTTGAAAGATTTATGTTAATAAAAATTAGGGTATGAGAAGCCAACTTCCCTTGAAAAGATGATGTCAAAAATTGTTGAAGAATGGAGTGATGTTGCAAACAAATGATGGAGTGAAACCAATCTTCAATATATTCTTTACTTCCTTGATTTCCCATAGCCATCATATCATGAAGTTCTTGAGCTTTTAAAATGGTTTGTTGATGCAAACTAGAAAAAACTTCATTTTCTTTCATAACTTTTGCAATTTTTGGATTTGATTCATTCTGAGTCTCAGTGTAAGTTTTCTCCAATGGTGCATGTGAGATAGAATGGGTGGGAAGGGCGGCTGAATTTTGCAGTTCAACACTGTAAGGATGTTGTACTGGTTTATTATGGTGAAGGTGTGGAATGAGTTGAGCAGGAGATTGTGTAGGGAATGGAGCCTCTTGATGATGTAGTTGATTGTGTTGAGTGGATGATTTTGATCGGCAAACAAGGTGTTGTGGAAGAGCTGGAAGATGTGTTTGTGCTACAAGATGAGGGAGAGTAGTCATGCAATCATAAGGTGAACCATTCCAAACTTGCAAACAAGATTGGTGGTGGTTATATTGAGATTGGCATGGCTGCCCTAACATATGAGTATTCCATAACGAATTATGCAAGTAAGAGAATGGAGAGGAAGTGTTTTGAATCATACCTATAGGCCATGATTTCCATGGTTTTGACCTTGTTGCAGCTTCCGCATCTCTTTGATATGCTACTTCCAAATTATATAAGGAAGAGTGATTATCTATGGGATGCTCCTTTTGGTAATGAGGGCAAAACACTTCATCAAATTGTTGATTTCTCTGAACCTGCAAAACATTCAATTGTGAGTTTAGAGAGCTAATAAAATCATATTTAAAATTTTCAAATAAAACCTTGATTTCAGCTCTTATGTCTTCTGTTCTTGTAGCAGATTTGGAAAAGAAAGAACAAACATCTCTAGAATTCTTACCAGCCTTAGAAATTCCTCTTGAATACCTTATGCACAATTCACAAACATCATCATATGATAACTGAAAAACATCACCTTTTCCTATCAGATTTAAGAGTTCTAAAAATTCATCTTTGATTCCTTTAAGAATGAGTGTTTTCAAGATCTCTTTTTCCAAATGCTTATGCTTTGATTTTTGAAGGTTATATCGAAATCGCTCTACATAGTCCTCCAAGCTTTCATCTTCCCTTTGTGTCATACCGAAAATATCTTCATTGGATTTGCAATAGTCTTGGTACTTCTTCAAGAATATGTTCTTCATGTCCTCCCATGTTTGGATGCAGTTTCCACCTAGGCTCATGAACCATCGGAGAGCTGCTCCTTTTAGAGTAAGAGGAAACATTTTCAATCTTTGATCATTAGTACAATAATCATATCCTCTACAAAGTATTTCAAACTCAAATAAGAATGTATCTGGATCTTCATTTGTCAAACCATGAAAATTTGGTAGAGACAATGGGGGAATTATGTGCATTTGTGTCACTCCTCTTAGATCTTTGATAGGGAATTCAAAAGTTACAATTTCAGCCATTTCTTACCATAATAGAAGATGTTCTTCAGGCGTTTCTTTAAGGATCCTCCTTCCAATGTTCCTGTCAATTGGTTAGTGAAATGGGTGGTGCTTACATCACCACTCGAGGGGAATTACAAGATTTTTTCAAAAAAGACTCTACCTCTAAAATTCAAAAAAACGCAAGCATTCATTCCTACCTTAAGCTTTTACTCAATTCTGCTGTGAAGCGGGCCAGTGAACAAGTGTGTTTCTTGCTCGGTGCGCAGGTTCTTACCTTCCGTCTTTAATACCCAATTCTTCCCAAGAAGAAAAAAATTAAATATGCATCACTCTTTCTAAATGGCATACACTCTCCCCGGCAACGGCGCCAAAATGTCGAGGCATAAAAACGTATCTTTTGAACACCTATTTATCTCACATTAATTATCAATCCGGGAGCGACTTTTTATTTCAAGAGTGTACTCAGTCTGAGGCAGCAATTTATCCAAGAGTAATGCTGTGAAGATGTAGTACAGAACAAATGCAAAGGTAACAAATGCTTGTAAAGAAACCTACTTACAATGACATGAATGGAAAGATTAAACTACATCAATCTTGCAATACATCGATCAGGGATGTAGTAGGAATAACTCTTTCCCTTAGAAATCGATGCAAGATTACCAATTCTGGGGACTTGGAAGCGAAAGCCTCTATCCTCTACAGTTGGAAATCTTAAAGCAATTGAAACACAAGCAAAATCAATTTAAGAGAAACGCAATCTGAAAAGGAACAACAACGTATAACTGTAACTCATCTATTTGCAAATCGAAAGCTGTAAATAAACAATGAACAGAAAGTGGAACAGTAACATGAAATGAACATAAATCAAATAACTCTGTAATCGTAATAAATCTACATGCAATTATCACACAACAGAAATAAAAGAATAGAAATACAAGCAACGGATCGCTCCACCAGGGCTGAGCCCTCAACCACCAGTGAAAGCGCCGTTGGGCTACTGCAGAGCTTGAGAAATGGAATGAAAACGCCTCTTTGTATTAATCAAACATGAATTCCTTTTACATCAGTTGCTCTTTGATCACAAGAGTCAAGGAATTACAATGATACAAAATGAATACAATAATCATCCATTCTCCTCCATCCTCCCCCAATACACAATACATGTTCTCCTTTTATAATCAGAAGGAGGAGAAATTAAATAGCAAATATAATCTTCCATAACAATATGATCAACCAGAAAATATATTTCCAACAATCTTTGAACAAGAGCAAGGCGAATTTGGCTTTGCAGCTGAGATTTGGAGGACGGCCGCAACAACAGAACTGAGAAAATCGTGCTCAAATAACCCTGCGTTTCTCTCAATACAGGCTGAATTTGGGCAAACTGTTATTTAATAAAGTTAATTGGGTCCGTTCTAGACAAAACCCATGTTCCATATTTTCTAGATTCTTCTTCATTTGCTCAGAATCTTAACCGAAAAACTGTCACTTCTTATTCCACCGGATTTCTGAGTTGGAATATCTCATGATGATTTGGAAATCAAATCTGTAATTTAGGAAATATATTGGAGGCTAAAATGATAAATGATATTAATAAACCGTCATTGATAAAATTGTGCATAATAATAATCAATTTATTAAAAACAAAGGAGAAGAAATAATATTCATCCATAAGAGCATAAATCATTATAAGATGGATTTATATGATAAATTATAATAAATGATATGATAAACAAGAGTAAAAGTGGATGAAGTAAGTGATAAAAAGTGGTCGTATTCACGGCCCAACACTATAACAATAGAGTAAATCAAAAAGCTAAGAATGGAGGGCCCCCCTACTTTATCTTTATCAACCAATCAAAGCTTAATAAAACCAAAAAAATGTTTTTATTTTTGAGGAATTCAAAAGAAATTGTAGGTGATTTTTTATTTTCTTTTTCAGAGTTAGATTTTATTTAAAATTTTCTAAGATAGTTTTCAGTATCTTTAAAACTTTTTACTTACTAAAAGTATAATGTTCATTTTATTTTTTCAGAGATAACTGTTTCTTCCAGTGAATCGCCAATTGTTGTACTGTTCAACAACCCTCCCCATTTTTAAAATTTTAGAATAAATTTCATTTAGAAATGGGTCCCCTTTCTTTAAAATAGAAATAAAAAAACTTTGATGAAATCCGATCATCATAAAATAAAAAACAATAAAAATATTCATGTATCGCATATCGCATATCTCAGGTGAAAATAAAAAAATGTAACATTAAATTTATTCTGAACCAATCAACTATAAATATTATATCGCATCGACACAAAATATAAAAGTTTTCATGTTAAAAAGTCTGAAGCGATAAAGTAAATCGCAATCGCAAATCGGTAGAGTGTTATGTTTTCATATTTTCTTTGCAAAACTCCGATGCAATGAGACTTATCAGTAATTGCATTTCGGATAAGTCATATGTCGTTTGGTCTATTTGATAAACTCCGATGCGATGTCATAATTGCAATCGCATTTCAATAAAGCAACATCACGACTACTTGTTTTATAAAATATCCGATGCGATGGACCCCACCATCATCGCAATCGCATTTCGGCAAAAATCATGTACAACTCAATTCCTTTGAAAATATCCGATGCGATATGACTTTATCAAAAATCACAAATCAAGAAAACATGAGATGTATTTTTGTTTTTCCTTTCGAAAACTCCGATGTGATGAATCATCAGTCTTCACTAATCACTATTTGCACTTCATATATATCATTTATCGGCCTATCGCAATCGAAAGCCTCAAAAGGACATTTTTACATTAATATTTCAATATTGCCGATCTTCGATTGTACGAGCATCATTAATTTGAAAATCAAACGAATTATGGTAATCGATTCTATTATGAATGCATGAGTGTGACTTTTCTTTAAGGCATTCAATTTTAAGACAGAGTTAATCAATTTGGTATCATTAATAAAATATTTTCACATGGTTGCTCCTCTAACTCCATTTCTTCCCGCTTCTGAAAGGTTCTTCTCATTTTCAGAGTTGTAGAACATCATTCCCTCTCAGTCGCCGAATTTGTGAAATTATACCAGATGAAGAAAATGTCCAAGAAACTTAAGAAATCAAGAGTTGATGCCGTCTCAAAGACCGCTACCACTACCACAATGGAAAAAGAAAAGCTAGCCAAGATAAAGCTAGTTACAGATACTACATGCCAAGGTCTCGGAAAGATTTCCTGGGAAGAAGTCTATAACTTGCTTGAAGCAGAAAATCCTATAGTTACAGAAGTAAAGGCGACGGTGCCAGATGAAGCATCAGATTCAGATGATAGTCCTCTCAAATAACTTGCAAATTATTTTCTTCATAGAATTGCAACTCGGGTGAATGTATTCCCATATTATGACATAATACGATGGGTGATAGAAAATACCACCATCACAAATAGAACATTCATAACAGTTGGGGGAAAGATGTTTTGGTCCTTTAGAGCAGAAGACATCAAAGCAATGTACCATCTGCCAGATCCTCAAAAGACCTACAACAAAGCCTTCATAGAAGATTTCACCTCAAGCAATGAAATTGAATCAATCCCAATTAAAGAACGGAGACGAGCTCCAGACAAAAATAAGCATGAGACCTCAGGTATGTATTCTGTAGAGTCTCTCGCACCTCCGTATTTCTACGCTGCTACCATGATGTGCAGACTTTTTGGGAATGATAATTCTGCAAGGTTTTCTATTCAAATGGTACCCCTGATTGAGGCCGCTCTTGGTTCTGTTATTATGGATTGGTCAATTATTTTATCCGACAAAATAGAAAATAATATTCTGGATTATAGAAGAAGTAAGCATACTGGAAATTTTTCCCCATTTCATTTCTGTGCTTATATTTTAGATGCCTTGTGTTTTAATTCTGAATTTCCTATTATGGGTTGGAAATGGACTCCTCAAGATCCTATCCCTATACACATCTACTATAAGCATTTGTGGAAAAACCATTTCAAGAACCATGTATACATAATTTTCCATGGCTATATGTTGCCTATTTACCAGACCATTTTTAACCAACCCCCTCCTCGGCTCTCTGATAAGGCAAAAATTGACATATCCCAAATCAGAAATTGGTTCGGTGAAGAGAATTTCGCCTATATTAGAGTATTTGGAAGCATTTTTGAGCCTCATGTCTTACCTCTATATGTCCCTGATAAACTTTTATCCCAAGAGATTTCTTACCAGTTGACAGAAAAAGGGATGTCCAGGTGTTTAAAGAATTCCAAAAAATTGATGTGGCCTACCTTTCCTTTCCATTGTGGAACCTATACCCTTAATGATTTTAAGCATGCTGAAAAAGAAGTCCTTAAGATACGAGATCTTAAGCTTGCAACCGTTCCAGGCAGACAATATGATCCAAATAAAGTAGCTTTTGATTTCACAAATTTGGTCCAAATTGTTAAGTTTGAGCATGAGCCTGATGACTTTGATGATTTATTTGTCTCAATTGGGAAATTTTCCCAAGTTTATGATCTAGCTAAATCTAAGTTTCAAGCAGAAGATACAAATAAATTTATGCAATTCAGAAGCCAGAGATTACTTAAATTTCCCCCTGACCAGCTGAGGATTCCTTTACAAGAAAATAAAAGTATTGAAATAGAACAAAAGGAAAAGGAATATACAGCCAGAAAAACAGAGAAAGAAGTGACAACCAGCAAAATTGATGTGCAGTCAGAGAAGGAGAATACAGGTAGCAAGCATGATGTGCAGTCTGAAAAAGAAGATACAGGTAATAAGCTCGATGATCAACTTGAAAGAGAAAATGCCTCACAGAAAGAAGGAAATTCTACTGAAATGATTATTACTCCCCATTTGCTACAACAGTATGAACAATTCGCTCAGCAAATAGGAGAACAAAACAATCCTCAAGTTGATAATTTGAACAATCAGGATATTGAGATCATTCCTGAAAATCCATCTGAAGAAATTATGCTGAGAGTTGAATACATACCTCCTCTGAATATCTTTTACAACCCTAAGCATAGGGATGTTGTCAGAAAAAAAAGAAAGAGAAGGAGGATTGATCAAGGACCACTTGCAACTCCACAAGTTGAATTAATGAATGTTGTTTGGAAGAACACTAAAGTAAATCCTTCAGAGGACCTTACCAAACTATCACAATATGCAGGTGCATATAGTGCAACTACTATAGATAAAGCTACTGAAGTCACTCAATTGGTAAAACAAAAAGACTTACAGATAGCATTATTAGAAGAAATAACAACAGGTGATCAACAAAAGATATTACAGTTAGAGCAACAATTGGAAGAAGAAAGACTCAGAGTCAAACAATTAGAAGAACAATTGAGTATTGAAAAGAAGAAGCTTGATCAACAAGCTTTAAATAAACAAAAACAGTTGTCTCAAGAGGTATCCAAATTGCAGACATTGCTGCAAAATGAAAAGACTACCAAAGAAGAGCAAGGTAAAATATTTCAAGCAAGATTGGATAAATTCAAGGATTATCCTAAAATTGACCAATTCAAAATAGAAGCTCTGGAAACAAGTAAGTTGTTATCTCAACAGTTGGATGATCTGTGTCGAAAAATTGCACAAGCAGAACCTCTATGTGAAATAAAATCATCTCTCATTGATGAAGTAGTCAACAGAAGAACAGAATTTGAAAATGCAGATGATAGGATTTCAGAATTTATTTCATGGCAGGACTCAGAACAGGGAAAAATTGCAAATCTTCCTAGAATTTAAGAAAAGCATAAAGAGATTTTATTTTCTGAATGGGAAACACAACTGATTAAAGAAGAATGTGCTACATCAAGAGCAAGAGCCATAATGAAAAATCTTACACAATTGGTTAATAATAGTCTATATGCAGCTAATTTAATTTCAGATTGTACTCCAGGAAAGCTGCCAAGGGTAAGAGACACTGATACTAGGTGAAAGAAGGAATCAATCAATCAGAATCAAAAAATCAATAAAATACAAGAAATTACATGGGATGTCCTATGGACATATTTGATTAAACCACAAAGTCAGATGATGGCAATCAAATGCCTTTCTAATGCCATCAATTTCATCATTCCAGAGCTCTTCGGTGCCACATACACCAGTCAGTTGCATTCGAGGCTGAGTCATCCAACCGAAGTTAAAGATATGCTTAAAATCCGCTAGCTTAGCACATTGGATGTTGAATAAATTCAATGAATTTGTTTTTTGGATATCACAAGTCTATTCTTGGATATCCGATGATCGTTTCTAGCATAAATTTTAGTTGATTTTTTTTTGAATTTCCTATTTAAACCCATTTCAAGCATTTTAGAAAGGGTCCTGAATTTGTAATATTTTGGGCTTGGACAATACATTTATGTACTCCTTGAATGTTTATTTTTATAAAGGATCATATCTTGTGATTTCATGGTGAATTATTTTTTAGAGTTGCATTTCTGTACCTTGAAGGTTGTTCTAAGTTAAAGCGCAGGATCAGAATATCAAATTGCATCAGGAAGATATCAAATGTATCTGGTATTTCTATCGATTTCGTTTTATTTTCTTTATGTGATGAAATATTCTCATTAAAATTTGCTATCGCTTATATATACTTGTTTCTCAAATATTTCTTTATCATATCATTTATGAAGATAGAGGGATATCATCTTTCATTTCAAGTGTAAACTGTTAGACTCCTATACCAATAGGTGTCATTTTTCATGATTGACTTGTTGAACTATGCAATATGTCAAACCTTTTTCTGGTTGCAAAGGTGTTCCATATTTTCAAAAAATAAAAAATTTTAAAAAATGTAAAGAGGGTATACCCTAAAAGAAAAATCAAAGGGTTAAAAGAATAAAATGGTCAAAAGATGAAAGAAATGAACCCCAAAGAAAAAATAGACCAGGAAAGTGTGCAAGTCTAAATGCCACTACTATTTCATTTTCTGTAATAAGTAATTGTGTGCAGCTTGTCAAACTTTTGCCACAATTTGTGAAGAGTCATATTGTTTAAACTTGACTAATTCATGTTTCAATTTCATGTTGTAGAATAGAGAATAAATATCTGGTCAAACGGTTTAATCTTGGTAGATAAGTAGATAGGTAGAGTTAATAAAAGGTGCTCAACAGTTTAATCTGAGCCCTTGGATGTAATAAGTGTAGACTTAGATAGGTTTTCCATGTAAAAGAAAAAGAAGATTGATAAGGGTTTTCCAGTCTAAGTGCACCCTAATAAAGAAGACAAAATGGTAGGGTAAAGTAAGTAGGGTAGGTAGATGTTGTTGCAAGATTGCATGTGATGAATGATGGTTCTAAATGTGTTCAATTTTACTTTCATCACAAGTGCAAAGGCAGATACTACATTGGAAAAAGTTCACAGCAGAGCAAAGTCAAATTATTAACTTCCCCTCTCATTTTCCCTAAACATTTCACTAATTTCCCTAAGCACTAAGGTATTTGAAGATTAGAGGGGCTCAAGGCATTTCCTTGACTTTTGGAGGGACCGGACCCTCGGCCCAATAATTGAAAAGACCTAAGTACTTGAAAACATCCATTATCACATTCATTCATCTTTTTCCTAAGTAAAATCCCATTTTACTTAGGAAAATCCTTCAATATTCCATGAAAAGCCCTCAAAATCACTTTTTATTCTAAGTCTAAGTGATGAAAGTATAATAATGCTATTTACTTTTGAATTCTCACTTTCTTGGTTATATTTAAGTATTTTGAGTTTACATTGTCCCTTGTCATATTAACTCTAATTTATATATTAACTCCCTATGAAAATCACCTTTTCCTATGTATATAATTCCTTTTCATATAATATTCCCAAAACCCATGTATTATAGCTATTTTAGCCAAAAGTATTTTATTCCAACTTATTCAAATCAAAAACCCACAATATGTTCCCTTTTGGCTAAAATATAACATTAAATCTATTCCCGCCCCCTATGGTAATAAATCACATTGGTTTAATTACCATATATTAAAAATATACGAAAAAGGTTTAAACATATGTATATATGTTTAAAACAGAAAAATAAACCCAAAGTTTAATTAAAACCAAACTTTGAAATAAATCATCCCTGCGCATTTAACATTTCCCGACCATTTTTCCATATGGGATTAATTAATCCTTAAGATTAATTAATAACCAAACCCTCCAATCAAACGCCTCCCGAAATGATTAATTCATATTAAATCATGTCGGTCCCACCCATTAAATATCCGTCAACTCCATATCTCGTCAACCATTGGATCGATCCGCCCAAGATCAACGGCTCGCATCGATTCCGCTGGCCATCCCCCATCCAAAAGATAACGTGCAAAATAAAAGTGGTTTTCGAATAGTGCCATTGCTACGTGTCAAGCGCTGTATCGCTTCGCTGCTCATCCGCCCAAAACTGCCTTCGCTCATAAGCGGTGCGGAAAAAACCGCTTACCATTTTCCCCCCCGTGACTCACCTCCCGTACAGAATGACGTTAGTCATTAAAATAATAAAAATTCCCCCCCCCCCATTTTACTTTGCCAATAAAACAAAAAATTCGTGTCTTTTCCATTATTCTGCACGAACTGAATGAATACACCCTCCACGCAGAAAATTTGAATTTCAAATTTCCGAAGTCTGCCAACCTTTATCCTGTCAAAGAAAATTGCAGTCGAGCCTCTCAGAAGATTATCCACACTCACCCGCGTCTGTTCGAAACGTTCTTTTCTCCAAAAACAGGTATTTATGCTAAAAACGCACTGAACTCTGTAAGAAACTCGGTTTTCCTCTTTCTTTTACTGAAACAGAGTTAAAAAATTGATTGCTAGTTCATTCCTTAATCCCGAAGAACTGTAATTGATTTCCCAACCTGAAATTGTACCTGTTTCTCCGGTCGAAACCTGTAATTTTGCTCAATCTTTCACCATAAGCCGAATTTCCATTTTTGAATCCACAAGAACCAAAAATGGAAGCTCCTGTGGCTTTAAACGTCGCCCCATTGAACGCCGCTCACAGAGACCTGGATTATTTATCATTAGTCGACAGGGATTTCCAAATCAAAGACCTGAGTTTTAGTGAAAGCCCTCTTCGAATTTTTCGTCGCTGCAGAGACAATTATTTGAATGGCTTGGATACGATTGGGTTATGGGAATCTAATCTTCCCCGATACCTCTTTCCCTCTGTTCATATTTTCCCTGAAATAATCCATTTTTTCCATGCCAATTATGATCCTAACCAGAGAGTAGTCTTATCCCCAAACCAAGACATCCTTTTCCCAATTACTGCTCAGTCAATCAATGAGATGCTTCATTTTCAACTCGATCAAGCCCTCACTCCTCTGTCCATGGGAGACCTTCTTGAGAAATCCACAAAACTATCCCATGAAGAATTAAGCCGCATCTGTCAGACCTTTATGTTGCCTGATCACCAGCCTAAAGGCCCTCCCCCTTATGGAAATGCTTTTTTCACTGAGGAGGGTAGACTTGTTGTGGATATGATATCTTTCATAATGGGCTTTAATACCAGTGAATTTGTTGACCATTTAGTTCTAGTATTATTGTCTATTTTTACCCCTGGACAACCTCCTGCTGTCAGGTATGACTTTGCATCTTACATAGCCAACAAAATCCATGATAAATTCATGAGATTGGAAAATGAGAAAGTGTTCAAATATTCCTCTGTCATCTATCACCTCATGATATATTACCAGTCTGAAAAATTCCCTTTCTATACCAAAAATATTGATGCCCAGGGGAATCCTAGGCCTGTTATCTTTTGGTCATCCATCACCCATAGTTCTCCAGATTCTCCCTATTCCTATAATGAGTTCATTGATATTTTTATACACCCTGCAACTACCTTGTTGATAGGAGTTTCTCCTCCAAGACTCAGCAATGAAATCAAGAAAACTCTACAACTATCAAAAAAATACAAGATTGGTTATTGGTACTTGTACCAAAATCACACAGAAGTCAAGATATATGGATGTGAATTATGTCCATTTAAATTGCCAAAATATGTCCCCATGAGACTTTTTGCATTAGAGTACTTCAGGCAAATGAATAACTCTGATATAATTCATTTTTGTAATGCAAAGAAGAAGGCTCAACTCCGGATAAAAAGTCAATTAGGTCTGTTTATCTGTAACTCTAGGGATGGAGGGGAAGAAGCTGAAAAGATACTACAAGACCGTTTCAGATTACAGAAGAGTTTCTATTGGGCGCCTTATGACCCATTCAACTTCATTTGTGATAAAAGAATGAAAAATAAATCAGCACCATACATTCATCAGAGAATTCCGAAGATTGAAAAATATGCTAATACAGATGAATGGATAGAAGGCACATTGATAGAGCATGATATTAAGCAGGTCAATATGAGAAATGTTATGAAAGATCTTGAGAAGATGCTTGACCTAGACTCTTTTGTACGGGTACCAAGATCAGAAGTTGGCCCTTCCTCAACTGGGATTATTCAACAGGGGTTACAAGAAAATATTGCGGTAGAATCAAAAGGAAAAGAAAAAGAATCGGACATACAAGTAATTGAAAAATTCACAATGACAGAGCAACCAGAGACATCCAAAGAATAAGGTCAGGTACAAATCACTCCAGTTCAGATCAATTAGACATAAATTGCCAATCTTCAAAGTCCTCTTAATATGGAAAAAGGGAAAAAGAGAGAAACTGAAACATCTACCCCTGGTGATAGATCTACAGAGCAGCATGATACTAAAAGGCAGAGATTGAATCCTCTTCCATAAGTTGAATCATTTCAATAAATCTCTGACAACCAAGAAAGAGAAGACAGTCAGCAAACAGGAACAGTTAGTGGAGCATCCATTACTTCACAAGGGAAAGAATTACAAAAGCACCAAAGTATTGAAATATCTTCTTTCAAAAGACCAGTTAAGGATACAGGGGACATAAAAAATACATTTATCAATATCAAGGCAAGAAATGATCCACTGAAAATGCAAGTATATAATCAATATCTGAAAATGGCCCCGAAGAATCAAGAAAGATTGATGTCAGCTTTTGACATTCAACAGGGCAAAATGTTAATGAGCCATTTCAAACCCAAGGTGCAGCAACCCCAAACAACTGCTGATTATATTAGAACAAACTTTGAAGTCCTAGCCAAGGATATACATCCTTTAGACCAGATTGAATTACATAAGAAGACTGGGGAAATGATCTATTCCACTTTGACTGATAAAGCCATGGCAGCTCACAGGTTACAGGATTTTTTGGAGAACACCAATACACAATTGCAACTTGAAAAGGCTTCTTCTCAAGCAAAAGAAAACATAATAAAAACATTGGAGGAAATAATAATTGGATTAGGTCACAATCCAAAGGATGTCAAAGGTATAGAAGCATTAATAAAGAAAAAGGATGATGACATTGCAGCATTGAGAAAGCAGTTGAAATTGCCAGCTTCTAGACATCCTCAAACTGAAGAAGTAATAAAGAAGAATTCTGAAGAGGAAATGATGGATTTGCTCTTAAAAATGAATGAGCAACTGACTGAAACAGAAAAAGAGCTGGAGCAAGCATTGAAATACAAACAATCTGCTCTTCCAACATCTGCAACAGAGGCAACTACAGGTACAGGTACACAGCAAACGGGTCAGCCAGCAGAGTCATCACAGGTAGATATTTCAAATTTGAGCACAGAAGTATTAGTAAAGAAAATGAATGACTTGAGACTTCAAGTAACAGAACTTCAACAGACAAAGTTACAGCTTGTTAATTTGGAATAGAAATATGATCTTTCAAAAATGAGTGTTGCTGACAAATCAAGAGAAATCAAGAGATTGGAAAATTTGGTTAAAGCATTAGAAAAGGATCTCACATTGGAGAAGCCTTTGAGAGAAATAAATGATATTCTTTGGGATAACATTAGCGAGTCAATAAAAGATATCTGGTCCTCAATCCAGATAATGTACGAACAGAATGATTTGGTCAGAGTAGCTCTAGATGAAGTTGAGAATACACGAGCAGAATTAGGAAATAGGCCTGAGGAAGCCAATCAGCTTATACAATTTCTAAACACTCAAACCAGATAGCAACTTGCAGATTTAGGTATTCAAGACAAAACTGCAACAATCCTGGAGATAAAAAGAGTTTTTACTAAGAGAATTCTTATGCAGAATTTAGAAAGAAGATGATTTGACATGCAAACTGAAATCCTTGATTTCAGAAAAAAGTTTGATGTTTTATTGAATAAAGGGTTGCCTAGCCCTATGATGTCAGAAGATAAAATAATGGACCTGGAAACTTGTGTTAGGAAATTGGACATACATGCTCACAATCTTGCCAATTCCTCAGCTAGTTCATCACAAGCAACATTACCTACAGGAAGAAATATTCATGACAGATTAGAGAATTTGTTTTATCTAGAACATGAAGTAAGGCATTTGTTTCCTAACCAGCCTAATTTTTTCAGATATACCGAGGCTGATGAAACATTAAGGAAGCTTCAACGGACAAAAATAGTAGAAGATAAATGGTGGGAAGACTTGTTGGAAATTTTGTAAAATTTATCCTTATTTGAAATTTTGCCTATTTACCACAGTATAAGGGATAAAGGACAAAACAAAGGTCAAAGATTATTAGTTCAGTTGAAAGTGTATCAGTAAAAACAAAGAGTATCTGTGAAGCAAGTCAGTTAGCACAAAATTACTGAAGAAGACAACGATGAGCCCAAATATAGGTCCAGCCTCCAGCACATTCTCGAAATGAGGAAACAGCACAACATCGGTTACTTCTTGTCTTATCCATGAGACCATCTGTCTCTATTTTTATTGTAACTTATTTATGACTCATCTTAGATTATATCTCGTTTTGTTAAGAGATATTTTGTATCATTTTTTGTATAAATAAGCCCTCAATTGACTTATTGAGGGTGGATTCTACTACTTTGCTGTAACATTGACTTTTGGAATAAAGTGCTTTTTGGAGAAATTTCTTTGTGGCTTGCTGGATGATGAATTGAAGCTCAAGACTTTTTGCAGGATTCATGTGTCAGACTACAGTTCAATAAGTCATTTCTATCCTATGTTTTAAGTTTTATATCTGTTTATAATATCATTGTGTTCCATTTCTGAATAATTAACAAAAAAGAATAAATCAGAAATTTCTTAAGTGTACTCTGATTTCAATTGTGATTATTCTAAATGTTTTCTTTTAAACTGGTTATAAACAATTAATTCTTGATTGCTCTTGTTTCGCTGGTTTAAACATTTTGATTACTATAGTAAAGAATTCTTAACTACTCTTTATTTGTAATCATTCACTTTCTTTCTTTGAACATGTTGAAAGATTCTTAATTTCCTTTCATCCCTTCAAAATCCATTCCATTCACTTTAATATCTAAAATTGTTCTCTGTTTGGCTATCTTGCCCTGCAAAGCCATCTTTGGTGTAAAAAATTAATCCAGTAAAGCCATCCTTTCGACTCCATAGCCCAATGGCCTGAAATACTCAATCGTGCCCTTAGTTGGCGGATTCCACCATTTAAATTCAAACAAAACTCTTGGACTTATAACTAGCCTAATATTTTCTAAGAATAAAGCTAAATTTTAAAGAGAGAGCCCTCTCTGGATACAGATTGGCTAGATTCTGTATCTGAAGGTTGGTTTGTGGTTACCTCAGATTTACTTTCATTTTCCACAACTTCAAGGAAAATATGAGTGATATGTATTATAAACGTATATGTTGACAACAAACACTCAGAGGGGGGGGGGGGTTGAATCAGTATTTACTGCATATTCAAAACTTTTACTTTTTCTTGCTTCTAAAACCCATACGCTACTTTCCTGATACAGACTCGCGTATATACGCGGATACCCATCACACAAAAGCATCACATATGAACACCATGATTTTTAGGTGGAAACCCAAGTCGGGAGAAAACCACCGCTGTCGTTGTCTCAGCCTTCAATATTTTAGTATAGAGAAAAACTTCTTACAATCATGTACTAGTGCAGACTTATACCAGCATGCAGGCACCCACCTGCAGAAGGCTACAACCTTCTCTCGTTTACCAGCCTCTTCTGGGAGGGAGCTTCAACCCCCTACTCTCGTTTACCAGTCTCACCTGGAAGGGAGCTACTACCCCCTGATATTAGCACCAGCCTCTGCTGATATTATCAGACTGAAGGCTTCAACCCTCGGGTCCACTGCAGACCACGTTTCATCAATTTTCAAACTGGATCCAACAGCTCCAACACAACCCTTCACTCTTCAATAAACATACTTTTCCCAATGCTACAAACAAAACAGTGAACCCACTGTAACCAGAATATCAGAGTTAACCCAGACTTCAGATCAGACATTCAGAAACACATTCAACTTTGAGACCCCATTAATTCAAATTCCATACGCGCTTTTAGTATATCAGACCCGCGTATGTACGCGCATTTCATAAGACCAACCCGCGTATGCTTCAGTAAATTCTTCAAATAAATCCTAACTGCGCATACGCTCTTTTCTCTGAACAGAGCCGCGTATACACGCGCTTTTCACGAAACCAACCTGCGTATGGATCTATAAAAGACAAATTTTGCACAACAGATCAGATCTCTGAACTTACCCAGATTTCTTCAACTTCTTCAACTGATTTGCGCCAGGTCTTCATCACTTCTTTTCATATCATCCAAGAGATTCACCATTTCAAGATCTAGAGATCTTACACCTTCATGATGTCCATAGATGCTTCACAGATTCCGATCTATCAATTAAGAGCAGAGTTTAAACCATGCAGATATACTTCAGAGTGAAGTATTCATTAAAGCCCAGACATACGCACACACCCCTCATTTGCACAATGAATTTCTTCTCCTTATATAGGTTTACCCTTTTTCAATACCATGAGCCAAAACCACATTACTTCCGATGGTATTCCTGGACGGGGTCACATGGACGAATCATTACTCAATACAATGGGTCAATACCATGGTGGTTACCCCTGGTTTTGTACTTTATGAGCGCTTTTTTCCATACGCGACTTGTCACGTTATTTCCCGCGTGCATACGCGACTTCTCCTAGACAAATCCGTGTATGCCTTGAGACATACTCTTTTCATCATAGATCTAGCACATACTGAATTCCTTTCTTCATTACCTTCTGTACTCACTGTAGATACATCAGATTTACATCATTTAACAAGTTTATCAAGACATATTCTATCAAGCATAACTTCATCAAGTAGGTAGCCATCATCTTCATCAAGTGGGTTTCCATTCAAGGACAACACTCTATCAAGTGGGTTGCCATCAAGGACAACACTCTGCATCATATTGCCAACAATCTCCCCCTTTGGACTTGATGGCAACCACGATGGTGTTCGATCACTACAACAGATAGATACATTAATAATATAATGACACCATGTCACTCTCCCCCTTTGACATCAAGGGCAAAGGGCGGTCCAAAACCGACACAAGGTTTTACTCCTTTTGTAGAAGGAAGCGTTCTGCAGATCTGATGTACACTGAAGTGACCAAGCTCCCCCTGAGCTCATGCTGAATCTTCAAACATATTTTTCAATGAAGTACATGATTCTATGACCTTCCTATCACCAAAGACTCATACTTACATCAAAGATCCAACCAAGTGGATTTACATATGAGACTCAAGTACCCAACCAAGTGGGTTTACACAATTTGACTCAACTACCCAACCAAGTGGGTTTACATATTTTGACTCAACTACCCAACCAAGTGGGTTTACAAAATTTGAACAAGTCCTTACATGACTGAATATTACAATTTTACATCATGGGTCTCATCATGACCTTTTCATCAAATTACAAATATGACTTTTCATGACAAATACAAGAAAGACCTCAAGAAAGAGATCATTTTTCAGAATCATCATAATGCCTAGCAATGCAAGGCTGGGGCTCCCCCTGAAAATGTGCATCCAAACATCCTTTCCATATGACCAAGGCTCCTCTTGTGCAACCTGAACACCTTCAACAACAAGTCATTGGCAACAATCTCTGCATGATCTGTCCTTATCTCTGAATTATAAGACTTTCATCTCAGCAACGAATACTCTTCAATAAAAAGCAAACAGGACTCCTCCATAATCTTCAACATAAGAAACCATGTATCATGAGTATAATCAGAATAATGCTAACAGAACAATCATTAGCAGTCAGACTGATGCTCCCCCTGAATCTCTGCTCCTGATATTCAGCTGCCATCCCAATTCTCTTATTATTAATGAATACGCGACTGTGTCTGCTGAAACTCGCGTGTATACACGAATTTCGTTCATCTAACCCGCGTATGTAAAGTGAAGCATAGAAATTTTCACATTCCTTCATCTCCCCCTGAACTTGTCCTTCCTGTACCTATTTTCTTCATATCAGATGCTTTGTCAGACAGAAACATAACCAAAAAAACCAAACAGTACTGCAAAATGCTGACCCCAACCAAAAATAGTCAGAAACTATCCATACGCGACTTTATGTTCATATACTCGCGTATATACGCGACTGTATATCAGGAAAACCACGTATCCTATTTAATCTTCTGAAATTATGCAGATTTGTTCTTTTGACTGGCAGAGAATACTCCCAGCTTCTGTCTTAGATACTCGAACGCTTCCCTGGGCAGAGGTTTGGTAAAGATATCAGCAGCTTGTTCTTTGGAGGGAACATACTCCAACTTCACCTTTTGTTCAAGCACTTGTTCACGTAAGAAGTGATACTTGATGGGAATGTGCTTGGTCTTCGAATGCATAATAGGATTCTTTGAGATACTGATGGCACTTGTATTATCAAACATAATGGAGATAGGAGAAGTACATTTGATTTGAAAATCTCCCAAGGTTTGCATCATCCAAAGGAGTTGAGTGCAACAAGATGCGGCAGCCACATATTCTGCTTCAGCAGTAGATAAGGCAATAGAACTTTGCTTCTTACTGAACCAAGATACCAATCGAGGCCCCATATAGAATGCACCACCACTTGTGCTTTTTCGATCATCAAAATTTCCAGCCCAATCTGCATCAGAGTAAGCATGAAGAGTAAGATCAGCATTCTTTGGATACCATAGTCCAAAGTCTTGAGTTCCTTGCAGATATTTGAATATTCTTTTGACAGCCTGAAGATGAGACTCTTTTGGATTAGCTTAGAATCATCCAACAATTCCAACAGCATGCATAATGTCCGGTCTAGTCCCAGTGAGAAAAAGTAGACTTCCTATCATTGATATGTATTCTGGTTGATTCACCATGGGAGAATCATCATGAGAACTGAGATTGCATCCGGTTATCATTGGTGTACTTACAGGCTTGCATTCTTCCATGCCATACTTCTTCAAAATTTTCTTAAGATATTTTGCTTGTGATAGAAATATACCATCTGTAGTTTGATGCACTTGCAAGCCAAGAAAGAATGTTAGTTCCCCAAGTAAGGACATCTCAAATTCTTGCTGCATAACAGAAGCAAATTTTTGACTCAAGGATTCTTCATTACTCCCAAAAATGATATCATCAACATATACAATTACAATCAAAAGTTTGTCATGTTCAATTTTTGTGTATAAGTTGCTATCAGCAGACCCCTTTGAAAATCCTTGTTGATGGAGATATTTGTCAAGACGATAGTACCATGCCCTTGGAGCTTGTTTGAGACCATATAGAGCCTTTTTAAGTTTACAAACAAGATTCTTATCATTTCCCAAAATGAATCCCTCTGGTTGTTCTATAAAAACTTCTTCTTCAAGATCACCATTGAGGAAAGCAGATTTGACATCCATTTGATAGACTTTGATTTGTTGAGAACTTGAAAAAGCAAGAAACATTCTTATGGCTTCAAGTCTAGCTACAAGAGCAAAAGTTTCTTCAAAGTCTATACCTTCTTGTTGAGTGTACCCTTTGCAAACCAATCTGGCTTTGTTTCTTATAACATCCCCATTTTCATTTAACTTGTTCTTGAATATCCATTTGGCTCCAATGACATTTTTATCATGTGGCCTTGGTACCAATTCCCAAGTGTGATTCTTTTCAATTTGATCAAGCTCTTCATTCATGGCTTGAATCCAACATTCATCTTTTCTAGCTTGATTGACATTTTGGGGTTCAATTGTGGATAGGAATGCCAGATAGCTAGAAGATCCCACAAGAGTCCTCCTTGTTTGTACACCCGATTCCTTGTTTCCCAAAATTTGAGATTCAGGATGATTCTTTTGAACATATCTGGATGGAGCCTTTTCTGATAAATCATCTTCAGGTTCTTCATTGGATCCACTATCTATATCATTTCCATTTGATGTAGAAGGACAAAAATCACCATCATCTTCTTCTGTTGCTTGTTTTTCTTCTTTAGGAGCTGCAGGAGACTCATCAATGACAACATCAATACATTCAACAATCTTTCGAAACCTTTTATTGTAACATTTGGATGCTCTGCTTGTAGATGAGTAACCAAGAAGTATCCCTTCATTTGATCTAGGTTCAAACTTGCCAAGATTTTCATCATTATTTTTGATAAAGCATTTACTTCCAAAAATTCTAAAATGCTTTACAGAGGGAGAATTACCATGCCAGAGTTCATATGGAGTTTTGTCACTATTTACTCGAACATGTGCCTTGTTGAGAATATTTGCTGCTGTATGTGCTGGTTCTCCCCAGAACATGTCAGGAGTTCCATAATCATCAAGCATAGCTCTAGCCATTTGTTGAATTGTTCTATTTATTCTTTCTACTATGCCATTTTGTTGTGGAGTGCTTGCTACAGAGAACTGTCTCTTTATGCCATGTTGTTCACAGAATTCAAAGAATTCATTTGATGTATATTCTCCTCCTCGATTAGATCTAAGAAATTTGATTTTTAGATCTAGTTCATTTTCAACCAGTGCTTTGAAGATCTGAAATTTCTCAAATGCTTCATCTTTGTGTTTAAGCAACCCAATCCAACACATTCTAGAGAAATCATCAATAAATAAGATATAGTATTCTTCTCCACGTGGTGACTTTTTCCTCATAGGTCCGCAGATGTCAGTATGAACAAGTTCAAGATGCCTACTTGATGATCCTTCTTTGGCATTAAATTGTACTCTAGTCTGTTTACCAAATTGGCAGGATTTGCATATGATACTTTCTGGTAGAGTAATTTTGGGAAGACCACGAACAGCTTGAAGTCTGCTTGCTTTGTTGATTTGAGAGAAGCTTAGATGCCCCAGCCTTCTATGCCATAGCCAATTTTCTGAAGATTTGCTCAAGTAACATTGATCTTTGCATTTCTTCAATACATATAGGTTGCTTGGAGTTCTTTTCCCTTTTATAATAGTTCTACCTGTATCCAGATCACGAACCACACATTCTTTTGAACTGAAGACGACTTCTGTACCTTGATCACACATTTGACTTACACTTAACAGGTTATGCCTTAATCCATCCACATACATGACATCATTAGCCTTCACCTTTTCTTTTAGAAACATGGACCCTTTTCCTTTAATTACAGCAGGATTATCATTTCCAAATGTAACTTTATTTTCCTTTTCTAGAGCATTATATGAAAGAAGTTTGCTTTTGTCACCTGTCATGTGTCTAGAGCACCCACTATCAATGTACCATTGATTTTCTTCACCTTCTGCAAATAACGCTATCCCACAATTTTCAACCTGTAATTCCTTCTTTTTCCATACTTTGGAACTTGAAGGAAAATGTTGTTTTGGCTGGACTTTGCTCCTGCATTCAGATTATTCATGCCCAAAGTTATTGCAATAAGCACATTCAACTTCATTTTGAAGAGGAGAAAAGTTGTTATAAGTGTTCCTTTTTGGTTCAATATCCATCCTTTTCTTTCTTGCTTCTCTTGTCATGATGGTTTTATATGCAACACATTGAAAAAATTTATGACCAAAATTGTGACATGAGAAACATTGTCCATTGAAGTAGAAATTTCTGCGATCATGAAATCTTCTATTCGAATTTACCTGTTGATTGTTGCTTCTTTGAGAGATATCCCTGTTAGTGTTCCTTGTATTGTGATGATCATGCTTTACCTGTGAAGATTCTTTATTCCCTTTTTGTGTGGCTGAATGAAGTAAACCAGTTGTAGCTGCTTTTAGATAGTTTGGTGCTGAAGCCTGAGAGGATTCTCCGATATATCAAAGACCTGTCTTAATCAGAGGAGATCGTTGAACCTTGATAATCTCATCTAAGGTTTCAGATCCTTTAGAAAATCTAAGATTCAGAGTCTTTACTTTCTCAAGTTCTTTTCTTAGACTTACTACTTCACATTCTAGTTTTTCATTATGTTTCTTTGCTTCTTCATTCTGCCTTTTCAGAGTCTCTATGATTATCTTACTTTCTTCCAAGCATATTTTGAGTTGATTGTTTTGATCAAGAAAATCATTGTCATCTAGAGCATCCATAAAAGCATCCTTATCATCTCTAGAGTTATTTTCAAATGCCATGAGTAGTCTAAGATCTTGTTCACATTCTTCCTCACTGTCAGATAACTCATCACTGTCTTCATTTGTATAGTAGCTTTTCTTAGTGCTAGATCGATTCTTATTTCTTCTTGCTACTTCTTTCTCTTTAGCAGATGTTTCTTTATAAGGACATTTTGCAGCATAATGACCAACTCTTCCACAATTAAAACATTTGAAGGGAAGCTTACCTTTGAATCTTCTGGTTCCTAGTTGGAGTTTTCTCACAAAGTTTGCCTCATCTTCTTCTGAGATATATCCTGACCCTTCCGGTTTTCGAACTTCTTTCCCTTTTGTAGAAGCTTTAAAAACAACTTCTTTGACTTCAGATGGTCCTCCTCTCCTCATTTCGTATGCAGTCAATATGCCATGAAGTTGCACCATAGTAAGATTTTGAAGGTCCTGTTTTTCTTCAAGAGTAGAAACTTTTGACTCAAACTTGGCCGTTAGTGATCTCAAAATTTTCTCAACCAAAGTGGATTCAGTTATTGTTTCTCCCAGATTTCTCATACGGTTTACAACATCATCAACACGTAAAAAGAAACCAGCAATATTCTCATCACTATGCATTTTTAAATTTTCATACTCAATTCTGAGAGATTGAAGTTTTGCACTTTTTACCTTTGCATCACCTTCATAGCTTAGGATGATTTTGTCCCATATCTCCTTTGTTGTATTTAGCTGCATGACTTTGACAAATTCTGCTTCAGTTAGACTTCTAGTTATAGCATTGACCGCTTTTGCATTTGATTCATAATTCTTTCTTTCAATTGGATCTGTTGGTGTAGCAGCTGGATATTGATATCCTTGTTCAACAATGGCCCATATATCTGCTCCCATAGACTGAAGATAGGATCTCATCCTTATTTTCCAGAAGATTAAATTGCTTCCGTTGAAGAGCGGAGGTTTGATAGATGTTGTTCCCTCGTGATTGCTCATCCTGCTTGATCTTCCTTCTAGCGGTTAAGCTTTTTCAGAAGGACCTGCTCTGATACCAATTGTTGGGAAAAATACTGAGAGGGGGGGGGTGAATCAGTATTTACTGCATATTCAAAACTTTTACTTTTTCTTGCTTCTAAAACCCATACGCTACTTTCCTGATACAGACTCGCGTATATACGCGGATACCCTTTATGAAACTCGCGTATGCACAGAGATATTAATAAACAATCAATTCTTTACTAAGATCCTTACATGTATTCATTCATCAGATGTTTATATAGCAGTAGACAAGTGCAGTAATAACAGAATGAAACATCACACAAAAGCATCACATATGAACACCATGATTTTTTAGGTGGAAACCCAAGTCGGGAGAAAACCACCGCTGCCGTTGTCTCAGCCTTCAATATTTTATTATAGATAAAAACTTCTTACAATCATGTACTGGTGCAGACTTATACCAGCACGCAGGCACCCACCTACAGAAGGCTACAACCTTCTCTCGTTTACCAGCCTCTCCTGGGAGGGAACTTCAACCTCCTGCTCTCGTTTACCAGTCTTACCTGGAAGGGAGCTACTACCCCCTGATATTAGCACCAGCCTCTGCTGATATTATCAGACTGAAGGCTTCAACCCTCAGATCCACTGCAGACCACGTTTCATCAATTTTCAAACTGGATCCAACAGCTCCAACACAACCCTTCACTCTTCAATAAACATACTTTGCCCAATGCTACAAACAGAACAGTGAACCCACTGTAACCAGAATATCAGAGTTAACCCAGACTTCAGATCAGACATTCAGAAACACATTCAACTTTGAGACCCCATTAATTCAAATTCCATATGCGCTTTTAGTATATCAGACCCGCGTATGTACGCGCATTTCATAAGACCAACCCGCGTATGCTTCAGTAAATTCTTCAAATAAATCCTAACTGCGCATACGCTCTTTTCTCTGAACAGATCCGCGTATACATGCGCTTTTTACGAAACCAACCTACATATGGATCTATAAAAGATAAATTTTTGTGTCAATGACTTCCATCTCCGAACTTACCCATTTCTTCAATTTCTTCAACCGATTTGCTTGTGTCTTCATCACTTCTTTCGATCATCCAAGAGATTCACCATTTCAAGATCTAGAGATCTTACACCTTCATGATGTCCATAGATGCTTCATAGATCCGCATCTATCAATTAAGAGCGTAGGTTTAAACCATGCGTATATACTTCGCAGTGAAGTATTCATTAAAGCCCAGACACCTTGCGCCCACTCCCTCCTTCTGCATAAATGAATTTTCTCCTTATATAGGTTTACCCCTTTTTCAATACCATGAGCCAAAACCACATTACTTCCGATGGTATTCTTGGATAGGGTCACATAGACGAATAATTACTCAATACAATGGGTCAATACCATGGTGGTTACCCCTAGTTTTGTACTTTATGAGCGCTTTTCCCATACGCCACTTGTCACGTTATTGCCCACATGCATGCGACTTCTCCTAGACAAATCCACGTGTGCCTTGAGACATACTCTTTCATCATAGATCTAGCACATATTGAATTCCTTTCTTCATTACCTTCGTACTCAGCCATAGATACATCGCATTTACATCATTTAAATCCGCTAATCAAGACATATTCTATCAAGTACAACTTCATAGTGGGTTGCCATCTTCATCAAGTGGGTTGCCATTCAAGGACAACACTCTATCAAGTGGGTTGCCATCAAGGACAACACTCTGCATCATATTGCCAACACACTTTTTTGTCATAGCCGCCTTTCACTTTTTTCCTCTCAAGCCCTTTATTGTCTTCATTGCCCTCCGTGGGCCACCACTACCTTAACTATTTTTCTCGTTGGTTGCCTCTTTCATCATCTATGCTTTTGTCATCCCTTTCAGTGAGATGTCTTTATCATCATTAGTGTTTTCACCTTCCTCTTGAGGGTTGCTTTCCCGATCACCGTATTGCTAACCAACGCCTCCTTCAATGTCCTTACTCGTTCTCACTATGTTCTTGAGGGTCGCCTATCTTTATCAAATTTCCGTCGCTTCCACTAAGCCGTGGATCGTTTTCATCATCATTCTTACTTTTCCATTTACCTTCTTTCATCACTTTCTTGTTATTTGATACCATCACTTCCTCGTTCTTCGTCACCAACATTTCTTGTTTTCTTTACCGCATTCTTCTTTCTCACCGTCATCTATGGAGGATGCTTTTTTTTTGGGGAGTAGAATCATGAGAAGAAGGGGAAACATAAGGTGGTGGAGGACGAGGAATGAGCATGAGGAGGTCTCGAGATGAAGATGGCCTGATTTGTAGTGGCATAGAAGATGCAAGGAAATTAGGGTGAGATATGAAAGTTTCCCAAGAGATGCCCTATCGTCCCAATCGGTGAATGATAATGATCTTAATGAGAGTTACAGAATAAACTTGCTTTCTCGTTGAGCCGGAGGCTTATTTTTAACAAAGGAAGACATCTATCATACTTTTTCACAAGAAAAAGGGTAGGTTTAGCAACTTAGCTTTGTGAAATGCATCAGAGTCCGATGTGATAGGAATATACTCGTGAAAATCTACCTTCACAAGTGAAAAATTCATGATTATTTTCATGAGGACTCCATAGTCATCCGTAAAGTGTGAAAAAGGAAATATGGCTTCCGTACTTATATTGATGATCTCGTTTTAGAAAAGGCTTATAGTGACTCCTGGACGAGGTGGCGTTCGCTGAACCACTTTTTTCCAATGTAGGGGATCTTAGTTTATTTTGAAACATTTTCAGAGTGAGCTCAAAATCCGAATTCGCAATGTGAACTTGTTTTCCATCCAATCTCGTGGCAAACAACTCACTAAATAAGGGTGGCTAGTGACCTCCCTATATTCTACCGCAAAATCAAAGCAACCCAACCTTGGTGCTGTGACAAGACCGAGGGAGAGGAAGTGATTTCTCGAACAAAGGGTGGGCTCAAATTGTTATGCCGACCTCCCTTTTTAACCTTTCTCTTTGGAGGTATTTTGACCTACTGTTTTTCTCCAAAAATCAACTAAACAACTTCTCAAATGAAAATAGGTTTTATTTTTCTTTAAAACTTCTTTCTCCTTCAATTTAGTTTTCAAAACATATTTTATGATTAAGAGAGAAAGGTGTAGAGAGAAAAGTACCTTCACAACTTCTTTGATGTGGTGAAAACAAAACTTGGTAAAAACAATTTAATTTTGGCCCCCTTTGCGTAGTTGATTGTCCTATGCCCTCGCACACAGTGCGTAGCATTTGCACTTTGGGGCCGCATTGTGGGCAAAGGGCCGGGGCACAGCGGGGGCCGGCTATGTAAAATGTGAAGTGGGCTATGCGTATGGGCCAAAAAGAACTTTGGAATGAACTCATGGGAATATTTGGGCAAAAATGGGTGCACGAAGGCTCGGGCACCCCTACGATGGTTCTGTTGGCATGAAGATTCGTGGGCGCTGTGTGGAAAAAGCCGCACGCCGGGCGGAAAGCCAAGTGCGTCGTACCGCATACGTGCACATCACGGCCCTTAAAATCCTTCACAGTTGCCACAGTGCGTATCACCTAAACACAGCGCATCGCAACCCAAAAACCCGCACAGCTTTTCTAGAAACTTGAAAATTTGACTTGCTTCTTCGCCGCCGATCATTGAAGTTGAAGATGCCCGTTTTATGGCTTTGGTGCTTTATAATGAGGTTGGAAAATGATTTGCCCCCCCCGCCCCTGAAAATTTAATGCTTCACCTTCACACTTTTATAAACTTTATAAAAGGTCTAAGATACTTCCCATAATGGCTTAACTGGCTGTTTCTTTGAAGGGAGCGCCTAAAGAAAATGGACTTATCTATGCTCATCATTGAATAAGTTTTATAACACAATCGTGCCCTCTACTTATAAATTGAAGGAGGCTCTTTAATACTGTATCTTTGCCCTATTCCCGTTTGTCATTTAAGTTTCACTCTTAACAAAGTTTGGGCTCCTCGGTCTCGTTATCAAATGAAGCTTTAGCCTTTTAAACAGACTTTCTCCGTGTTATTCCCTCTCGCTTATCATCATTGAAGGAGGCTTTTTCAAACTTAAGTGCTTGTCCTCTCGCTTGTTATGAAGGAGGCTCCTTTAAACTTACGTTGTTTATCTTTGAAGGAGGCTTGTTAAACACAAACCGTTTAGGCCCTCGCTTACCTTTTGAATGAGGCCCCTCTTGAAAACCGAACTTGTGCCCCGTGTCTACTTATCACCGAAGGAGGCAATGCAAACAGAATCGTTTATGCCCCTCACTTATCATCATTGAAGGAGGCTTTTTAAAACACAATCTATTCTACCTTTTGTCCAATTTGCTTATGAGACATGTCTATAGAGTCTCACTATGAAAACCATGTGCATTTAATGTATTCCCAAATGATAAAATGTTTTTTGTGTCTATCTTAAGGTGTTAGCGCTCAAATCTACCTCAGGCTGAAATGAGGTAAAACTCAAGGCTACATCAAACCACGCTTAGCCTCGTAGCTAGCCCTACGAGGGCAGGAGAGGGCTCTCTCCGTCAATCTCGATAAAATGAGCAATAGGATGCGAGATGACTTACAATAGGAACTGATTTTAGGCTAGTAAAGAGATAGGTATGTTTGATTTTTTGATTTTTGGGTTTTCGCTGGAGAAATGGGAAAAACAAATTTTGGGTCCGGGGATAAGGTCAGACCTTTGCAGATTTCGAGTTGGGGCGAGGTAGGTGATTGTCTTGATGCTTTTGATTGGATATACGGACAGATTAGACCGACGAGGAGATGAAGAGGGCAAAGAAGAACTTGGATCCTCTCCAAACAGTCGAAAACATATAGAACTAAATGAATTCAAAGGCAGAGCACGGTAAACAATGGATTCAACCTCATCTACTCATTCAATTTAGTTCAGAAGCATATGAAAGGAATGGAATACATTAAATATGAAGAACTTACAGTAAACAGAGAGAAAACACCATCAAGAACAAAACACCACAAGGATCCCAACAAGTGCCGCAAAACCTCTGATCTTTCCTTAGCCAAAATATGAAAAATATGTACAATGGTGCCAAAAGTCTCCCAAGAGTCCAACCTGTAGAATGTCTCAGAAATTACAATATATAGATCACTCTAACACCTTCCCCCACCTCTAGGGGTCGAATTCCTCCTTCAGGGATCAGTTTCAACAAATTCTAATCATGGAACTACAATCTAGGCAGCTAACAACTTGCCTCTAAAAGAGTGGGAACTGATCCATTTACATGATTTTTACTTTTTTGAGAGTGAATCTTCTAGAATAGATACAAATAAGCCAAAATTACATGCCACACATAAATTTACATCATGAAAACCCAAAAATTTCATCCACAAGTAAAACTGGTCCAAACTGGCCGAAAATCTGAGCTGGAAGTTGAAAATTCAGCCAAAAATTTAAGTGGGTCGCATGCCTGGAACAAGTGGGTCGCATGACTTTCAGCCTGATTTTAAAGGACTTCCCGGCATCCAAATTGAGCTCATGATAGCTCGTTGGAAAGCCTTGGATGTTGACTATCTAACCCAAGTGAAATTTTCCAATTTGAAGTTCATTTGACCCTCCAAAACCTCATTCTCCCAGAAGTACTTCCTGCTGGTGCAAAAGGTGGCAGCAAGGTGGTTTTTATGGTGTTTTTGAGCTTTTTGACCATCCGGCATCTGATGAAATGCTTCGGTAATGCCTGAGGATGCATAACTTACCATAAAAAACCCAAAAATGCAAAAATTTCCTTCAGCAAGTGTCCCAAAAAAAAGTGAGCATATGGGTGTGAGACCCACTTATCTGAAAAACCTGTTTTTAGACCAAAAAATTTCAAAATGACAAAATTTTCTCCGAATTCGCTCAAATTCGGAGCGAAGATCCTCCATCATGTATCTTGCCCATTCAACGAAGCCTCAGCCAAAATCCGAAGTGGATTAGGCCTTTTCCGCCGTTTTAGTGCTTCGCTCAACCTCCTCTTCAGAATCTTCATCCTCGCTTTGCAAACATGCATGCGAGCCCAATAATGGCCTTTCATGTGACGAAGCATGTCCTTCTCTCTGTTTGCCTTTGCCAACAACTTCTCCAGATGGATGTTCACATGTGTGAGTTCAGTCTCTCGCTCAACTGGCGTCATGTCACCAGGTCTTTTCCGGGCCAACTGTCGATCCTCACGGATTCGACGCAACTCATAAAGTGTGTGCTCATCCTCAAGCTGTTTGTTGCGCTGCTCCAGATATTTTATCACCCACTGAGCCTTCTGCAATTTATCTTTCAGCTTGTCATTCTCGGCCCTTTGCTCCTGGATGATCTCCCTCAGTTTCGAGCTAGGAGAGCTCGCATCAACATCAATGATTGTGAAATCTGTGTCCCGGCCTCGTGACGGGCCCTCATCGTGCATGGGCTTCTTGCCTCTGTCCTGTATCTGTACCTGTGCTGAAGAAAAAGGCGAGACCCCTTCCACCTCACGTGGAGATAATACTCGCTCTGCTGACGAAGTCGGCAAGACCCCTTCCACCTCACGTGGAGATAATACTCGCCGTGTAGCTGCAAATAAGGCCCTGTGGCCTCGCTGATATGTCAGAACCAATGGAGCGCTGATATGCTCAACCTCAGGAATGTCCGGCTGGTGTGAAGGCTCTCCCGCATCATGAACTATCTCGGGAGGCGGCTGTGGCACTGTGAAAAAGTCACGAGAAATGAAATCCTCCCAAGTGATGCCCTGCTCTGCCAACTGATGTAACACTATGATCTTGATCAAAGCGTAATGGTATATACTCCTGTACTGCTGCGCTGGGCTCGTCTTCTTTTGCACAAAAATCACCATCCTCTCTATGTTGCGATATATGAAGTACGGAATATTCATCATATGTACCCTTGTGAAGTGCATCAACAAACGAATATGGTACGCAAAGAGACGAGCATATCTACCCTCACAACTAAAATACTGAATGATGAGTTTCATCAACGGTGCAAACTCATCCCTCAAGAATCTGAATGGAAAAACTCTGCCCAAGTACCTCATATATCCAGTTTTAATGTATGGCTCATAGTGGAATTTCTCTAAATGCTAACGTTTGTTCCATTCCTCGCCCATGTTTGGTATGCCAGTGGCTTGAGCAATAGTCAAGGGTGACAAAATGAAATCAACCCCGACAAGATTTACCCGGCCATCCCGTAAATGTAGAACAAACAGACGAGCTAGTTCACGATGAAGCCGGGTTTGTGCAATCATCTCACAAAATCGAAAACATGACAAATACCGAAAACAATCCATTGCTAGTGGACATGCCTGCAACCGAGCCAAAGAAGTAGGCTCTTCTCTGCGATGATCACCACCTTTGATAACTCTGTGAGACCCTCGTGGCACATTACCTTCAGTCGTGGAATCACTGCCCGACTCTTGCTCATAAACTGACTCTGTTTCTGACATGGCTGTGAACAAGATAGTTGTAATATAGCTTCTGATAGAGGTGCAGTGAAAATCAAGTTTTAATGTATTTTCAAAACCCAACAGATATCACCAATATACCCAAATAGCAAGGGAAAACTAAAATCATGATAGGGATGGCTTTGTTTCAATGGCATAAACACTATCTCTGTTTCAGATTGCAAGTAGGTTTGACAAATGACTACCAAATGCAAATGTGTAGTCAAGCTTTAATAATGGCCAAAAAACTGTCAAAGGATTGTGTTTTATGTAATGTAGAATAGGACCATCTTTGCAAAGACCATATGAAGGACAAAATGAACATGACAGTGGTAGTCAAATGATGATGACAACAGTGATATAGTGATGGATTTTAAACACAATCCAACATGAACACTGAGCAAAACATGAAAGGGTATAATGGCAATGATAAAACGATGACTTGAAGGCATAAGGGTGACATATACAATGGCGCTAGGGTATGAACCATTCAACAGCTTCCAAATTCTTCATAAACTGCCCATAAAATTGAAAACCCTTGAGGAATCATTTGCATGAGGAATGTAGGGTTTACACAAATTTCTCCAAGCATGATTAGTTTCTTCAACATCTATGACATCCCAACTACATTAAAAATCCATTGGGCGATGATAAAAACCTGTTTGTATGCCGCCGGAGTTAATTTGAATCGAATCTGGGTGCCAAACGCAATTTTCTGAATTCTGTTAACAAGTGGGTCGCATGCATTCAAGTGGGTCGCATGCCACAAGTGGGTCGCATGCGTTCAAATTTACACTGGCCAAAACGCACAGGTGGGTCGCATCTGCCAAGTGGGTCGCATGCGCCCAAGTGGGTCTCGTGCCCTCCAGACTCTGTCAACACTTCTGCAAAGCACGATTTTGGCCTCCAAACACGATTTCGACTTTCACCTTGGCGGATTTGTTGCAACTGATTTATGTTTGCCATGTTTATATATGAAGGAAATATCTCATGCAATCAGATTTGATTTCAAATGTGTTTTGAGAACCCACTTTATAATGTTTCTGCATTTTTACATTTGGCTTTTTAATACAATATCTCTCTTTGGCTTTTCTGATTTTTTGAACTGATAATTTTGCTGTCTTTTGCAGGGATGTGGCTCTTTAGCTTAGGAAAAGATCAGAGGCTTGCAGTGAAACTTTTTCACGGTGAAACGAATACAATTTATTACAAAATGAAATTAACAATTTCTAGTTCCAAAACAGAGTTTTGGACTAGAAATGTTTTCAAATGCTTATGATAAAAAATATGAAATCAAACTTATGAAACCATCCTCATAGCCTGCGGGCTTTATGACATGTATGCAAAAGACTCGGAAAACCCTAGACTCTAAGACTAAAGACCTTTTTGACGAAACTGATATTTAATGACCATGAATGAAATGACGATGAATTTGAGTGATTTTTGAGGAATTTTTTAAATAGCCCTGCAGGTGTAAGCATGAGGAAACATAAGACAACAGACCCCCTCGTCAGTCAATGGCATGCTCCTAGCGAAATGCAACGAAGTGGAACAAGCGAGACACCTAAGAATGAATATGCAAAAAAAAAAATGATCACTGACGGAGGGCTGTAAGGACCGACTCTAACATTGGCTCCAATGGGGATGGTGGCTCCATGGAGATGCCAAGAACGGCAGATCTCTGGGGGAGTCAGACAGTGCCTTCATCCATTGGGCGATGGAGTCATTATTTCAACTGATAAAACAAAAAATTTGGACATATTTATTGACTGCAGATTTGACTAAAGACTGACTGAAATTTGACCAAAACTGACATGACTTTAAACTGAAAGACTGATAAAACTGACTTGACAATTTCAAACCAACCAACCTCCATCTCCAGAATTATAGCCTTCGCTCCGGGCCCCAGACTGAAGATGAGAGATCAGTACACACTTGCGATGAAACAGAAGTAAAATGATATGTACAATGATGATGAAATCAGCAGAAGATACTCAGAAGTGATATCGTTTCAGCAACCGACCATTGATCGGTCCTCCAGGACAATCATCTCCATTCATTTCTTTGAGAAGAAAGGCATTTTGACCTCGATACGCTGCAATCTTAAAAGGACCCTTCCATAGATTTTCAAATTTGCCGTGCTTTCCCTTATCTTCATTCCGAGCATCCCATTTCAAAACTACCTCATCCAACTGAAACTTATCCGCTTTTGCCTTTCTATCGTAAATCTTCTTTATGCGCTCCTGCAACTTGAGAGTATTTTGAAATACCTCTTCCCGTGTCTGCTGTAAATGAATCATCTGATTAATTCTCCGCTGCATGGGATCTTCCTCACTACCAGCTTCCTGAAGCAATTTGACCACCGGGACAGCAAGTGAAGTAGGAAAAACCGTGTCTGTTCCGTACACCAGCTCGAAAGGAGACATGCCAATAGACTTTTCTGACTTAGCCTATCAGCCCACAGTGCATTCACTAACTTCTTGTGCCAGGCCTTTTTGTTGATTTCCAGCAATTTCTTAATAATATTCACCAAGGATTTATTTGAAGATTCCGCCAAGCCATTTCCTTGCGGATGGTAGGCGGTCGAATGCCCCAAGGTAATATTGTACTTATATCAAAATTCAACCATCCTTTTAGACTTGAAGGCCGCTGCATTATCTGTAATTATTTTACTAGGACACCCAAAACGTGACAGAATATTGTTTTCAAGAAAAGAAATAATTACCGCATCCGTGGCCTGTCGAGTGGGAATCGCCTCAATCCACTTCGTGAAGTAGTCCGTAGCTTTCAATATCCATCTATGATGTCCGGAAGATGCTGGGTGGATTTCCCCGATAAAATCCAATCCCCACTGCTGGAATGGTGCACTAACTTCAATTGGTTTTAGAGGCAAAGGCTGTAGTTTCTGCTTCCCTTCGAAAATTTGACACTCATGACAATTTTTAACAGCCTTAAATACATCAGAAAATAAAGAAGGCCAATAATACCCTGCCCTTAGAATCTTATTTGCTGTGGTCTTCCAAAACAAATGGCCTCCGCAGTCACCTTTGTGAAAGTCCTCCAAAACTTTTTGAGCTTCCTCCTCTACCAAACAATTCAACAACATTCCTCCAGGGTCTTTCCAATACAATGCAGAATTCAGAATGCAGAATTTAGCAGCTCTCAACTTCAATGTTCTACTCTTATTTCTAGGCATCCTGGGAGGTGGAGACAAATTCTGAAGCACGTATAAAATGTCAGCATACCAAGGGGAAGAAACAAAAATATCGGATACCTGAACTGACGTACTTTCCTCATCTTCATCGGACATGGCAGCGATCAAATTTATGTCTAGAGCATGCAGATTTGTTTCAGCCATGAGCTTGGCGAGTCCTTGTCCTTTGATTAGCTTAGTTGGTTTAATCTCCACATCGTATTCTAACAACGCAGCGATCCACTTACCCCTTCTTCCCTCTGGATCTGCCTGTACCAAAACATCTTTAACTGCTGCGTTAGGAACGTATGCTATAATGTGGGAATGCAGTATATACACACGGAAATATTTCAAGGCCTTTACAAGCGCTAGCGCTTGTTTCTCAATAATATTTTACTTCAATGCTCCATCCCTTATGATCCGACTGAAAAAAGCAATGGGCTTCTCAACTCCATCCCTTTTTTGCATCAAAACAGCTGCCAATGTGTGCTCAGAAGCAAAAGAAAATAAAATGAAGTCCTGTGTGTAATCCGGGCTGATTAAAATAGGGGCTGAGGAAAGAGCTATCTTTACCAAATTGAATGACTTTACCGCCTCTTCTGTCCACTTTACCTGACTGTCCTTTTTCAGCATGTTCGTGATTTCTCTAAGGTGCTCTGCAAGATTTGGAATGAAACGACGCAGAAAATTCATTTTACCATTGAATGACTGTATTTCTTTCTTGTTCCGGGGCTGTTCAATCTGCTGTATGGCTTCAACACGTGCAGGGTCAACTTGAATGCCATCTTTCGATATGATGTGGCCAAGGAGCTTGCCTTCATCCATGGCAAAAAGGCTCTTTTTCGGATTCAGCGAAATGCCATATTTTCTGCACTTCTGGAAAACAATTTTCAAATGATATAAATGTTCCTCATCAGAATTGGAAAACACAGTTAAATCATCAAGGTAAACAACCAAAAACACATCCTTCTCGTTGGCAAAAGCCATGTCCATTGCACGCTGAAAGGTAGCGCCTGCATTCTTTAAACCAAACGGCATTTTTGCATAATGAAATGTTCCCCAAGGAGTGGTGAACGCAGTCTTGTCACGATCATCTTCCTGCACTAAAATCTGATTATAACCCGAGTATCCGTCGAGTAGTGACATCCTTGATGCTCCAACTACTCGCTGCAATATATGGTCCATTTTTGGCAGCGGATAATTGTCTTTTAATGATACCTTATTCAAATTTCTGAAGTCAATACATAAACGGATCTCACCTGTTTTCTTTCTCACGGGCACCAAATTTGATATCCAATCTGAAAATCGGATAGGCACAATGATTCCTGACTTATACAACCTGTTTACCTCTTTTTCGATCGATGGTAGCAGCTTTGGATTGATTCTCCTCAAATTTTGACGGAAAGGCTTCTGATTTGGTTTGATGGGGATAGTATGCTGAATGATGTTAGTATCATATGTTTTTAGATCTGAATAATCCCACGCAAATGCATCAGAAAATGAAGACAACAATTTCACATATTCTGCCTTTACCTTTGGTGACAATGACTTTGATAATTTTACCATCTTGGGATTCTCAGCTGTCCCAATATTTACCTCCTCAACACCTTTTTCTGTTGGCCTCAATGTCGGTTTGCGGGCTACATCGTCTTGATCAAACAGCTCTTCCAAAGGAATCAATCCCTTAGGAATGATGTTATCCTTAAGTTGCAGCACTTCCATTTGGTTTATTTGTATGTCATCACTGCCATCATCATTTTCAGTATCTATGGAGGTGTCTTTGAACTTACCCTTATTTTGGAGAAAATCACTAATCTCTTCATCATCCTGAAAAACTTGCGAACATCGCTGATTGTCTGGAACGGTAGGGCGGTGTTTCACATGAATCTCGAATTTGTTGCTGGAATTCATCGGAATTTTAAGATTGCTTGCTGCCTTAGCAAGTCCATCAGCAACACCATTTTGTATGCGGGGCACACATGTCAAAGTATGATCAGAAAATAACTTCAGAATGTCTAGAACTGCATTTCGGTAAGCCCTCATGCGAGGATGCTTAGCTTGAAACTCACCTTTAACTTGCTTTATCACCAATTCTGAATCACCATATACTGCAATCCTTTTTGCTTTCAGCTTCTTAAGAATCTTAAGGCCAGCAATAAGAGCCTCGTATTCCGCTTCATTATTAGAACAGTCAAATGCAAGCTTGTAGGAACACACTCTCACATTGCTCGGAACTCTATCAGGAGCGGAAAATGGACTACGAATCCACACACCAATCCCAGCACCGTCGCTGCCCACTGCGCCATCAAAATCCATGGTCCAAAGACCATCTTCATCGTCCTCTAAATGCTGAAATTGTACCGGCTCTGTTTTTCCTGTTTGCTGCCCATTGTCTTCAGCTGATTGCTCCACAATAGCTTGTTTTTCTCTTCTTTCTTTTTGCAAAACTTCTCTAAAATTCTCAGTGATTTCTGGTATATCTTCTGCCTGAACTAATTGAATTTCTATATCATTAAAACTATCAGCGAGCAACACAAACGACTCTAAGTCGGTATGTACATAATTTACAGGATGATTGATTGGCTTCTCTTTGCTAGTTATCATGTATTTCATCTTCTACTCTCGGTATAACTTTCTCATTTGACCGAAGACTGGAATTGTAGCATAAGAGAAATCTAACTGAAGTGTGCCTTTCAACTTTGCCCCCCAAGATCTCGAAAGGAGCATACCAAATCGCGGAGGAATGTCAGCCACCACCACGTCCATTAAGACATTCTTTGCTGGAATTTGATCTAAGCTTACAACCAAATCTTTGATGAGTCCTATACACCTCACACGGCTGGAATCAAATGAATACAAATCATGATACTTTCTTGTAATACCTAGTCCCAACTTTTCCATGATTGCCTTTGGCATCAAATTGTGCGAAGCACCCGAATCGAACATAGCATTGTGCAAAACATATTCATGCAGCCTCAAACTGATATAAAATGGAGGAACATCACTGTCAGGTGACTCACCATCTAATGCAGGCCCGAAAATCAGTTCTGGCTGATCATCCTCAACATTTACCGTATCAAACATTGGATCAAAGTTCAGAATTTTGGAGACTTGCCCGCGATAGCTGCTGTTCTTCATGATTTCTGTCAAAGGAATAGATATTTTTAATTTGGAAATTTCATTTTCCAAACTAAATGCTGAAACTTTCTCAACTTCTTTGACTGGAACTTCCTTCTTTTCAGCCTTGTCTTTCACTATGTTTGACTGATTTACCTTTTCTGCTGATGATACTTTACTAGCTGCGGGATCAATTGTCTCTTTTCCTTTCTTCTGTGGTATCGGTGAATCCGTCTTTGGTGCTGAAGCTTCTTTTCGTTTCTGAATTGGATTTATGGGCACATCTCGGTTTCTCAAAGAGTATTGCTTTTGTTGGGCAGACAACGCATTCAAATATCCTCTTTGGTATTCATCTGATTCTTCCTCTAAATCTGCATCATTTGCTAGAATGAAATCTTCATCTTTCTGAACAACTGAACTTTCTCCGTATTCTTCATCCTCAGTGATATAGATAGGCAGATCATCAGGAGTGAAGAAATGATTTTGCTCACCTGTTACATCATCATCATCGTCGGAATCTTGACTCACAAAATTCTGCAAAAGAGGTGTCTTAATCTGCTGTTGGGCTGCTGGCTCTGGTGGTCTTTGTTCACGCTGCTTTATTCTGAACTGTGGCTGCTGCTGGCCACGATAATTTGGATTCCGAATCTGCGTTTCTGATTTGCCGAGATTCATTCTCTTAAACATTTTCTCCATCTCACGAATCAAGTGCTATTCAGATGTAGATGTGGAAGGCTCTTCTTTTATCGTCACTCTTTTCTCTGCTTTCAACCGTGCTCTTTTATCGTTCAGATTTGCCTCAACACTAACAACGATCTTCTGCATATCTTCTAAAGTTGGCGGATCTCTATCACGAAGGGAATAAGCCATCTCCGGATCAAATCCATCCGGGAATTTAAGGAGAGCAGATTTTTAGACGGTCTCAAGTCATCTGGAATTGCATTATACACCGTATTGAATCTAATAATATAATCCTGAACAGACTCACCAGGATTACGTTTGATGTTTGTATATTCTAAAGTAATCTGCAGCGGATCCTTTTTCATCTCCCATCGATCTAAAAACTGATCCTGAAGTTCTTGCAATGTGTTGATACTTCTGGCTTGTAGAGCTCTGAACCATTTACGAACTTCTCCTCCAAAAGTCTGAGCAAACAATCTCATTGAAACATTTTATGCATCAACTTCATGCAGATCCAAGAAGTCTGTCATTCGAATGATGTACTGCTGAGCGGATATACTCTGTGGTGTGCCATCAAATATGGGAATTTTTCTTTGGTAATCAGCAGGCATAGGATCTAAATTGGCTGGTAAAGCAAGAGGTGCAAATCTGGCTGCCATGACTCTTGGCGGATTGATGATAATCTGCTGTCTAGGAGAAACAGGAGGACTAGGAGCAGTAGGTGTGCGAGGTGTATGCGGTGGAGACGGAGGAGAAATTACTATGGAATGCTGATCAGAAAACTCTGGCTGAACAGGAATGGTAGGGATAAAAGGAGGTTCAGTGGGAATGCGTGAACTAGATGAAAGTTCAGATGTTCCAAGAATTTGTGAAGCAGATTCAGTGAATTCAGGAGTATTGGTAGCCAGAACGGAATTTTGCAACTGTCTATCCAAGTAATGTGAAACAAATCTATATTGCAAATCTTCAGCAAACAATGGATCCGGAACTAATCTTGATAATTCAGTTTCAGAAAAATTTACGAATAAGGATGTTTCAAATCGTGCATCAAAAGGAATTTCATCAACATATATAATTTTCACAGGACAGGATGCAGATCTAGTAAGCAATCTGGAACTCCCAAAACTCACTTGACTTTCTCTTTCAGAACTTTCTTGACTTCCTTGTCTTCTAAGGGTCCTAGGAATCAGATTTGGATTTTCAAATATTATTGGTGGATCAGGGTCAGGATTCGCCCTAGTATTCCTTCTTGAAGCCAGTGTATTGATCTTCTCGGGATAAATTTCAAGGAACACAATCAATTATTTTCAGCCTTTCGACTTCTAGACTCAATCATCCAAAGGGTCTAGAATGAATAAGTATACTGGGGTGGTTTACAAATCAAGTGCTGCACTCACAAGCTTACCAGAGATCGACTGAAGCAGCGTTTATCTACTACCGCTTATGCATAGCAAAAGCGTTTCGAAAGCTACCTGGCGTGACTTCAGACTCCGTCTAAGACTCATGGAACAAACACATCAACAAGCAAACCATTGAGATCTTCCCCAGTATGGTCGCCACTATGTTAGCGCTCAAATCTACCTCAGGCTGAAATGAGATAAAACTCAAGGCTACATCAAACCACGCTTAGCCTCGTAGCTAGCCCTACGAGGGCAGGAGAGGGCTCTCTCCATCAATCTCGATAAAATGAGAAATAGGGTGCGAGATGACTTTAAAAGGGAACTGATCTTAGGCTAGTAAAGAGATAGGTATGTTTGATTTTTGATTTTTGGGTTTTCGCTGGAGAAATGGGAAAGCAAATTTTGGGTCCGGGGATAAGGTCAGACCTTTGCAGATTTCGAGTTGGGGCGAGGTAGGTGACTGTCTTGATGCTTTTGATTTGATATATGAACAGATCAGACCGACGAGGAGCTGAAGAGGGCAAAGAAGAACTTGGATCCTCTTCAAACAGTCGAAAACATATAGAACTAACTGAATTCAAAGGCAGAGCACGGTAAACGATGGATTCAACCTCATCTACTCATTCAATTTAGTTCAGAAGCATATGAAAGGAATGGCATACATTAAACATGAAGAACTTATAGTAAACAGAGAGAAAACACCATCAAGAGCAAAACACCACAAGGATCCCAACAAGTGCCGCAAAACCTCTGATCTTTCCTTAGCCAAAATATGAAAAAATATGTACAATGGTGCAAAAAGTCTCCCAAGAGTCCAACCTCTCCAACCTCTGAAAATGATTGAGAAATTACAATATATAGAGCATCCTAACCCCTTCCCCCACCTCTAGGGGTCGAATTCCCTCTTCAGGGATCAGTTTCAACCAATTCTAATCATGGAACTACAATCTAGGCAGCTAACAACTTGCCTCTAAAAGAGTGGGAACTGATCCATTTACATGATTTTTACCTTTTTGAGAGTGAATCTTCTAGAATAGATAAAAATAAGCCAAAGTTACATGCCAAACATAAATTTACATCATGAAAACCCAAAAATTTCATCCACAAGTAAAACTGGTCCAAACTGGCCGAAAATCTGAGCTGGAAGTTGAAAATTCAGCCAAAAATTTAAGTGGGTCGCATGCCTGAAACAAGTGGGTCGCATGACTTTCAGCCCGATTTTGAAGGACTTCCTGGCATCCAAATTGAGCTCATGATAGCTCGTTGGAAAGCCCTGGATGTTGGCTATCCAACCCAAGTGAAATTTTCCAATTTGAAGTTCATTTGACCCTCCAAAACCTCATTCTCCCAGAAGTACTTCCTGCTGGTGCAAAAGGTGGCAGCAAGGTGGTTTTTATGGTGTTTTTGAGCTTTTTGACCATCCAGAATCTGATGAAATGCTTCGGTAATGCCTGAGGATGCATAACTTACCATGAAAAATCCAAAAATGTAAAAATTTCCTTCAGCAAGTGTCCCAAAAAAAAGTGAGCATATGAGTGCGAGACCCACTTAACTGAAAAACCTGTTTTTAGACCAAAAAAATTTCAAAATGACAAAATTTTCTCCGAATTTGCTCAAATTCGGAGTGAAGACCCTCCATCATGTATCTTTCTCAGCCAACGAAGCCTCGGCCAAAATCCGGAGTGGATCAGGCCTTTTCCGCCGTTTTAGTGCTTCGCTCAACCTCCTCTTCAGAATCTTCATTCTCGCTTTGCAGACATGCATGCGAGCCCAATAATGTCCTTTCATGTGACGAAGCATGTCCTTCTCTCTATTTTCCTTTGCAATCAACTTCTCCAAATGGATGTTCACATGAGTGAGTACAGAATCTCGATCAATTGGTGTCATGTCGTCGGGTCTTTTCCGGGCCAACTGTCGATCCTCACGGATTCGACGCAACTCATAAAGTGTGTGCTCATCCTCAAGCTGTTTGTTGCGCTGCTCCAGATATTTTATCACCCACTGAGCCTTCTGCAATTGATCTTTCAGCGTGTCATTCTCGGCCCTTTGCTCCTGGATGATCTCCCTCAGTTTCGAGCTAGGAGAGCTCGCATCAACATCAATGATTGTGAAGTCTGTGTCCCGGCCTCCTGATGGGCCCTCATCATGCATGGGCTTCTTGCCCCTGTCCTGGATCTGTACCTGTGCTGAAGAAGAAGGCGAGACCCCTTCCACATCATGTGGAGATAATACTCGCTCTGCTGATGAAGTCGGCAAGACCCCTTCCACCCCGAGTGGAGATAATACTCGCCGTGTAGCTGCAAATAAGGCCCTGTGGCCTCGCTGATATGTCAGAACCAATGGAGCGCTGATATGCTCAACCTCAGGAATGTCCAGCTGGTGTGAAGGCTCTCCCGCATCATGAACTATCTCGGGAGGCGGCTGTGGCACTGTGAAAAAGTCACGAGAGATGAAATCCTCCCAAGCGATGCCCTGCTGTGCCAACTGATGTAACACTATGATCTTGATCAAAGCATAATGATATATACTCCTATACTGCTGTGTTGGGCTCATCTTCTTCTGTACAAAAATCACCATCCTCTCTATGTTGCGATATATGAAGTACGGAATGTTCATCATACGTACCCTTGTGAAGTGCATCAACAAACGAATATGGTACGCAAAGAGACGGGCATATCTACCCTCACAACTAAAATACTGAATGATGAGTTTCATCAGCGGTGCAAACTCATCCCTTAAGAATCTGAACGGAAAAACTCTGCCCAAGTACTTCATATATCCAGGTTTAATGTATGGCTCATAGTGGAATTTCTCTAAATGCTGACGTTTGTTCCATTCCTCGCCCATGTTTGGTATGCCAGTGGCTTGAGCAATAGTCAAGGGTGACAAAATGAAATCAACCCCGGCAAGACTTACCCGGCCATCCCGTAAATGTAGAACAAACAGACGGGCCAATTCACGATGAAGCCGGGTTTGTGCAATCATCTCACAAAATCTGAAACATGACAAATACCGAAAACAATCCATTGCTAGTGGACATGCCTGCAACCGAGCCAAAGAAGTAGGCTCCTCTCTGCGATGATCACCACCTTTGACAACTCTGTGAGACCCCCGTGGCACATTACCTTCAGTCGTGGAATCACCGTCCCACTTCGCTCATAAATCACCATCCTCTCTATGTTGCGATATATGAAGTACGGAATATTCATCATACATACCCTTGTGAAGTGCATCAACAAACGAATATGGTACGCAAAGAGACGGGCATATCTGCCCTCACAACTAAAATACTGAATGATGAGTTTCATCAGCGGTGCAAACTCATCCCTCAAGAATCTGAATGGAAAAACTCTGCCCAAGTACCTCCTATATCCAGTTTTAATGTATGGCTCATAGTGGAATTTCTCTAAATGCTGACGTTTGTTCCATTCCTCGCCCATGTTTGGTATGCCAGTGGCTTGAGCAATAGTCAAGGGTGACAAAATGAAATCAACCCCGGCAAGATTTACACGGCCATCCCGTAAATGTAGAACAAACAGACGAGCTAGTTCACGATGAAGCTGGGTTTGCGCAATCATCTCACAAAATCGAAAACATGACAGATACCGAAAACAATCCATTGCTAGTGGACATGCCTGCAACTGAGCCAAAGAAGTAGGCTCCTCTCTGTGATGATCACCACCTTTGACAACTCTGTGAGGCCTCCATGGCACATTACCTTCAGTCGTGGAATCACTGTCCGACTCCTGCTCATAAACTGACTCTGTTTATGACATGGCTGTGAACAAGATAGTTGTAATATAGCTGCGGATAGAGGTGCAGTGAAAATCAAGTTTTAATGTATTTTCAAAACCCAACAAATATCACCCATATACCCAAGTACCAAGGGAAAACCAAAATCATCATAGGGATGGCTTTGTTTTAATGGCATAAACACTATCTCTGTTTTCAGATTGCAAGTAGGTTTGACAAATGACTACCAAATGCAAATGTGTAGTCAAGTTTTAATAATGGCCAAAATCGGTCAAAGGATTGTGTTTTATGTAATGTAGAATAGGACCATCATTGCAAAGACCATATGAAAGACAAAATGAACATGACAATGGCAGTCGAATGATGATGACAGCAGTGATATAGTGATGGAGGTTAAATACAAGTCAACATGAAAACTGTGCCAAACATGAAAGGATATAATGGCAATGATAAAATGATGACTGAAGGCGTGAGGGTCACATATACAATGCGCTAGGGTGTGAACCATTCAAAAGCTTCCAAATTCTTCATAAAATATCCATACAATTGAAAACCCTTGAGGAATCATTTGCATGGTGAATGTAGGGTTTACACAATTTTCTCCAAGCATGGTTAGTTTCTTCAACATCAATGACATCCCAACTACATTAAAAATCCATTGGGCGATGATAAAAACCTGTTTGTACGCCGCCGAAGCTAATTTGAATCGAATCTGGGCGCCCAACGCAATTTTCTGAGTTCTGTTTTTAAGTGGGTCGCACCCCCCTCAAGTGGGTCGCATCCATTAAGTGGGTCGCACCCATTCAAATTTACACTGGCCAAAACGCACAGGTGGGTCGCATCTACCAAGTGGGTCGCATGCGCTCAAGTGGGTCGCATGCCCTCCAAACGCAGTCCACACTTCTGCAAAGCACGATTTTGGCCTCCAAACATGATTTCGACTTTACCTTGGCGAATTTTTTTGCAATTGATTTATGCTTGCCATGTTTATATATGAAGAAAATATCTCATGCAATCAGATCTGACTTCAAATGTGTTTTGAGAACCCACTTTATAATGTTTCTACATTTTTACATTTGGCTTTTTAATACAATATCTCTCTTTGGCTTTTTAGAGTTTTTGCACTGATAAATTTGCTGTCTTCTGCAGGGATACGGCACTTTAGCTTAGGAAAAGATCAGAGGCTTGCACTGAAGTCTTCTGATGATGAAATAAATACACTTATTTACAAAAAATAAAATTAGACAATTTCTAATTTCCAAAACAGAGTTTTAGACTAGAAATGTCTTCCAATGCTGATGACAATAAAAACATGAGATCAAAACTTTGTGAAACCAACCTCATGGCCTGCGGGATTTATGACATGTATGCAAATGACTCGAAAACCCTAGACTCTAGGACTAAAGAAACTTCTTAACAAAACTGACATTTAATGACCATGAGTGAAATGACGATGAATTTCAATGATTTTTGAGGAATTTTTAAATAGCCCTACAGGTGTAAGCATGAGGAAACATAAGACAACAGACCCCCTCGTCAGTCAATGGCATGCTCCTAGCGAAATGCAACGAAGTGGAACAAGCGAGACACCTAAGAATGAATATGCAAACACGAAACGATCTCTGACGGAGGGTTGTATGGACCGACTCTAACATTAGGAATAAATCTTCTTTGCAACAATCGTAGCTTCATTGGGGACATAGCCTTATGATTTTGAATCTGTGCTATAGGTGTATAAAAAGACAACTCGTTTCTTTTATGCTTTTCATTTTGATGCCTAGGGAGGCCGGAAGTATTTTGCTAGAAAATCGCCAATACCCTTGTACTCATTTTTCCAAGATGAATAATTCTTTGACCTTCGTGTTTTTGATTTTGCAGAATGAATTGTTGGCTTTATTTTTCAACTCATATTTTATTTAGTCTTCAATAGTCAACTTCTCTTGCTTTGAAGCTTCTTCTCATTTCTCAAAGTGCTTTTTGCTGAAAACTGATTAATGCCATCCATCCTAGCACCCTTGTAGAGATTGCATCGATAAATGACTTTGCTCATCGGGAGGCCTTTTCTCGATGCATCATGATGACAATGCTTGAAAATTTCAATTGATCACTTTCTTCTCGACATAGGACCTTCTTACTCTGCTTTTCCTGAATTGAACCTTATAAGTTTTTTTGAAACAAAACACAGCGACTATTTTGATGGTGTGTGACCTAGGGGTAAACAAGGGTTTTGTTTTGCCAGATAAGAAGAAAAGATGGCTGACTGAAATTGAAAACAGGGTTTTTGACTAGAGATATTCTGCTCAAGATACTTACCCTAAACACCATCACCTAGACCTGGACAGTTTGTCATAATTTCTGAAGGACTTCTTGGGCATATTCAGGTCATCATGTGGGAATTTAAACAGTGAGAGGGGAGGAGACAACTTGTCCTATGCTTGAAAGTGAGCCGTGTGAAAACATGGGACTTTGAATATTCAGAGATACAAGGCTTATGACAATTATGGACAGGAGAGTTTTATCAAGACTAAAACTTGATGACCACTTCTAACACAGTCTACAAGAGAGGGAAAAAGATAAATTTCTTTGAGGGGTTTTCTAGAGGAAAAATTGACTGTTTGAAATTGGTTTCTAGAAAACCTAGGCAAGGCATATAGTCATCACAACAGGCAAAAAATACTGATGACTAAAATGCTCAACACTTTCTCTAGGGGTGGGGTTCTGGGTTAACCTTTAAGGTGGGTATGCTCATACATCGATGAATTAACTATCAAGCCCTCGTGTACACCACCACAACCTGACTTATGTCATCCCGCTTATTTTAAAAGTGTGTCTTGATTTTTACTCCTAGGGAATAGCCTCCAAGATTGCGTGTCTTAGTGGTCCATTCCCCTGTATCGTGAACACTTCTAACTATTCCATGGTTTCCCTTATTGCATAATAGCATCAACAACTCTGCTCCATGTGTCACCTCTCAATTGGTTGAGGAAACTACACTCCCGAGTCCACTCCTGTCACGTCATCTCAATGTTGCATCATATTGGCCCTTCCTTAAGTATTGTGCATGCCTACTACCAAGGAGACAAACTTCAAGACATAAATTTATCTAACAATTTCTATGATGTTTACCCATTTAAGCGGTCATGTCACATGCCATCACACATTGCAATAATCCATTCACAAGTTTTTTGTGCCCTTTCGTGGCCTAATATTAAAACTTATGATCACCTTGACCTTCCCCATGCCTCCAGTTGTTCCATTCTATCTTGAGACGTGTTAGCCTAGGAATTCACTTGTGTGATCATTTGAGAGCTTTTGAGGACATAACCTCATGGAAACATCACCCGAGCTCCTCCAGATACATTTATCTCTTTGCTGAGACTCAACCATTCGTTACATTGGAGGTCACCCTTGGTTATGTGTTTGGTCATAAGGGAAGAAGGGGGGGAGTTAATTAATGATAAGGCTCCATATAAATACTCCTCCAATGTGTTTGTATCCATTGTAATGAAAGGTGTGAGAGTTGCAATAAGGTAAGGGAAAGCCTCATGAAAACATGCATAAGTATGACCAGTCGAAGCCACGATGGTTCTACTAGAAACTTGGGTTGTGCAAGTCATTTTAGCCCTTTTATGATTATTTTGGTTGTGATTCGATCACAGTGCACCAGAATTTGACTCTTTCGCTTAGGATTTGATGAAGCACACACATGTGATATCTCTCCTAACCTTACAAAAAGGATATCATGCCAATTTTTTTGGTGACAGAATCACAGGGCATAGTCTAGGGAATTATCCTTCTAGGAAAAGTGCTTTCCCTTTCCGGCAAGGGACTTGTACATTCAACCTCTGAGAGTTCTATAGTCCCTCAAGTCCTACACATATTATAGGATGCAAATTTTATTTGGCTCAGAGATATATAGGTATCTGTTAAGGAAAAAATAAGCATATAAAACTTTCTTTAGTTTCTCAAGGTGAATTTAGTGAGCAAAACGTGTGGTGTTTCCATGGGTTCTCCTTTCCCCGATTGTTGCGAATCTGTTTATGGAGGAATTCTGAATCTAGGGGTTCTTTTCGTTCTTTTGCATGTGATTATTACCGAAAGAATTTCTACTAATACATATAAAACTTATAAAGATAATCTACAGGGTATAGCATGAAGGAAGCTGCAAAGGGATCACCACATGAGTAAACCGGAAACTCTTTTCTAGTTCGATTATATATATATATATATATATATATATATATATATATATATATATATATATATATATATATATATAGATATGCACATTATTGATAATGCAAGCCTACAAGCATTGATACCCAATGCAAAAACTACAACTACACATGTGGTTATGTGTGTGTGTGTGTGTATATATATATATACATATATATATATACATATATATATATACATATATATATATATATATATATACATACATACATACATACATACATATATATACACACACACACACACACACACATATATATATATATATTGATAATGTTACAAGCCTAAAAGCATTTCATTTTTATGGATGGGTATTCCAGGCATGGGCCACACAGATAACCATCCAATATTCTATACTATGGGCCTAAAACTACCAATTAAGTGTCCAATTTTCAAATCACACACAAAAATGATACCCAATGAAAACTACAACCACACATGTGGTTATATACACACACACACACACACAAGTGTTTGTTGCATAAAGAAAAATGGTACAAAAATTGAAGAAGGAGGTTTCTATGCAATTTATTGATAGAAATAATAAATATATGAATACCCACTAATAGAGTACTAATCAAGCAGAGAACCATGAGTATAACCATCCATCCAAGAAGTGATTTACCACATCATATATGCACTGAGACAACATTCAGAATATGTCTCTTGCCCTTTAGAGATTCAACATGAACACATACGTAACAAACGTGAAAATTTGTGTGAAGTGAAGGGGTATGAAATCAAGTCAGTTGTGCTCATGAGGTCGTGTCATACATAGCACAAAATATAAATATATTGGGTCTAGTACTTGTTAAAATGGATGTGCAGACCTCACGCCACTGTATACATCACTAAAATACTAAAGAAGACCCTCATATAAAATAACAAGTCAATAAGGAAAAAACATGAGGACATCGTCAATATTACTAGATTGCAACAAAACAATGTTAATTCAATATTGCAATCAACATAATCACCATATTGCAATATGAAATATATTGCATGCTAAATACTATTGTGAATTAACTAATATTCTTACACGATTTTAGTCTCCTGTATTCTACAGTATCACTAGATGACTATGGATTTTCTACAGTCTGTTGAAAATAACATTCCCTGACTATCATTTATTTTCAGAAATATCATTGCCTTCATTATTTTCCATTTAACCTATTCACTATCTCTCATTTTACCTATTCAGATCACTCTCTTACTCTGAAATTCTGTGTTTGACCCTAAAACCCTCATTATTACCTCTTTCCCTACCTAAAACCGCACTCCCAATGCTAAAAACCTCTCCCCTTCATTCATTTCCCCTTCTTCCGTAAAAAAATGTAAAAAACCCATTTTTTACATTGTTTTATGATAAATTTAATTTTGTTTCGGGACCCACTCTTTTTAAATAAAAATCTGTTTATTTAAAAATACTCGACCTTGTTATATTAACCCCTCGACACCTCTTATACGTTTAAAGCACCTTCGCTTTAAATACCTTCCCTGAGCCCCACTTTATTAAAACCCTGCATTATCACTTTAACTCACCGCTTCGTTAAACACTCCAACCCCACATTTCAAACCTACCCACGGTGAAAGTCACCCGACCACCGTCTGATTTTCTCTGTCAAATCCAATGACCTACATGCCTTTCAAACCTAAATACGTGGTGGATAAAACCTTGGAGGGCTTGCGAAACTATTCTCCTGCCTATCACAAAAGCCATTGACCCTCGTTCGAACATGTTGAGGCCCTGAATCTCTGCGATAGGCCCCAATCTGTCATGTAAACCCCTACAAGCTTTTAAAAACCTGGAAATACATGGCCACAAGCAGAGAACCAATAAATCCACCATATCCAGACTCTATCCACATTTTTTTCCGCTGCCTCCAGGTCATATCATTTCCCCGCAAAGGTCTTGTGTGTTTTTTATTAATAAATAGTTTGTGTTTTGCAGGTGATGGACATAACAGGAAATGCATAAATTACATTTCTAAATCCAAAAAATTGTTTAAACAGGTTCTCTAGGTGATTATCCAAAATGTCTTATTCATCAAAGGATTAGGAGCACAAGATTAATTTGAATCAGCAATGGATCATGACCATTGATGATCATTCAATCCCTCCAAAGACATCACGGTTTCTTCAACGGGAAGGATAAAGAAAATGAAGGAATTTTATAGTGGTTTTGCAGAGATGAAGATAGATAAAATCATAGATTTAAAGCATAGATAAAATATTAGTCAAAGGCGAAATAAAAGGTTAAGAGATAGAGTCAAGAATCAAGGGAAGATAAGGAAGCAGACCAAGCAGTGAGATAAAGAAAGAGATGACAATGACAACAATGACAACAAAGGTAGTAAAGGATTAATGAATAAAAGATACAGATGAAGATAGAATCAGAGTTTAAAAGACAAATTAAAGGTTAAACTACAAATCAAAAGCAAATCAATGAAGAAAAAATATTTGAATGATAAAGGCCAATCAACCTTTACTTCTTTCAAATCACATTTGCCACATACAACCCAATTTTTCTAAAGGCAGCTACCTCAGTTAATGTTTCAGTTAGAGATGTTTTTAGCAGCTCAGAAATTATTGTAAAAAGTTAAAATTAAAGCCAAATAGTGAAAAATATCCTAAAATTTAGCTCAGCAGTAAATTAAAAAGTTATTACTACAGTATATCAGTCAGAGATATTTTTGCATTGGGCCTTGCATGGTCTCAATTGTCAAGCATCATTTAATCTGTAGTAAATACAGATCTGTCACCCTAGATTAGGGCAACCTCCTCATATGCAGTTAAATACTACATGTATTATTCATTATTATTGTTTGTTGGTTGTTGATGGATTATTTGGCTGCTAGGCTGGATTTCGATCAGAATATGAGTTGTAAAGATTATTACACTGGAGCATTGTAACTATCTTGGACATCAGTAATACAAGCACGTTCACAAGATTCTTGAGCTATGTTAATGGTGATGTTATCCCTCTTTGTCATTTTTTCTCCTTTGTTTATCATATTTTACATCATTTCTCTGATAATAGAACATAAATTTTAGATTAAGATATGTTGTTTGGGCATCTTTACTCTATCTTTTACTTTTATCTAATTTTTTTCTTCTGCAAAGTTTGATTAAAGAACTCATGAGTGTCTTGGTCTTTAGTTCCACTTAGCTTATTACCTTGAGGTTTACTTAGTAGAGTTTTAGCCAAAGAATTTAGGGGTGTCCTGCTCTTTGGTTTTTCTTAAAATGTTGTCTTAAAGGCCTTTTTTGAATTTTAGTTAAAGTATTCAGGGGTGTATTGCTCTTTAATTTCACTAAACTGTTATCTTGAATGTTTTCTTTGTCTGAAAGTAATAGCTAAAGAATTCAGGGGTGTCCTGCTCTTTAGTTTCTCTTAGACAGTTGTCTCAAAGGATTTTCTTGTTCAAGTATGATTAAAGGATTCTTAATTTCCCTTTAGTTTTACTAAATTCACAACTTGCTATCATTTCATATTTCATCTAACCTAAAAAGATCCACTTGATATAGTTAGTTTTCCCTATGAAAACCCTTGCAGAATTGATGTACAATTAAAACCTTTTATGACTCCATAACCCAATGGAATAAGATTCCCACAATCTATCTGTTCAACCTACAATCAATCAATCAATCAATCAATCAAACAAATAAACAAAAAAAACAATCCAAAGCTTCATAACTAGTCTAAAATTAGAAAAACATAAGCATAAAGATAAATCAGTTAATAATAAACATAGAGAGAACCCTCTCTGATCCCAGGAAGGCTAGGTACTTGGACTCCTAAGTGGTTTTATGTGGTTCCCTGCTACCTTTTCTTTCCAATCTTGCAAATCACGAGGAACCAATATAGTGGCGACCATACAAGGGAGCATACTGAGTTATTAAAAAGCTTAATATTTCCTCAAGAAAAAAAAACCCCTTTCAAATTTAGATGAATCAAGTGTTATCCAAGATTGGTATCTAGTTTCTGATGGTGGACAACAGCTAGCCTTGAGACAGTTAAAATCATCCACCTAGTGACTCCACTAGTTTTCAGTAGGCTTGCTGACCCCACTGGTTTTCTAGAGACTTCACAGGGAAATTATTGAGAAATTCAAATAGAACCGAGTCAAAATACTTTGTGAATAAAGTATGTATTTCAACGATTGGTTTGTTTTTCAAACTATTATAAAACTTCCAAACCCCTATATTCATTGGGTCCAAGTTCTGGCTTCTAGAATAATCTGTACTAGATCCCATCCTAACCCAAATCCTCCTGCAATAGTTGACAATCTAGAGCACATCCTAAGGAAATCTCCTAGATCTAAAAATCCACCTGTTAGTAGACCTATTCACAAGGAAATTTCCTTACCTGGGAACCTTAAAAACTTGCTGGATATCCTACCTGGCTCACCCCTGGAACAAAGCTTGTTTAGGACTAAATCCCAGAGTTGGATAACCTCGATAATTTTTGACCCATCCATCTTACAACAAAATCCTGTTGTAGTAACTTCAACCCCATTCATACATCCACTGTTCACCTTCCACCATTCAACCCTCCACCTGTTAACCCCCCTTTTTTTCCATAACTACCAGCCATGGAAACCTGGTATGCCCCATTAGTCCTACCATTGCCTTTATTAGTTCTACCATAGGACTATCAGTCCAAGATTCCTCTATTTGATGCAATTAGTTCTATAACTGCTCAACAACATGTGGATAGAATGAATTATTATTTTGAAAGACAAGAAATCGATGATGAAACTATTAAATTAAGATTATTTTCTCAAATCTTAGAGGGAGAAGCAAGAAAATGGTTTAAAGGAATAACCCCTAATAGTATCCATGATCTCCCTTCTTTTCATCAATTGTTCCTAAATAAATGGGAAGTCAAGAAGAACCCTCTCCAAATCTTATCAGAATATGAAAAAATTAAAAAGAAACATTGGAGAGAGGGTCCAAGATTACTGCAATAGGTTCATTAGTGTATATAATGCCCTCCCTACCCACATGAAACCTCCACAAGGTCTACCCCTCATGAAATTTCCAGATAGTTTTGATCTAGAGATGGCTTACCAACTAAGAGAAAGAGACTCTCTTACATTAGAGGATATGTAGAGAGGTGCAGTAAGTATGGAGGCAAATCTAATTGCCAAAAGGGCAAGAATGAGAAATGAAAAGAGAGTCACATATAGCGAAGAGGTTGTAGTCTCCACATCTGATACTAAGATTGATAACCTTGTTATAACTATGGAAAGGATGATGGAAAGAATAAACATAAATGAGAGAGCTTACCCAGAGAAAACCAAACAGCTCCTCAGAATAAAAACCAGAACCAAAACTAAAACTTTAGAAGAAACCCCCTTCAAATAAGACAGAGAGAACAAAGAGAACGTGACCAACAAATCAAGCCTCCTTTCCAAGAAAACTACGTTGATGAGGATGAGGGGATGATTGAAGAACCACGACAAATTTAAATCAATATAATGGGAGTTAACAATGAGGATATTGTTTTCCTCACTAAGGAAGAACAAGGCATATTTTCCCCAAATGAAGAAGGATGCCTAGAATCTGAGGACTATAAAAAAGCCTTCAAAAATTCCATCATGGAAGTACATAGGCAATGTGACCTTAGAAGAAATAAATCCCAAGACATTCCCAAGAAAAAAAACCTTGAAATTTCTTCTAGGAAGACCCCTGAAAATGATCCTAAAAAGACAGCAGAAACTTCAAACACAATGGTTAAAAGTTCTGATCAAAACAAAAACAAAAACAACCCAGAAAGTAGCACCAGTAAATAAAATAATAGCCCTAACAAAACTGATTTAACTGAGATCCCTAGTGCAAATCAACAATGTAAAATTTCTGCAAAAACAGTGTCTGAAAAAATTGATTTAAATTTTCCAAAAACACAGACACCCTTCAGTATTGAAAATGAAATTGCCAAGATAAAAATATCCATACCTCATACTGAATTATTTGGCCCGGATGTATCTAGATATCAAGTTTTGAAAGCTTTAAACATATGAGAAAATTCTAATTCTGTAAATTTAAATGATGACAAACCTAAACTATTGTGTGGACCAGAAGTAGAAGGTAAATTTCAAGAGGGAGGTGTACCTCCATTTTATGTCAGTTTGAACATCCATGATAAGATCCTTCATAATGCCATGTTATATTTAGGAGATTCTCATAACCTCATGCCAAAGGTAGTTATGGAAAGAATTTGCCTTGAGATAACTAGACCATACAAAGACTTATACTCTTTTGACTTTAGTAGAGTCAAATGCCTAGGCCTTATCAAAGATCTCTGTGTCAATTTAGCACAAATACCAGTCAAAATCCTAGTAATGGATATTGTAGTGGCTGAAATTCCCTCTAAGTATGGAATGCTCCTATCACGATCATGGGGAGCCAAAATCAAAGGCACCCTCCAAATGGATATGACCTATGCTACCATATCTGTCTTTAGTCAACCAAGTATATTATATAGGGAGACTCATATGAAATAAATGGTCAGCAGTCAAGAGAAACCTGATAACTCCCCTCTCTATTCAGTTCACACAAACCTTGATTCATTTATCCTTTACAATGATCAAAAAATTAATGAACAAGTAGCAATAAATGAAAAAATAGCTGAAAAAGAGGAAGAAGAGGAGGAACAATCAGATTAGTCAGACAAAATAGAAAATAAACAACGTAAGTCTGAACATGAACCTATATGGAGCATGAGCTTTTATGGGTCTTGTGGAAAAACTGGTTTAGGAGTAGGTGTTTGGGTAAACAATACTGGGAATAATCACACAGAGGGTCACTCCTACAAGCTGAACTTTCAATGTAAAAATAACATAGAAGAATATGAGGCACTCCTCCAAGGGCTATAATTACTCTATAAATTCGAAGCCAAAAGGATATTTGTCCATAAGAATTCCGAGCTAGTCATTGGAAAAATTAAGGGGGAATATTCAGCTAAACATACTAGATTAAGAGAATATAGGAACACTGCCCTTGATCTCCAAAAAAAAATGAAAGAATATGATCTTGTCTTCATCCCAAGAAACCAAAATATCCTTGTCAATGGACTAGCATTTGTAGCCAGTACTTGTCAAAAACCTCATCACAACAAACAATACACAGTACAAGTCAAATACAAACCAACAATCCCTAATAACATAAAATATTGGCAAGTTTTTGAAGGTGAAAAACAGATTGAAGATTTCTTGCAGTCCAGAAATGAGTTTGAGATGCCAAATTCAGACTCAGATCTTGAAGAAGACTGCTCTGCTGAGTAACTAGCATACAAAGAGGAGGCCCTTTATGATGCTGATATAAATCTATTAACAAAAGATGATCCACTTGAGACAGAGCTATGTACAGATCTAGAAAAAGAATATTTTGAAGTACTGCAGTTCAGAGATAATACCTTGCCAAGAGGGCTGGTCCCTTTAGGAGAAATGTTTTATTTTAATGATGTTTCTAGAAAGCCAAAGATGGAATCCACTAAAGAAAGTGTAGAAGAGTGCAATATAGGCAATGAGCAAGTGTAATATCCCCAAATGGGAAAACTCAGCAATACATGCCAAAATAACACATTTTTCAGAAATGTATTCAATGAAATTTAAAGGAAGCCCATGGATCCATTAGATATAATATTATAGCAACTATATCTGAAAGGAAATAAGAAACAAATCACTATTACATAGTTAAACATGTCTCCCATGCCATAAATAGCCCAAAATCATGAAAAAATAGGGACTGCAACCATGTATGAAAGTTGGAATACCATGACAGCGTTATTTTATTACCTTTGCAATAAAATTAGGTTGTACATCAGATATAGAGCAAGTATGTGGACAAAAATTTAGATCTATAGCAGATCCATGTACTATACAAGCTCTTTTATCAATCCCCCTTGCGGTTTTCAACAAAACACCATGTACAGAGTGTAGATCTAAGATCCAAGACTGCAAATATATGGAAATATTCAGATCTGGAAAGTGGATCTGATCTGATATAAACAAGAAAATTATCTCCTCGAACAGATCTCCAAAGTGAAGGGTAGATCCCCAACACTTAGAAAATCAACTCTCCAAATGGTGCACTAAATCACCCTGCAACAACTCCTTCAGAATTTACGCAAATTTGAACTTCTTCTGCACTCTAGGGTAAAAAATACTATTGGCTTGCAGCCAAGATATGAAAATGAAGCTCAAATCTTCCAATACTATCCTCTCAATGGAGTAGAATCCTCCTCCACTGAAAAGAAGCACTGAAATGGCCTAGATCTGAAGATCTAGCCTCCACTTGCTGTAGCTTACTGAAATAGTCAAACCCTCAATAGGATCTGCACTGTCAAAGGAAGATGAAGCTTGGCCTCAAGCCAGATAGTGGAAAATATGGTGCAAAACTCCTCCAAGAGGCCTCTCAAGGAAAGAGAAGGAATTCCTAAACAAGAAGACCTTGTGCTAAACAACACTCTATCTTAGCTAAACAACCAGAGAAAGAAATATGTCTAAACAGACCATATATTCAAAAAATCATAATCATAAGCTAACCCCATATGGATGCCATCCTTCTCCTTATAAATAATGTGAGCCTTCTCACCTTTGGTCCCACTCATTAGGGTTTCCATCTTCATGCAATGAATCTCTCTCCAAAACTGCGCCGTCCCATCATCAATACCACTCCTCCATAACAACGCTGATGGATTTGGTAAATCTTGACTGGATCTCCATGCAATATCTTCTTCCACACTCAAGGTGGCTTTATTCCAACTATCTAAATAGATCCATATTCCCACTAAGTTATCTTCATTAATGTTCCACATCCTCTATACTAGCTTTGTTGACTTGGTCAAACTTGACTTTATCCACATGCATTTAGCCTTGTTCACACATGAAGGTGTTTTTATCCAGCTTTGAATATGATCCCTTCCCCATTAAGAGGGTTTTTATTACTGCTAGAAATCTTTATGGGTCTCCCTACCCATTTATTCATCTAACTATGTATTTGGAGAAAAATTAATATTCCAATTAGCTGCATGCTAATTTAGGAATATTACAGTCCTCCCCTCCCAAATGTTGCTTATACTCAAGAAACTGCAAGGATAGAACTAAAGAGCCTCTCTTCTTCCTTCTGTAACATCCTCAAGTGATAAGTTCCCCCAAAGAACAAGATGCCTTTTTAACAATATGTCCTCAAGTTGTTCCTCCCATGTGTGAAACTATGCCTTTGGTGAAAAATCCAAATGGCTCTTATCATGAAAAGTGGGATATACATGGAAACAAATATGTGTGGTCTAGAGGCCTTCTTGAGGCATGGAATCAAAAATATATTGGGAATCATCATCCCCATGTGAAGCCTCCATCCCCAAGCTATTATCCACAAAAAGTGAGTCACCCTCCAACATGGTAACTCCTGAAACATCTCCTCCACCTTAGGCTTCTGCAAAGAAGGTGTGATGCATAGTTGAGTATGTGGGACTGAAATGTCCATCCCACAGTGTTTCTCTCTCCACTTATGATATGTATGGGGTTGCTGCTTATCTTGGGCTGAAATATTATGGACTTCAAGAATGACCCAAGTCACCCCACCAATCCAAACATCCATGAAGTGCCTTTCCCAAGAACTCAAGTTCTCCAAATGGCTCCTCCCACATGAAGACAAGAGTTGTAGTGTGGCAATCACGGTTTGCCCATTGTTTCTCCTAAAACATGTAACAAATGAAGTATGGAGAATCATACTCCCAATGGGCACCTCCAACCTTTGTGCCATCCTCCAATCAAATATTCCCATAAGAACAAGAACATCATCAATACATGGAATAAAAAATAGATAAAGACAAGTTTCCATATGACAACCAAGAGGTGGATCATAGTTCCATATGTGGAACTAGCGAAATGCATCCCATGTCTGTCTCAAAAAAAAGTGTAACGAGTGCCTTTTCAGCCACTTTTTTTCTACCACAATCATCCTACAAGATGAAATCATGAAAGTAACATTTGGTGCCAATGGTGCACACCAAAAATCATGTAGCATCCCCCACAAACCACAAATATAATGGAAAACATAAATGCTGAAAATGGCCTAAAGTACATCACAATACAATATACAAGAAGGAAAGACCCTACTTGGTACAATTTTTTGATCATAAAAAGTAAAGGAGTACAAATCATATGGCAAAAATATACATCCTCTATCATGTACTTTGGTCATTGAGCTGAAATGACCCAATTGAAAGTTCTCCCTCATTCTTAATGAGTAGGGAAGTGGTTGTGACAACCTCTCCATCATCATCCAGGCTATGCACCCCCCCATACGCTGATATGCATCTTGTTGGATACCCTCCCAAGTGAACTCCTCTAGTAAGGAATGATATGCATCAAGGTTCATAGAAAGAAAGCCAACAAGTGCTGCATGTAGATCTCTCTTCTTATGCTTGAAAATCCAAGTCAAGAAGACCATATCATGGTAATAGATGTCTCCATCTAATACTCCATCAATCTCATCTCCTACATGCCTATCAAGTGCATCATATGTGAAGTGATCATGGGAACACTCCATCAAAAAACCTAAGCTCCCAAGTGACAACGCTGTTGGCCTTTGTAATAAGGCTCCTGTCATCTGATAGCTCCATCATTTGACATCCCACATGTTAAAAGCATCAATCATAATGCTGCTATGTGTGGGAGATTCTTCCCAAATTGGAATTACCTCCTCATCCTCCAAAGTTAATAAGTATCCCCTTTGCACCATGATGGTGCCATCTCCTCCTCTTGCAACATCATGCAAAGTATGGGAGAAGATCAGCCCATACTTTCTCAGTAACAACCAAAGCAACAACAGCTCTAGTTGCCTCCCCACACCATCACCATATAGATCATGAAGCAACAACATAATAGTTGATATGAAAGGTATCACATCACCCCAATACATCAAAACTCCTTACTGCCATATGATGTAAGTGTCATGCCAAAGTCCATCCACCATCCTACTCTTTGAAATAGAATGTGTCATATGATGACCAAACTCTTTCAAGAGTAACCAACATAGTCTTGCCTCCTACTGCCTGGTATCATAAATCCGCAAGTGGCTTCTAACCTCTTGATCATCAACATCACCCATCCAACCCATGGTGAGTGTCTATCATCATGTCCAAAAGTGGAATTCCTCCAATGGAGAATACCATCCTCCCAAATCAGATTTTTGACTTTGCATTTCATGGGATGTTGAAATTCAATCTTATGGAGATCTCCAAATGAGGACCACTCATCAATGACCAAGTTGACCCCATAAGGATCCAAATAGGTGGTAGGAAAAAACCTCCCATCTTGATGTGAAATATCCATAAAGAAATATCCATCACAACCATGAGAGACGTTATCCATCATAAGATGTCCCCCAACAACTATCTGCCCATCCTTTGTCATACATATGAGAAGATAATTGGAATGCTCCAACAATGGTTGGGCCCCCAACTCATCACTGCTGCTCAATGACAACACTACTGATCTCCATGATGGTGCATATGTTGTCTTCAAATCATACTCTATGCTGAACACATAGTTCTTCATGGCATTTTTCAAAACAATACTCATCCCATCCTCCAAAAATCCACACTCCAACCCCAAGAGTTGTGTGCAGCTCAGCAATGGTACTCTAGGATGAAAGTACATCTCTTCCTTGAAAAAATCAAGGCTGCCTAGCGCAGTGAAAGTCTGCTGCTCCAAATCAGCAATATGTTTTGACCCTTGGTCATGCAATGTCATATTCCCACAATCCTCCATATGATGTGCTGAAATAACAGGAAATGGAAACATGTGCATACCTTGGTAAAACTTGGGAACATATTGTACTGATACAAAGGTTCCTTCCTCCGGTGTGATGGCTTCCCCAACTAGAGATGATGATGGCTGCTCCTCTATGGCTTCATCAGTGCTGGTACAAGTCTCCTCCTCCTCATGCATCTCCATAATAGTGCATGGGACTCTAGATGTCAAGAGATCAAGACTACTTTGCAAAGGTGCAAGTATATTTTCTCCTGATGTAAGTGCTCCTGCAGTAAGTGGTGGTGAAGGATTCTTCCCCTCTAATTTCTTCTTGTCAAAATTCTTGATCAACCTTTGAGTAAAATCTGCAAATGCAGTCACCCTTGCATGACTTAAATGGCTGAACCACCAAATTCTAGCTTCACCTTCAAGGTGTAGCACTGCAATCTCAACAATTTATTTCTCTACTACTGGATAGAGCAGGAAAAATGCATCCAATCTCTTTCCCCAAGCCCTTTATATGCATGAGGATGACCCATCAAAGGTAGAGAATATAAATATATTGCCCTTCATTCTTCTATTGCTGCAAGGTCTCCTTTCTTCTTTGAGCTGAATGAATTGTGGAAGAGGTAGATTCTTCTTGATAGCTCTAGGTTGAGACTTATATTCTGCAAGATATTCACTTAGAATCTCATGATCTAAGTTTCCTCCATATCTATGCCTCTTGTCTTAAAATAAAGAGGGAATAGCAGGTTTCTTTTGACTCTATGCAATACTGGATCTTCTTTTTGCTGATAGGAAGTACACGGACCTTCCTCATCTTGAAACCCTAAAATGGTTTCACTTCTTTCCTTCCTTCTTCTTTGTTTGACCTCCTTGGTGAGGTCCTTCTTAGATCTGAAAAGAGATGAGATGAAACTCATTCCTCCCATCATTTTGATCTCTTCTTCTTCTATAGCATCTTGGCTTGAAACTCACAAGCTGAGCCAAAGATCATGCTCCCAAACCACTATAATATCCCCAAATGGGAAAACTTAGCAATACATGCCAAAATAACGCATTTTTCAAAAATGTATGTAATGAAAGTTAAATGCAGCCCATGGATCCATTAGATATGATATTATAGCAACTATATATGAAAGGAAATAAGAAGAAAATCACTATTGCATAGTTAAACAGATCTCCCATGCCATAAATAGCCCAAAATCATGAAAAAATAGGGACTGTAACCATGTATGAAAGTTGGAATACCATGACAGCATTGTTTTATTACCTCTGCAACAGAAGTAGGTTGTACATCAGATCTATATCAAGTACGTGGATAAAAATTTAGATCTATAGCAGATCCATGCACTATACAAGCTCTTTTATCAATCCCCTTAGGGTTTTCAACAAAACACCATGTACAAAGTGTAGATATGAGATCTAAGACTGGAGATATATGAAAATATTTAGATATGGAAAGTGGATCTGATCTGAAATAAACAAGAAAATGATCTCCTCCAACAGATCTCCAAAGTGAAGGGTAGATCCCCAACACTCAGAAAATCAACTCTCCAAATGGTGCACTGAATCACCTTGCAACAAATCCTTCAAAATTTACGCAAATCTGGACTTATTCTGCACTATAGGGGACAAAATACTATTGGCCTACAACCAATATATGAAAATTAAGCTCAACTCTTCCAATACTGTCCTCTCAATGGAGTAGAATCCTCCTCCACTGAGAAGAAGCACTGAAATGGCCTAGATTTGAAGATCTAGCCTCCACTTGCTGCAGCGTACTAAAATAGTCAAACCCTCAACAGGATATACATTTTCAAAGGAATATGAAGCTTGGCTTCAAGCCAGATAGTGGAGAATATGGTGCAAGACTCCTCCAAGAAGCCTCTCAAGGAAAGAGAAGGAATTCCTAAACAGGAAGACTTTGTGCTAAACAACACTCTATCTCAGCTAAACAACTAGAGAAAGAAATATGTCTAAACAGACAATATATTCAGAAAATCATAATCATAAGATAACCCCATATGCCTTCCATCCTTCTCCTTATAAAAAATGTGAGCCTTTTCACCTTTGGTCCCACTCATTAGGGTTTCCATCTTCATGCAATGAATCTCCCTCCAAAACTGTGCTGTCCCATCATCAATACCACTCCTCCATAACAACGCTGATGGATTTGGTCAATCTTGATTGGATCTCCATGCAATGTCCTCTTCCACACTCAAGGTGGCTTTATTCTAACTATCTAAATAGATCCATATTCCCACTAAGTTATCTTCATTAATGTTCCACATCCTCCATTCTAGCTTTGTTGACATGGTCAAACTTGACTTTGTCCACATGCATTTAGCCTTGTTCACACATGAAGGTGTTTTTATCCTGTTGTAAATATGATCCCTTCCCCATTAAGAGGGTTTTTATTGCTACTAGAAATATTTATGGGTCTCCCTACCCATTTATTCATCTAACAATGTATTTGGAGAAAAATTAATATTCCAATTAGCCGCATGCTAATTTAGGAATATTACAGAAATAACCCAAAATGATAAAACTGTCAAAGAAACTACCAACTCTTATAAAATAGAAATATATTGAGCTTTTCAAAGAATTCAGTGATGTGTTTTCTTGGAGCTATGAAGACTTGAAATCTTGTGATACTGATATCATTCAACACAAGATTCCACTCAAAGAAGGCCAGAAACCCTTAAAAAAAAGCTGCGTAGAATCAATCCTGTCCAAATGCCACTGGTTGAGAAAGAAATAAAGAAAATGTATGATGCTGGAATAATAGTCCCACTTAGGTATTCAAAATGGGTTTCAAATCTTGTATCAGTGAGGAAGAAGACAAGAGAAATTAGGCTCTGCATAGACTTCAGAAATTTAAAGAAAGCATCCATTAAAGACGACTACTCTTTACCAAAAATGGATCACATATTGCAAAGGGTAGTAGGCTCCAAAAGGATATCTCTGCTTGATGTCTTTTCAGGGTACATTCAGGTGCTGGTACATCTAGATGATCAACACAAGACATCATTCACTACACCTTGGGGCACCTTCATGTATGTTAAAATGCCTTTTGGATTAATGAATGTTGGAGCTACTTTCCAAAGAGCAATGCATATTTATTTTGCAGAAGAAATAGGTTACTTCATTGTGATATACCTTTATGACATCATTGTTTATTCCAAAACTGATGAAGAACATCTAGACCATTTGAGAAAGGTCTTTGAAAAGTGCAGAAAGTATGGTCTCTCTTTAAATCCCAAGAAAAAATTGTTTGGACTTCAAGAAGGGAATATTTTAGGCCACATCATATATGAAAAAGGGATCAAGATTGACCCAAAGAGGATTGAGGGAATATTGCAGATCAGTTACCCAAGAAACATCAAAGAGCTGTAGTCTTTCATTGGAAAGATAAATTTCTTAAGAAGGTTCATACCAAACCTTGCAGAACTCCTAAGGAACATTACTAACATGCTGAAAAGATAAACATGAATCAAATGGACCATAGAAGCAAAGAAATATTTTGATTTGGTGAAGAAATATATCACACAAACAATTTTTCTGATCAGCCCTGACTTCACCAAAGATTTCTTCATTTTCTCCTTTGCATTTAAACACACAGTTGCTGCTTCTTATTACAAAAAAAATATAAAGGGACAAGAGCAACCCATAGCCTTCTTCAGCCAAGCATTGAGAGATGCACCTCTGAAATATAATATAATGGAAAATAAGGCTTTTTCTTTAATCAAAGCACTTAAGGATTTCAAATTATACATCCTGCATTCACACAACATTGCATTGCGTGCCTCACACAGTGGTTAAAGATATCCTAACGCAAGATCCTGATGGAAAAAGAGGTAAGGGGATTGCTGTCATCTTAGAATATGATCTGGAAATCAAGCCCACTAGGCTAATCAAAGGACAAGGACTGGATAAACTGATGGTTGAAACAAATTTTCAAGCACTAGACATCAATATGATTCACTCATTGGATGAACAAGATGAGTTGGCGACTCCACCTATTGAGGAAGCATTTTTGAACTCACCATGGTATTCTGATATATTATATATACTTTTAAACTTAAACGTTCATCCTGGTTTGTCCAAAACAAAGGCCAGATTATTGAAACTAGAACCTGTAAATTTCTACATTTTGGAAAAATTGTTATATTTGAAAAATTCTGGTCGTGTATTGCTTAAATGTTTGCCTGAAGAAGATGATGGTAGGATTATGCATGAATTTCATGAAGGAGAGTGTGGAGGCCATCTTTATTGGGAAACCACTATTAATAATATCCTTAGGGCTACTTTATATTGGCCTACCCTCTTCCAAAACATCCACAAAATGATAATTTCTTGTCATAAATGCGAAATCTTTGAGGGAAAATGAAAGCTGTTACCTTTTTCATTACAACCAATTTCTGTTGAAGCTCCTTTTCAGTAGTGGGGTCTAGATTTTATTGGAGAAATCCATCCTTCCTCCTCTGCCTAGCATAAGTGGATCCTTACTACAAATGACTATTTTACTAAGTGGATAGAAGCCATTCCCTCTATGACTGCCACAGACTTAGTAATTATCAAATTCCTTGAAACAACATTTTATCTAGGTTTGGCTGTCCTAGGAAAATTATTACTAATAATGCTGTTGCCTTTAGATCCAAGAAAATGGTGGATTTTTTCCACAGATATCACATTACTTTAGGACATTCTACAACTTATTACCCTCAAGGTAATGGGTTGGTTGAATCCTCAAATAAAAGCTTGGTGAACATCATTAAAAATTTACTAGAAGAAAACAAGAAATCATGGCACAACAAATTGGTACATGCACTATGGGCAGACAAGGTAACAAATAAGAAGTAAATTGATATGTCCCCATATTAGCTAGTGTATGGAATAGATGCAGTATTTCCAAAAACCTTTGGAGTGTCAGTAATGAAGCTCATTCAAGGGGTGTAGTCTGAAGAAAATGACATACAAAGGAGAATCAAGCAAACTATTGAGCTGCAACAAACCAGAGGAGTATACAACAAGACAAAACTGATACAAGAAAATATGAAGATATTTTTCGACAAACGGACCAAGGCAAATGATTTCGTCATTGGAGACAAAGTACTGAAATGGGATTCAAGAAGAGAGGATAAAGGCAAGCATGGAAAATTTGACAACTTATGGAAAGGTCGGTCCATACATCATTCATTCTGTAAGAGGTAATAATGCATTTTTCTTACAAGATATGGATGGAACATAATTGTTTGGAGGTCTTGTCAATGGCAGGATGCTCAAGCATTATTTACATTGAGAATATTAGTCTAAATTTTTATTCATTGTACATAACATTGCTTAAACAAGTCTTAGAAAATTGATATAAAAAGAAAGAAAGAAAAGAACAAAAGAGGGCGGATAAAAAGAAAAAGGTAAACCCCATACCAAAAAAAATGAATATTTCTGAAAGTGTGCAAGTCCAAATGCCACTAATTTTGAAAAGGAAGTCTTGTTCAATCATACAGCCTAATCATGATTGTACAAATTTCAAATTTTTGCTGATAAGTTAGAAAATGAGGATTTTCCAAACCGTTTAAACTTGGCTTATTAGTATGTAGATAGAAAATGACATTGGTTCCAAAGCCTAAATTTGAATCAATAATATAAGTGAGGGATAAGAGATAAATGAAATATTCAATATCAAATCCCTTAGTTTAGTTTACTTTTTGCAAAAATAATGTTGTGTGCAGCTTGTCCAAAATGCCACAATTCATGATGATTAAACTGCTTAATCCTGATCCATTCATGCTTTAAATTTCATGTTGATAGTTAGTGAATGAAAATTTGTCAAACTATTTAATCTTGGAAGATAAGTAGGTAGGTACATAATAAAAGAGCTCATCATTCTAATCTGAGCCTTTGGAAGTTATAAGGGTAGAGATAGATAGTTTTCTTTCAAAAGAAAAATGATGTCAAGGGTTTGCAAGTCCAAATGCACCAAAGAAATGAAGAAAACATGTTAGAGCGGGTGATTCGTAGGAAAAATTGATTTGCAGGAAGCATGGTTTTAAATTTTTGAAGGTCACAGTTATAAAGAGTTGCAGCAGATCAACAATTTCAGAATGAAAATCAGCCAAATATAAACATGCCACTGATCTATGAAATCTAGAGATCTGGGATTCTTAACACCTCCTAAAGGAGTTGCCCTCCCAAACTGGAGCCACTATTAGTCTCCTGTATTCTACAGTATCACTAGATGACTATGGATTTTCTATAGTCTGCTGAAAATAACATTCCCTAATCATTTATTTTCAGAAATTTCACTGCCTTCATTATTTTCCATTTAACCTATTCACTATCTCTCATTTTATCTATTCAGATCACTCTCTTGCTATGGAATTCCATGTTTGACCCTAAAACCCTCATTATTACCTCTTTCCCTACCTAAAACCCCAATCCCATTGCTAAAAACCTCTCCCCTTCATTCATTTCCCCTTCTTCCATCAAAACAATGTAAAAAACCCATTTTTTACATTGTTTTAAGATAAATTTAATTTCATTTCGGGACCCACTATTTTTAAATAAAAATTTGTTTATTTAAAACTACCTAACCCCGTTATATTAATCCCTCGACACCCCTTATATGTTTAAAGAACCTCCGCTTTAAATACCTTCCCCAGGCCCCACTTTATTAAAACCCCACATTATCACTTTAACTCGCCGCTTCGTTTAAACACTCCAGCCCCACATTTCAAACCTACCCATGGTCAAAGTCACCCGACCATCGTCCGATCTGCTCTCTCAAATCCGATGGCCTACATGCCTTTTCACAAACCTAAATATATGGTGGATAAAACCTTTGAGGGCTTGCCGAATGGGCGTTTTTCATGCCTGTCCTTTCTGCCACCCATCGCTCATGCATCTTATCACATCCCCCCTGCCAAATAGTGCTAACCACCTAAAGCCTATGCGATAAACTGGAAACCGTTCTCCCGCCTATCAAAAAAACCATTGACCCCCGTTTGAACATGTTGAGGCCCCGAATCTATGCGATAGGCCCTGATCCGTCATGTAAAACCCTGCAATGCTTCTAAAAGATTGGAAATCCATGGCCACACACAGAGAACCAATAAAGTCACCATATCCGGACTCTGTCCATAGTTTTTTCCGCTGCCTCCAAGTCATATCATTTCCTTGCAGAGGTCCTATGTGTTTTTATTAATAAATTGTTCGTGTTTTGCAGGTGATGGGCGTACTAGGAAATGCATAAATTGCATTTCTAAATCCCAAAAATTGTTTAAAAAGGTTCTCTAGGTGACGATCTAGAATGCCTTTGATTAGGAGTGCAAGATTAATTTGAATCAGTAATATATCATGACCATTGATGATCATTCAATCCCTCCAAAGACAACAAGAGTTTTTCAATGGGCAGGATAAAGAAAATGAAGGAATTTTATAGTAGCTGTGTAGAGATGAAGATAGATAAAAGAACGGAGTTAATGAATAGATAAAAGATCAGTCAAAGGCGAAAGAAAAGGTTAAGAGACAGAGTCCAAAATAAAGGAAAGATAAGGAAGTAGACCAAGAAGTGAGATAAAGAAAGAGATGACAGTGACAATAAAGACAACAAAGGTAGTAAAGGATTAAAGAAAAAAAGATACAAATGAAGACATAATTAGACTTTAAAAGACAAATTAAAGGTTAAATGACAAATCAAAAACAAATCAATGAAGAAAACATATCCAAATGACAAAGGTCAATCAACCTTTACTTATTTCAAATCACATTTCCCACCTATGGCCTAATTTTGCTAAAGGCAGCTACCTCAGTTAATGTTTTAGTCAGAGATATTTTTAGCAGCTTAGAAGTTATTGTAAAAAGTTAAATTTAAAGCCAAATAGTAAAAAATATCCTAAAAGTTAGCTCAGAAGTAAATTAGAAAGTTATTACTACAGTGTGTGAGTCAGAGATATTTTGGCATTGGGCCTTGCATGGTCTCAATTGTCAAGTATCATTTGCTCTGTAGTAAATACAGATATGTCACCCTAGATTAGGGAAACCTCCTCATCTATAGTTAAATAATACATGTATTGATCATTATTATTGTTGGTTGGTTGTTGATGGATTAGTTGGCTGCTAGGCTATATTTCAATCAGAATCTGAGTTGCAGAGATTATTGCATTGGAGCATTGTAACTGTTTTGGACATCATTAACACAAGCACGTTCACAAGATTCGTGAGCTATGTTAATGGTGATGTTATCCCTCTTTGTCCATGTTTCTCCTTTGTTCATCATATTGTACATCATTTCTATGATAATAGAACATAAATTTTAGATTAAGATATGCTGTTTGGGCACCTTAACTCTATATGTTACTTTTATCTAAATGGTTTCTTTTGAAAAGTTTGATTAAATAATTTAGGGGTATCCTCCTCTTTAGTTCCACTTAGCTTGTTACCTTGAGATTTACTTAGTAGAGTTTTAACCAAAGAATTCAGGGGTGTCCTGCTCTTTGGTTTTTCTGAAAATGTTGTTTTAAAGGCATTCTTTGAAGTGTAGTTAAAGAATTTAGGGGTATCTTCCTCTTTAATTTCACTGAACTGTTACCTTGAATTTTTTCTTTGCCTGAAAGTAATAGCTAAAGAATTCAGGGGTGTCCTACTCTTTAGGATTACTGGATTGTTGTCTTAAAGGTTTTCTTAGTATATTTTGATTAAAGAATTCTGGGGTGTCTTGCTCTTTAGTTTATCTTAAACAGTTATCTCAAAGGCTTTTCTTGTTGAATTATAGTTAAAGGATCCTTAATTTCCCTTTAGTTTTAATAAATTCACAAATTGCTGTCATTTCATATTTCATCTAACCTAAAAATATCCACTTGATATAGTTAGCTTTCCCTATGAAAACCTTGCAGAATTGATGTACAATTAAAACCTTTTATGACTCCATAGCCCAATGGATTAAGATTCCCACAGTCTATCTGTTCAACCTACAATCAATCAATAAATCAATAAATCAATAAAAAAACAAACAGTCCCAAGATTCATAACTAGCCTAAAATTAGAAAAACATAAGCATAAAGGTAAATCAGTTAATCATAAACTTAGAGAGAGCCCTCTCTGATCCTAGGAAGGCTAGGTCCTTGGACTCCTAAGTGGTTTTATGTGGTTCCCTACTACTTGTTCTTGCAAATTTTGCAAATCATGGAGAGCCAACATAGTGGTGACCATAATGGGGAGCATAATGAGTTATTAAAAAGATTAATATTTCCTCAAGAACTCAGAAAACCCCTTTCAAATTTAGATGAATCAAGTGTTAGCCAAGACTGGTATCTAGTTGTTGATGGTGGAAAAAAGCCAACCTCGAGACAGTTAAAATCATCCACCTGGTGACTGCACTGGTTTTCAGTAGGTCTGCTGACCCCACTAGTTTTCTAAAGAACTTCACCAGGAAATTATTGAGAAATCCTAATGTTAGCCACCTATAAAATTTGTTATATCAAAAGGTGGCTAAATCATTTTTTGAGCCTTCAAGAAAAAATTTTTATTGCTAAAAAAAGTTATCTCTTGAAGCCTCTTGAAGACATCATACCTTTGTTCCAATCTTCAATACTGTTTCCTTTCCAAACCCAGAAATTCTACTGTTTTCCAAAGAGAAAATACTGCTGCAAAATCACCATTTTTCCCTTTCCTCCACTTCAAAACTAACCTCCCTTCTTGCCTCCCTTTTTCGTCATAAAAATTGCTCCATTTTCCTTTGGTTTCATTTTCCCCTTCATAAAAATAAACCTTACAGAGTTTAAAACTCACTTTTTAACTTTGCGGAAACCCCCAAATCCATTGGAAAAAATTGGAAAATTTCATAAAAAATACGTTTCTTACCATAGGCTTAAGTCCCCTTGGGCTAAGTCTTAACCACTTCCCCTCCATACGCTGGGAATGACGATTCTCACACCTTCGATTCATCAAAGGGAAGCCATCCATGGGTTCAATTTCCACGTCTCGTCAAATGCTTCATGGGCATTGATGCCTCATGAGCCCAGTGCGGCCCTGCACATCAACAAGACACAAAGTTAAAATAGTTAAAAGAGTATCAGTGTCGAAGATTTAAAAACAGTTGGAACAGAATATTGAAGACAATTTTGGGGGGATTATGGCTAAGATTGATTATCAAAAGCCTAATCCTCCAAATTAAACACAGTTAAAGAAAATCATAAGTGTTTATTAGAAGAAAGGCCTCCACCACCACATATGAGGCAAATTGATTCCCCCCAGCTACCACAAAGCCACCTGTGCCTCAAAGCATTCAAACAGAGGCCGAAGTTATTGATCAAAATCAGATATTTGCCTCAGCGCAGCCAAATAGTTAATTCTGCTAAAAAGAACTTAATGCATAAAATATCAGCCGAGTTACTACAGCATGATGCAGAGCCTCGAAAGTCAACAAAGGCTCTCACCGAGCTTAATTCATTAATGTAAATCAATTAATACAGTGAGAATATCTGTAAACTTCTTCATTGAGCCCCTCAAAGGCTGAGGAGTACTAATTCTGTATTAATTGACTCAGGAGATCTTTTATTAGATCCCACCTTCTCATTCTTCTATAAATACTTTTGTAGAAAATGAGAAATTATTGGTTGGTCACTAGTTGTAATACTGAAAACTCTCTGAAATAATATATAGTTTGTTGAAGTTGAAGAATAAATTGAAGTCTTGGAAGCTTGATGATGTTGTGACATGCTTGTTCTTGAGAAGGCTCTATCATTGGATCCCTGAGCTTGGCTGTTGGTGATGTATTCATAACTGTCTGTTGTCTTTCCTATTTTCATTATGTTTCATAATTTATTACTACAGTAGGATAGAAAGTTTTAGGCTAAGAAATGACTCTTGGAAGCACGTTAGACCTGTTCATCCTTCACTGTTTTATGTTTTCTTCTGCTGAGGTATTTTAGAGTCTTTAATCTCTCTCTTTAGTCCTCATTCTTGTTTATTTCTTTAATAGTTCAAATAGTTGGTTCCAACATGATTTATGGTTTTCCTTGCTTGTCTGCTGCCACTTGAAAACTGTTATTGAAGTCTCCCTTTTAAGTACCATTGTTTATAGTTAGCCAAGGAGGTATTGTTGGGGTCCTTGTTTTTGTTTAAGTTTTGAATTTTGAACTTGGACTCTTTTTGAGTTGCGGAGGGAATACACATAGCTAACGCGACCCCACCGCGCGACCAGGAGTTGCGGAGCTACCAAGGCGGTGCGGAAGCACTTGATAACTGGAGATGGAACAGAGAGAAGTACAGATGAAAGAGATACAGCAGCAAACAGGAAGTAGAACATGCAGACATCAGAAGAGAAGTCGGGAAAAGCCAGAGCAAAGACGCAGAGAAGCCGCCAGTCGCGACGAGCGGGTGAATAAAAGGCAATCACCCGGCTGAAGAAGGGAGAGATTGGTTGATCGGTTGCTGTTGCGGGATGATTGAACGCGGAAGCAGCCGCGGAGGAATCAGACTTGTTCTCTCCATTGGTCTCTACTCTCTATGTTTTGTATTCTATGTTCTTAGATCCATCTGTATCTGATTTATGAGTTATCAGAGAAGGAAGCTATGTAATCATGTACTTGGCTGAAGAATAATATAAAGAAGGATTGCTGTCTCTATGTTTTGGGTTATGGGTTATGATGTGTTTACACTGCTTTAAAATTTTAAGTTGCGACTGTCTGTATACTTGATTGGTGATCTTGCATGAATATTCTGGTATATGTAATGGATTCTCTTTCTTTCTGTGGTTGCGGGTTTATTCCTCGTCTGTGATTTCTTCCCCTTTCCCATGTGGTCGCGGCACGCCTCGGGTGAGACGCTCTATTCTTCCAGAGCAGGGTGAAAATGCCGGCGTGTTACTAGACTACACCGGACCCTTGTTGTACATGACCTGTGTTTAGACCGCACTTGAGACCTTATTTTTATGTAGGTATGTTTGATCTTACCCTTTTTCCTTGCTTGAATTATTTTAAAAAGTCAACATAGTCGTGATCATAGATGTATTAGGTGTTCCCTCTTCTATGGTAATTATATCAAATGTTTGTGTTTTCTAAGTCATTTGAAATAAAATCTTTAGAAATAAGTTGTTAGAATACCAGACCTTCATTTTAAAATTTGTCTTGAAATCATTATTTAGCCAAAGTGTGGTTTGTAGAATTCATGGTTAGTCATTTTGTCTGTCAAATTTATGCAGTGTTCTAAGTTATGTGTCGAGTTCCCCTTGTTGAGAATTAAACTTCTCTTTTCCAAACCATTAATGTCCATCTCATTCACAAACTAAAGGATCCTGTGGCCAAGTTAGATTTTCCCTTTGATATCCCATATCCACTTATGAGCCTGTTTCGAACTTCATTTTGACTCCATTGCCCAATGGAACTGACCCTTCTTCTTTCTACCTATCTTTCCTAGACCTTTCATATTCTGCTGTACCAATTCAACCAAACAAACAAACCAAACAATCACTTGCACTTAATAGCTAGTATAAAATAAATACTTGAAAGCAAAAAAGACATATCTTTGTTAAACATTTGAGAGATCCCTCTCTGAGAACAGGAGGACTAGATCCTGTAACTCTAAAGATTGGTTCTGATGTTGCCTTGTCTTTTGATTTTCCAATCTATCAAAACACATGACACCAACATAATGGCGATCATGGTGGGACCTATCTGAGTTAGTGACAATCTAAGTACACCTTAGGATTCCAGAAAATCCCTTGTCTTCAAGAATTTCCAGTGATTATTAGCCACCTCATCGCCACCAACATAATGGCGATCACGGTGGGACGATTGAGTTCATAGTTGCCTAGAAAGCTCTTATAGACTCATTAGTCTTTCTAAGAACCATATAAACTCAGAAAAATCCAAAATATTTCAAATTGGCTTCATAATGAACATGGTGGTGGAAACATAAAACTTTTTACCTTTACAAAAGCTAAAAATTTTCCACCTGGTGACTCCACTGGCCTCCAGTAGGCTTATTACTTCAATAGACCTTGTAAAATCTCCTGGGAGTGCTTTGAGAAAACTCAATCATGCTGTTGGTGGACAAAAAAGTTCAAAATATTCCACTTGGTGACTCCACAATCCCAAAAGACCTAATGACTCCACTGGTATAGGACTCTGAATTGGTTAGAAAGATACAGTGACCTATTTATTATAAACATGGATCCAAGTATGGACAGAGAAGTTAAACTAGACACATTATTGAACCTAATTGGGAAAATAGTGTACATAGTGGATAAAAGATTACAAAGGCATGAGGATGATATAGATGTTGATTATCCAGAGCAACCTATGCTTTTCCTAGGTCAAACAAAAACTCAACCATTACAAGACCTAGACAATGAGCAATATATAGATGATGATTGAGACTTTATAGAAGAAGGTTAGCAATATTATAGAGAAAAAAATAAAGAAAAATTATTGATCGTGATGGAGAAGATGTTGTACATACTTGGGAAAAGAATTGAAAGGAATGAGGCTAATTTAAATATTAATGATCTAGAGCAGCCCATGCTCCTTTCAAATCAAGAACAAACCCAAACTATACAAGATATGTATGATGAAAAATATTACAAAGATAGCAATGAAGAAGGTTGTCAGTAAATTCCTGATAACCTACCTATATCTTGTACAATGCTATTAAGAGAACTCCATGAAAAAATTGCAAAAACTAATAGTAAGCAGTGCCTTGAGGAAAACATAAGCCATTTTGAACTCACAAAATCTGAAATAGGAGAAGAGAAAACACAACCAGAGTCTCTGCCTTTATGTCATTACTCATTTCAGATGATTAAAGAAGAATGGAATCTTGATAATCTATTAGAAACAACTCCCGAATCCCATATTTTAAATAAATGTTACAAAAATCATGGGGAGTTGTTCAAAACTGAGGTAGACCAGGAAAAACAAGATAAACCTCAAAGGTTCCCTGCAAAATCAAATGGAGATCCATTAGAAGAGGCTCAAGAAGACTGCTGTACAGTTGTCCTAAGAAAAAAGACAATTCCTTCTCTCTTAATAGAAGAAGAGATTGATCTTATCCTAAACAAACAACCAACCTCCAAATCTTCATTTGAACAAAACACTTCTGCTCATCTACTTACTGAACCCTATTGTCTTGAATTAGAAAACACAACTATAGAAAATCTCAAAGAGGAACAAACTGATAACCTAATATGTTTGATTGGTGAAATTGTGTATACTAATGATTTTTCAACTTCTAATCAATCTGATGATGATGATGAGCTCCAAACAGAAACTAATCATGCAGGGAAACCAACAGTGGATTGGTGTCATAAATTTCATTATCATCAGCTTGAAAGCAACAATCAACCAATCCAATCCATCAAAAATAGCTTTCACATAATTGGGAATCAGCAATCTATTGGTTGTAAGGTTGAGATTAAAAAGCGAGAGGAATTTCTTGATCCGGATGAAGATAAGGAGCCTTCTCCTGAAAGGATTGAGGTAATAAAGGATACCCCTGCTCAAGAAGATGATGATCTCTTTACAGAATATAGTCCACTAAATTAGAACATATCAGGACTACAAGAGGACAACACTACAATATATGATGAAACCTCTAGTTCAGATAATGATGAAGACGAAGAAAATGTTCTTTCTCAAAAGAATCTTTGCCTTGATCCAGTGGAGAAAGAAGAGATGATCCTGGTAGAACCATGTCTTCCAAATACTCTTAGCCAGGCATTATTTCAAGATCCCTATGCTCAATTCTTGAAGATATTTGAAGGGATAAAGGTTATTAAGAGCAGTGTATTACCAAAGGCAAGAAGATTATTTAGCATTGCTGCTAAAAAAAAAGGGAATGGGAGTGGCCCTGTTTGTCCAGCCTGCCCAAAGAGATGAAGAAGGACCAATCATGGAATCATTTACTAGATTGGTTGTACTGGAAAAGAGAGTTCATCAGCTAAACATGTAAATTTTCCAAGTTAGAATAGGTTAGATAGGAATATCAATAAGCTTAAACTTTGAGCATTTTAGATAGTTGATTGATGTTTTGTCTTCAAGGAAAAAGAAAAATACCAAAAAACAATAGAAAAGAGAAAAGAGGGCAGAAATGAAAACAATAAAGGTACAGCCCCATACCAATAAAAAGAGATAAATTCTGAAAGTGTGCAAACTCAAATGCCACTCCTGAAAATACACTTCTAATTAGTCAAACAGCTTAATCTTGACTAATTAGTTTTAAATTTACTGCTGATAGGATTAGTGAATTTGATTGCCAAACTGTTTAATATTGGCTTATCAATAGATAGATTAGGATAGAAATTAAAGGTTCAAACATGCTCAAAATATGAACCTAAGTTTCAAAAGAGAGATGAATCAAATTTGTTTTAAATTTCTGAGTCAAAACAGAGATAAAAATGGTTCTAAATAGCTCAAAATCTAAACTAGAGAACAAGAAAAAAGACATCTCAACAGAAATGAAAACAAAGTTGAAAAAAGATGAAGGAAGTGCTTGAACTTTCAGATCTTAAGCCTTCCATTTTGATTTAATTTTTCTGCAAAATAATGTCTATGTGCAGCTTGTTATTTTATGCCATAGATCAACAACAAGTTAGACTGTCCAATCCTGACTTGTATGCTTTAAATTTCTGTTTTAGGAGTTAGTGAATAAAAAATCTTTTATACTGTTTAATCCTAACAGATTAGTAGATTAGGTAGAGAAGCATATGAACTCAATTTTTTAGTATAAGTTCATGGAGAAATAAGAGGTAGAAATAGATTAGATTTTATGCTTTCAAAAGAAGAAAATGATGTAAAAGGAGTTTGCCAATCCAAGTGCACTCTAAAGAAGAAAAAATGTTAGATCAGTAGGATTGGGTAGGTAGAAAGCTTGTATTGATGAAGTTCCATTTTTTTTCATGGCTGCTAAAATTTTCAAAATGAAAGAAGATCATCCAAGTAAAGAAAGTAGTAGCCCAATGGATGAGGCACTGATCAGCCTCCCAGAGAATGCAAGTTTGAATTTCTTGATGCCTTCAAGAACGCACCATCCCCATGTGGAGCCACTGTTAGCCACCTATAAACTTTGTTATATAAAAAGGTGGCTAAATCATTTTTTGAGCCTTCAAGAAACAAGTTTTATTACTAAAAAAATTTATCTCTTGAAGCCTCTTGAAGACATCATACCTTTGTTTCAATATTCATTACTGTTTCCTTTCCAAACCCAGAAATTCTATTGTTTTCTAAAGAGAAAAGACTCCTGCAAAATCACCATTTTTCCCTTTCCTCCACTTCAAAACTAACCTCCCTTATTGCCTCCCTTTTTCCTCATAAAAATTCCTCCATTTTCCATTTGTTTCATTTTCCCCTTCATAAGAATCCACCTTACAGGGTTTAAAACTCACTTTTTAACTCTGTTGAAACCCCCAAATCCATTGGAAAAAATTGGAAAATTTCATAAAAAATACGTTTCTTACCACTGACTTAAGCTCCCTTGGGCTAAGTCTTAACCACTTCCCCTCCATACGCCTTGGTGCTGGAACCAAGCGCTAAGACCATTGTATATTTCATCTCCGATCCCTATTTCCTTCTGTAAATTGAAAAACCCACTTTTCCAAAGTTTGGTCTAAAAACGCGTCGGAGTTGTGTTTAAAAAAAAATAATAAATGGGTTGATTGAAAGACTGCATCAAAAGTTCTGATGCGATTGAGCCCCTTTACATGAACTCCACCCTCCGCTTTATTCATATAAACTCATGCCCAGGACCAAAAGTTAAAGTCCTAGTGCCAATCGCATCACATGTTTCAAAATGGGTAGATTGAAAGACCGGGCCTGACATTCCGATGCAATTGGCCCTTTATCATATAAGGACTTGGGCCTATTATCATTTCATATAATCAAAGGCCCCGCAGTTGAGCATCATGACCATTCCATATATATATATTATTAATCTGCCCGATAGAAAAACTTTGTATTATATTAAATTTTTGGGTTTTTCATGTTATAAGGTTTTTCCGCCAGCACAAGTCTTTAAACGTTATCGACCGTTGATCTTAATCCGATCAACGATCACTGCCAAGTCGCAAGTTTTCGTTGGGTGCATTTTTATATGTTTTCCCCCCCATCTCTGATTGCGATGGCCTGATCGCGCAATCGCATCGGCCTTCCTCGATCACGCAAATCTCTTCGGAGATACCTATTGCGCCTTTACATTTCTCCACCCCGATTGACCATCCCTCCGATTCACTCCCCACCGTTGATATAATCCTCAGATAAAAGGCCAGCGCTAAATCTCTCCGTCGCACTCCTAGACCTTTGCCCTACCAATGCCGATGCCTTTAATTGCATCTGGACCGTCCATGTTTCTAGATCAGACGGTCCAGGATGCTTTTCCCGATTTTGGTTTAAAATCACACGCCTCGCATTCTAATGTTTTTTAGCCAATCTTAGCCGTTGATCTCCGTAGATTAATGACTCTCGTTAGCCCTTCCTCTGCCATTGTATTATTTCCATTAACCTCCAGATCCAATCCTGGCCATCAATTTTCTCTATCCGACGGCTCATATTAAACCCGCCGAGCCTGACCCCTATGGGTCTTATCTCCCTCTCGAGTTAATCTCCGTCGTTCATCTCAGATCCTACAGCCCAGATTAAAACCACCCACCATCTTACCACCCTTGCATCTATCTCGTATTGCACTCATTCTCTGCCATCGGATCTGAGGCCCCAGATATGACGGTCCATATTCCAAGTCGCATAACTTTAAGCATGAACGATAATTCGGAAAAATTATGCGATATAAGCTGTTTTGGAAATCCACATGTCGGGTGGGGATGCATATCGCGTTCCAAAAGGCAAAACCGCCTCCTCGCCCTTTTTCCACGCAAAAATAGTCGTTTACCTCCCGAAACCACCTTCCTTACTTTCCTTTGTGTGTTTTCACGTGCGCCCTCCACTGTTGATCTCTGCAGATCAATGGTTCGGACCTAAAAATTCATTTTCACCATCGCCCTCCGCCTTCCACCAGGAGAATTTTAACGCGTAATCCCCACCGTTGATCTCTGCGCGATCAATGGATCTAACTTATTTTCTTCCTCTGCTCTTCGTTTGACCTCCTCTAACAAATCCCCACCGTTGGATGATGCCATCCAATGGGCACGCCCCTCCCCACAACCTTCTAAGTATTTTTACCCAATAATCGCAGGATTTCTTAATTAGTTTTGTGCTTTGCAGGTGATTAATGGTATTTCCATTATAATGGAAGAAAAATCCAAAGGTTGGGAATGACGATTCTCACGCCTTCGATTCATTAAAGGGAAGCCATCCATGGGTTCAATTTCCACGTCTTGTCAAATGCTTCATGGGCATTGATGCCTCACAAGCCCAGTGTGGCCCTGCACATCAACAAGACACAGAGTTAAAATAGTTAAAAGAGTATCCGTGTCAAATATTTAAACACAATGAGAATAGAATATTGAAGACAATTTTGGGGGGATTACAGCTAAGATTGATTATCAAAAGCCTAATCCTCCAAATTAAACATAGTTAAAGAAAATCATAAGTTTTTATCAAACAGAAAGGCCTCCACCGCCACATCTGAGGCAAATTTATTCCCCCCAGCTACCACAAAGCCACCTGTGCCTCAAAGCATTCAAACAGGGGCCGAAGTTATTGATCAAAATCATATATTTGCCTCAGCGTAGCCAAATAGTTAATTTTTCTAAAAAGAACTTAATGCATAAAATATCAGCGGAGTTACTACAGCATGACACAGAGCCTCGAAAGTCAACAAAGGCTCTCACCGAGCTTAATTCATTAATGTAAATCAATTAATACAGTGAGAATATCTGTAAAATTCTTCATTGAGCCCCTCAAAGGCCAAGGAGTACTAATTCTGTATTAATTGACTCGGGATATCTTTTATTAGATCCCACCTCCTCATTCTTCTATAAATACTTCTGTAGAAAATGAGAAATTGTTGGTTGGTCACTAGTTGTAATACTGAAAACTCTCTGAAATAATATATAGTCTGTTGAAGTTGAAGAAGAAATTGAAGTCTTGGAAGCTTGATGATGTTGTGACATGCTTGTTCTTGAGAAGGCTCTATCGTTGGATCCCTGAGCTTGGTTGTTGGTGATGTATTCTGAACTATCTGTTGTCTTTCCTGTTTTCATTATGTTTCATAATTTCTTACTACAGTAGGATAGAAAGTTTTAGGCTAAGAAATGACTCTTGGAAGGACCTTAGACCTATTCATCCTTCACTGTTTTATGTTTTCTTCTACTGAGGTATTTTAGAGTCTTTAATCTCTCTCTTTAGTCCTCATGCTTGTTTATTTCTCTAATAGTTCAAATAGTTGGTTCCAACATGATTTATGGTTTTCCCTGCTTATCTGCTGCCACTTGAAAACTGTTATTGAAGTCTCCCTTTGAAGTACCATTGTTTATAGTTAGCCAAGGAGGTTTGTTTTGATCATACCCTTTGTCCTTGCTTAAACAATTTTTTTAAAGGTCTTTATAGTCGTGATCATAGATGTATTAGGTGTTCCCTCTTCTATGACTGCAATTATCAGTGAATCTTTTATGTTTTCTAAGTCATTTGAAATAAAATCTTTGAGGAAATAGGGTGTTCCCCGAATCTTAGATTTCATTTTAAAATTTGTCTTGAAGTCATTATTTGCTTAAAGTGTGGTTTGCAGAATTCTTGGTTAGTCCTGTCTATCAAATGCCTCTTGATGTTCAAGTTATGTTTTTGAGTTCCCCTTGTTGAGAATTAAACTTCTCTTTTCCAAACCATTAATGTCCATCTCATTCACAAACTAAAGGATCCTGTGTCCAAGTTAGATTTTCCCTTTCATATCCCATATCCACTAATGAGCCTATTTCCAACTTCATTTTGACTCCATTTCCCAATGGAACTGACCCTTCTTCTTTCTACCTATCTTTCCTAGAACTTTCATATTCTGCTGTACCAATTCAACCAAAAAATCACTTGAACTTAATAGCTAGTATAAAATCAATACTTTAAGTCAAACAAGACATATCTTTTCTAAACATTTGAGAGATCCCTCTCTGAGAACAGGAGGACTAGATCCTGTAACTCTAATTATTGGTTCTGATGTTGCCTTATCTTTTGATTTTCCAATCTATCTAAACACGGGACACCAACACCTAATATCATCAAACCTCAAATAGAACTGAGTCATGATACTTTGTAAATAAAGTATTTTTTTCACCGATTGATTTGTTTTTCAAACTATTATAAAACTTCCAAATCCCTCTGTGCCTTGGGTCCAAGTTCTGGCTTCTAGAAGAATCTGTACCAAATCCCATCCTGACCCAAATCCTCCTACAATAGTTGACAATCCAGAGCACATCCTAAGGAAATCTCCTAGATCTAAAAATCCAACTATTAGCAGACCTATTCATAAGGCAAGTTCCTTACCTGAAAACCTTAAAAACTTGTAGGATATCCTACCTGGCTCACCCATAGAATAAAGCTTGTCCAGGACTAAATCCCAGAGTTGGATAACCCAGATAATCTTAGACCCATCCATCTTACAACAGAATCCTTTTGTACTAACTTCAACCCCCATTCATACCTCCACTGTTCACCTTCCTCCATTCAACCCTCTACCTATTAAGCCCCCTTTGTTTCCCCAACTACCAGCCATGGAAACGTGGTATGTACCATTAGTCCTACCATTTCCTTTAGTAGTTCTACCACAAGACTATCAATCCAATATTCTCTATTTGATGTGAGTAGTTCTACAACTGCTCAACAACATGTGGATAGAGTGAACGATTATTTTGACAGACAAGAAATAGATGATGAAACTCTTAAATTAAGATTGTTTGTTCAAATCTTAGGGGGAGAAGAAAGAAAATGGTTTAAAGGCCTAACCCCTAATAGTATCCATGATATCCCTGCTTTTCATCAGTTGTTCCTAAATAAATGGGAAGTTAAGAAGAAATCTCTCCAAATCTTATCAAAATATGAAAACATTAAAAGAAATGTTTGAGAGAGGGTCCAAGATTACTGCACTAGGTTCAATAGTGTATATAATGTCCTCCCTACCCTCATGAAACCTCCACAAGGTCTATCCCTCATGAAATTTCCTGATAGTTTTGATCCAGAGATGGCTTACCAACTAAGAGAAAAAGACCCTCTTACATTAGAGGATATGCAAAGGGGTGCAGTAAGTGTGGAGGAAAATATGATTTCCAAAAGGGAAAGAATGAGAAATGAAAAGAGAGTCACATATAGGGAAGAGGATGTAGCCTCCAAATTTTATACTAAGATTCATAACCTTGTTAGAACTATGGAAATTATGATGGAGAGAATAAAAATAAATGAGAGAGCTTACCCCAGAGAAAACCAAACAACTCCTCAGAATAGAAACTAGAAGCAAAACCACAAATTTAGAAGAAATCCCCCTCAAATAAGACAAAGAGAAAAAAGAGAACCTGACCAACAAATCATACCTCCTTTCCAAGAAAACTACGTTGATGAGGATGAGGGGATGATTGAAGAACTAGGAGAAAGTCAAATCAATCTAATGGGAGTTAACAATGAGGATAATGTTTTCCTCGCTAAGGAAAAATAAGGCATATTTTCCCCAAATGAAGAAGGATGCCTATAATCCAAGGATTATTAACAAGGCTTCAAAAACTCCATCATGGAAGTACATAGGTAGTATGACCTTACAAGCAAGAAAGCCCAAGACATTCAAGAGAAAGAACCCTGAAATTTCTCCTAGGAAGACCCTTGAAAATGATCCCAAAAAGACAACAGAAACTTCAAACACAATGGTTAAACGTTTTGATAAAAACAAAAACAAAAACAACCTAGAAAGTAGCACTTGTAAATCAACTAATAGCCCTAACAAAACTAATTTAACTGATATCCCTAGTGCAAATCAACAATCTGAAATTGCTGCAAATACAGTGTTTGAAAAAACTGATTTAAATTTGCAAAAAACACAGACACCCTTCAGTATTGAGAACGAAATTGCCAAGATAAAAATCTCCATACCTCTTACTGAATTAGTTGGCTAGGATGTATATCGATCCCATGTTTTGAGAGCTTTAAACATAGGAGAAAACGTTGATTCTGTAAATTTAAATGATGAAAAACCTGAACTATTGTTTGGACCAAAAGTAGAAGATAAATTTCAAGAGGGAGGTGTACCTCCATTTTATGTCAGTTTGAACATTCATGATAAGATCCTTCATAATTCCATGTTACATTCAGGAGCTTTTCATAACCTCATGCCAAAGGTAGTTGTGGAAAGACTTGGCTTGGAGATAACTAGACCATACATAGACTTATACTCTTTTGACTCCAGTAGAGTCAATTTTCTAGGCCTGATCAAAGATCTCTGTGTCAATATAGCACAAATACCAGCCAAAAGCCTAGTAATGGATATTGTAATGGCTGAAATTACCCCTAAGTATGGCATGTTCCTATCACGATCATGGGGAGCCAAACTTCAAGGCACCCTCCAAACGGATATGACCTATGCTACCATACCTTTATTTAGTCAACCAAGAAGATTATATAGGGAGACTCATATGAAATACATGGTCAACAGTCAATAGAAACCTAATAAATCCCCTCTCTATTCAGTCCACATAGACCTTGATTCATTTATCCTTTACAATGATCAAAACATTAATGAAGAAGTAGCAAGAAATGAACAAACAACTGAAAAAGAGGAAGAAGAGGAGGAACAGTTAGACCAGTCAGACAAAATAGAAAATAAAGAACATAAGTATGAACATGAACCTCTATGGAGCATGAGTTTTGATGGGTCTTTTGGGAAAATTGGTTCAAGAGCAGGTGTTTGGGTACACAATACTGGGAATAACCACACAGAGGGTCACTCTTACAAGTTGAACTTTCAATGTACAAATAACATAGAAGAATATGAGGCACTCCTCCTAGGGCTACAATCACTCAAGAAATTAGGAGCCAAGAGGATCTATGTCCATGGGGATTCCAAGCTAGTCATTAGGAAAATAAAGGGGGAATATTCAGCTAAACATCCTAGATTAAGAGCATATAGGAATGATGCCCTTTACCTCCTAAAAACATTCAAAGAATATGATCTTTCCTTCATCCTAAGAAACCAAAATATCCTTACCAATGGACTAGCATTTGCAGCTAGTACTTGTCAAAAACCTCATCACAAGAAACAATACACAGTCCAAGTCAAATACAGACTAGCGGTCCCTGATAACATAAAATATTGGCAAGTTTTTGAAGGTGACAAATAGATTGAATAGTTCCTGCAGTCCATAAATGAGTTTGAGATGCCAAATTTAGACTTAGATCTTGAAGAAGACTGCTTTGGTAAGGAACTAACATACAAAAAGGAGGCCCTTTATGAAGCTGATATAAATCTGTTAACAATAGATGACCCACATGAGACAGAACTGTGTACAAATCCAAAAAAAGAAGATTTTGAAGTACTGCAGTTCAGAGATAATACATTGCCAAGAGGGTTGGTCCCTTTAGAAGCACTATTTGATTTTAATGATGTTGCTAGAAAGCCGAAGATGGAATTTACTAAAGCAAGTGTAGAAGAGTGCAATATAGGCAGTGAGAAAGAACCCAAAATGATAAAACTGTCAAAGACACTACCAAATCCTATAAAACATAAATATATTGATATTTTCAAAAAATTCAGTGATGTGTTTTCTTAGAGCTATGAAGACTTGAAATCCTATGATACTAACATCATTCAACATAATATTCCACTCAAATAAATCCGAAAACCCTTTAAACAGAAACTGTGTAGAATCAATCCTGTCCAAATGCCACTGGTTGAGAAAGATATAAAGAAAATGTATGATGCTGGAATAATAGTCCCACTTAGGTGTTCAAAATGGGTTTCAAATCTTTTATCAATGAGGAAGAAGACATGAGAAATTAGGCTTTCCATAAACTTCAGAAATTTAAAAAAATCATCCCTTAAAGACAACTATCCTTTACCAAAAATGGATCACATATTGCAAAGGGTAGTAGGCTCCAAAAGGATATCTCTGCTTTATGTATTTTTAGGGTACAATCAGGTGTTCGTACTTCTAGATGATCAAAACAAGACATCATTCACTACACCTTGGGGCACCTTCATGTATGTTAAGATGCCTTTTGGGTTAATGAATGCTGGAGCTACTTTCCAAAGAGAAATGGATGTTGCTTTATTAGAAGAAATAGGTTACTTAATTTTGATATACCTTGATGAAATCACTGTTTATTCCAAAACTGATGAAGAACATCCAACCCATTTGAGAAAGGTCTTTGAAAAGTGCAGAAAGTATGGTTTGTCTTTAAATCCCAAGAAAAATTTGTTTGGCCTTCAAAAAGGGAAGATTTTAGTCCACATCGTATCTTAAAAAGGGATCAAGATTGACCCAAAAAGGATTAAGGGAATATTGCAAATTAGTCACCTAAGACACATCAAAGAGCTACAGTCTTTCATTGGAAAGATAAATTTCTTAAGAAGGTTCATACCAAACCTTGCAGAACTCCTAAGAAACATTACTAACATGCTCAAAAAATAAACATGAGTCAAATGGACCATAGAACCAAAGAAATATTTTGATTTGGTGAAGCAAGCTCTCAGACAAACACCTGTTCTCATTAGCCTTGACTTCACCAAAGATTTCTTCATTTTCTCCTTTGCATCAGAACACACAGTTACGACTGTCTTACTACAAAAAAATATAAAGGGGCAGGAGCAGCCCATAACATTCTTCAACCAAGCATTGAGAGATGCACCTCTGAAATATAATATAATGGAAAAGAAGGATTTTTCTTTAATTAAATCACTTAAGGATTTTAGAGAATACATCTTTCATTCACACGTCATTGCATTTCATGCCTCACACAATGGGTAAAGATATCCTAACGCAAGATCTTGATGGAAAAAGAGGTAAGTGGATTGCTATCATCTTAGAATATGATTTGGAAGTCAAGCCCACCAGGATAATCAAAGGACAAGGACTGGCTAAATTGATGGCTAAAACAAATTTTCAAGCACTAGTCATCAATATGATTCAATCATTGGATGAACAAGACGAGCTGGCGACTCCACCTATTAAGGAAGAATTTTTGAACTCACCCTAGTATTCTGATATATTATATGTACTTTTTAACTTAAACGTTCTTCCTGGTTTGTCTAAAACAAAGGCCATATTCTTGAAACTAAAAGCTGTAAATTTCTGCATTCTGGAAAAAGTGTTATATTGGAAAATTTCTGGTGGTGTATTGCTTAAATGTTTTCTTGAAGAAGATGTTGATAGGATTATGCATGAATTTCATGAAGGAGAGTGTGGAGGCCATCTCTATTGGAAAAAAATTGTTAATAAGATCCTTAGGGATGGTTTATATTGGCCTACTCTCTTCGAAGAAATCCACAAAATGGTAATTGCCTATCATAAATGCCAAATTTGAGGGAAAAATAAAGCTGCTACCTTTTCCATTACAACCAATTTCTGTTGAATCTCCTTTTCAACATTGGGGTCTAGATTTTATTGGATAAATCCATCATTTCTCCTCTACCCATCATAGGTGGATCCTTACTACAACTGAATATTTTACTAATTGGATAGAATCCATTCCCTCCAGGACTGCCACAGACTCAATAATTATCAAATTCCTTGAAAACAACATTCTATCTAGGTTTGGCTGTCCTAGGAAAATTATTACTGATAATGCTACTGCCTTTCGATCCAAGAAATTGGTGGAATTTTTCCACAGATATCACATTACTTTGAGACATTCTACAACTTATTAACCTCAAGGTAATTGGTTGGCTGAATCCTCAAATAAAAGCTTGGTGAACATCATTAATAAGTTACTGGAAGAAAACAAGAAATCATGGAACAAAAAATTGGTACATGCACTATGGGCAGACAGGCTAACAAATAAGAAGTCAATTGATATGTCCCCATATTAGCTAGTGTATGGAATATATGCAGTCTTTCCAATAACCTTGGGAGTGCCAGTAATGAAGCTCATTCAAGAAGTGCAGTATGAAGACAATGCCATACAAAGGAGAATCAACCAAACTATTCAGCTGCAGCAAACCAGAGAAGGAGTATACAATAGGACACAACTGGTACAAGAAAATATGAAGAGAATTTTTGACAAAAGGACTAAGGAAAATTATTTTAGAAATGGAGACAAAGTACTGAAATGGGATGCAAGAAGAGAGGACAAAGGCAAGCATGGAAAATTTGACAACTTATGGAAAGGTCCATACATCATTCATTCTGCAAGAGGTGATAATGAATTTTTCTTACAAGAGATGGATGGAACATAATTGTTTGGAGGTTCTATCAATGGCAGGATGCTCAAGCATTATTTTAGTTGAGAATCTCAGTTTAAAGCTTTCTTCGTTGTAAATAACATTGCTTAAACAAAGTCTCGGAAAATTGATATAAAAAGAAAGAAAGAAAGGAACAAAAGAGGGCAGATAAAAAGAAAAAGGTAAACCCCATACCAAAAAAAATGAATATTTCTGAAAGTGTGCAAGTCAAAATGCCACTACTTTTGAAAAGGAAGTCTTGTTCAATCATACAGCCTAATCATGATTGTACAAATTTCGAATTTTTGCTTCTGTTAGAAAATGAGGATTTTCCAAACCGTTTAAACTTGGCTTATTGGTAGGTAGATAGAAAATGACATTGGTTACAAAGCCTAAAAATAAACCAATAAGATAAGTGAGGGATATTAGATAAATGAAAGATTCAAGATCAAAGCCCTCAGTTTAGTTTACTTTTTTCAAAAATAATATTGTGTGCAGCTTGTCCAAAATGCCACAATTCATGATGATCAAACTGCTTAATCTCTATTCATTCATGCTTGAATTTCATGTTGATAGTTAGTGAATGAAAATATGTCAAACTGTTTAATCTTGGAATATAAATAGGTAGGTAGAGAATAAAATATCTCATCAGTCTAATATGAGCCTTTGGAAGTTATAAGGGTAGAGATAGATAGTTTTCTTTCAAAAGAAAAATGACGTCAAGGGTTTGAAATCCAAATAAAACTAAGAAATGAAGAAAAAATATTAGAGAAGGTGATGGGTAGGAAGAATTGATTTTTAGGAAGCGTGGTTTTAAATTTTTGAAGGTCACAGTTATAAAGAGTTACAGCATATCAGCAATTTCGGAATGAAAATCAGCCAAATAAAAATAGGCCACTGATCTACGAAATCTAGAGATCTGAGATTCTTGACACCTCCTAAAGGAGATTCCCTCCCCAGTTGGAGCCACTTTTAGTCTCTTATATTCTACAGTATCACTATATGACTATGGATTTTCTATAGTTTGGATAAAATAACATTCCCTGACTATCATTTATTTTCTGAAATCTCATTGCCTTCATTATTTTCCATTTAACCTATTCACTATCTCTCATTTTACCTATTCAAATCACTCTCTTACTTTGGAATTCCATGTTTGAACCTAAAACCCTCATTCTTACCTCTTTCCCTACCTAAAACCCCACTCCTATTGCTAAAAGCCTCTCGCCCTCATTCATTTCCCCTTCTTCCATCAAAACAATGTAAAAACCCCATTTTTTACATTATTTCAAGATAAATTTAATTTCGTTTTGGGATCCACTCCTTTTAAATAAAACTTTGCTTATTTAAAACTACCTGACCCCATTATATTAACCCCCCGATACCCCTTATACGCTTAAAGAACCTCTGTTTTAAATACTTTCTCTGGGCCCCACTTTATTAAAACCCCACATTATCACTTTAACCCATCACTTCGTTTAAACAATCCAGCCCCACATTTCAAACCTACCCATAGTCAAAGTAAGTCGACCACCGCCCGATCTGCTATGTCAAATCCGATGGCCTGCATGCCTTTTTGCAAACATAAATATGTGGTGGATAAAACCTTTGAGGGCTTGCCAAATGGGCGGTTTTCACACCCGTTATTTCCGCCACCCATTTCTCATGCATCTTATCGCATCCTCCCTGCCAAATATTGCTAACCACCTAAGCCATGTGCGATAAATTGGATACCATTCTCTGGCCTATCACAGAAACCATTAACCTCCATTCGAACATGTTGAGGCCCGAAATCTCTGTGATAGGCCCTGATCTATCATGTAAACCCCTGCAACGCTTCTAAAAGCCTGGAAAGCCATGGGCACATGTAGAGAATCAATAAATCCACCATATCCAGACTTTTTCCACATTTTTTCCCACTACCTCTAGGTCATATCATTTCCCCGCAGAGGTCCTGTGTGTTTTTTATTAATAATTTGTTCGTGTTTTGCAAGTGATGGACGTACCAGGAAATGCATAAATTGCATTTCTAAATCCAAAAAATTGTTTAAACAAGTTCTGTGGGTGACTATTTAGAATGCCTTATTCATCAAAGGATTAGGAGTGCAAGATTAATTTGAATCAGCAATGGATCATGACCATTGATGATCATTCAATCCCTCCAAAGACAATAAGAGTTCTTAAATGGGCAGAATAAAGAAAATTAGGGAACTTTATAGTGGCTGCAGAGAGATGAAGATAGATAAAATCATAGAATTAAATAACAGATAAAATATTAGTCAAAGGTGAAAGATAAGGTTAAGAGATAGAGTCAAAAATAAAGGAAAGATAAGGAAGTAGACCAAGCAGTGAGATAAAGAAAGAGATGATAGTGACAACAAAGACAATAAAGGCAGTAAAGGATTAAAGAATAAAAGATATAGATGAAGACATAATTCGAGTTTAAAATAAAAATTAAAGGTTAAATGACAAATCAAAAGCAAATCAACAAAGAAAACAAATCTGAATGACAAAGGCCAATAAAACTTTACTTCTTTCAAATCACATTTTCCACCTACAGTCCAATTTTTCTAAAGGAGGCTACCACAGTTAATGTTTCAGTCAAAGATATTTTTAGCAGCTCTGAAGTTATTGCAAAAAGTTAAAGTTAAATCCAAATAGTAAAAAATATCCTAAAATTTAGCTCAACAGTAAATTAGAAAGTTATTACTACATTATGTTAGTCAGAGATATTTTGCCATTGGGCCTTGCATGGTCTCAATTTTCAAGCATCATTTACTCTATAGTAAATACAGATCTATCACCCTAGATTAGGGAAACCTCCTCATATACAATTAAATACTGCATGTATTGTTCATTATTATTGTTAGTTGGTTGTTGATGGATTAGTTGGTTGCTAGGCTGGATTTCGACTAGACTCTCAGTTGCAAAGATTATTGCACTAGAGCATTGTAACTGTCTTGGAAATTACTAATACAAGCACGTTCACCGGATTCTTGAGCTATGTTAATGGTGATGTTATCCCTCTCTGTCATTGTTTCTCCTTTGTTTATCATATTGTACATCATTTCTATGATAATAGAACATAAATTTTAGATTAAGATATGTTGTTTGGGCACCTTAACTCTGTCTGTTAATTTTATCTAAATGTTTTCTTCTCCAAAGTCTGATTAAAGAATTCAGGGGTGTCCTGCTCTGTAGTTCCACTTATCTTGTTACCTTGAGGTTTTTCTTAGCAGACTTTTAGTCAAAGAATTCAGGGGTGTCTTGCTCTTTGGTTTTTCTTAAACTGTTGTCTTAAAGGCCTTCTTTGAAGTTTAGTTAAAGAATTCAGAGTTGTCCTGCTCTTTAATTTCATTGAACTATTATCTTGAATGTTTTCTTTGTCTGAAAGTAATAGCTAAAGACTTCAGGGGTGTCCTTCTCTTTAGGATTACTGGATTGTTATCTTAAAGGTTTTCTTAGTAAATTTTGATTAAAGAATTCAGGGGTGTCCTGATCTTTAGTTTCTCTTAAACAGTTGTCTCAAAGGATTTTCTTGTTGAAGTATAGTTAAAGGATTCTTAATTTCCCTTTAGTTTTACTAAATTCACAACTTGCTGTCATTTCATATTTCATCTAGCCTAAAAAGATCCACTTGATATAGTTAGCTTGCCCTATGAAAACCCTTGCAGAATTGATGTATAATTAAAAAAATTTATGACTTCATAGCCCAATGGATTAAGCTTCCCACAGTATATTTTTTCAACCTACAATCAATCAATATATCAATCAATCAAACAAACAAACAAAACAAACAAAACAAACAATCCCAAGCTTCATAACTAGCCTAAAATTAGAAAAACATAATCATAAAGATAAATTAGTTAATCATAAACATAGAGAGAGCCCTCTCTGAGCCCAAGAAGGCTAGGTCCTTGGAATCCTAAGTGGTTTGATGTGGTTCCTTGCTACTTGTTCTTGCCAATCTTGCAAATCACAGGGAGCCAACACATGAAATCCCAATGCCTTTAAATATTATCACAACGTAATAGTAAATCATGTAAAAAATACTAATAAAATCATGTCTCATGTACATTTACACTATTTCAAACTAGAATTTAACACACATTAATTAGCATAGAAAATACATGTGGAACACTTATCTTGTAATTTTTGGGCAACTAAGTCTGGAACTATGAATCCCCACCCAACCAAAGATAGTTGGAGCTAGTTCTCACTTACATCTATCACCCCCGATCCAAATTCGAAATAATAAGGGGTATTTTCTCAAGGGTTGAAACAAAAAATTTAGTTGTTCCAAGGACTCCAAAAATCTTTCCACCTCCACTCTCTAACTAAGTTTTAAGAAAAAATATTCTCATGGACTCGAGAGGCTCACTATCTCCACCCTTCAAAATTTAAAAATGTGATTCCACCCAACTTAGGGACTCCATTACAATAGTAAAACCAAACATACAAGAATGAATCCATCTATAAATCCTCAATAATTTTCCCACAAAAAATTCCGCCACCCCATCCCTTCGAGATTTGGCAAGAATCACCATCTCCACCCTCTGGACGCTACGGACTCAAGTGGAAATTTCTTCCCCACATGTAAGTGATTCTTCCTTAATTATTTCCAACCAAAATTTATCTCTCTAATCCTATATATATTCTCTACATTATCTCATATAGATTTATTGAACCTCATTCTTGCTGCTCTTTAAAGTGTAGTCTATGTTGTTTTTACCCTTTTCTTTCTCCATATGTTTCCATGGTGTTCCCCACAACTCTGATTTTCCTCTTCTTTTCTGCACTCTCTCGATGTCATGATTTTTCTGACCATATATGCGAAACATAACCTTCTTATCACGTGGGGTCATACTATATCTCCCCCATGTATTTTTTATTAATTTCACTCCAACGTCCTGCTCTTAGCTTGTGTGCCTTGGGCATAACTACTCAACTACATTGTCCTCTCTTGGTTTCATTTTTCTCCAAGGAAGCATGACCCTTAACCTTTTTTCCAGCTTCCTATTAATTTCATGCTCCATCTAATTTAGAATCCATATCTACCAACCTCCTTGGATGGAATAGAAATTAAAAATACCAAGAAATTACCCTCCTCAGTCTCTAGAATCAGTGTCCTATTTCTCATCCCATATTTCTTTTATAAAAGTATTTACGTTGGATACACGAGTTTAAGAAATTGGGGTTGTCACAAAATGGACCAAGGACTATGAACCAATGATATGTAATGAAATTATAGGGATTAATAGGCCTAATACATGGCAATATGAATGATCTAGGCAATATAAATGATCTATCATGGTGTTGTAGTACTCAACAACCCCCCCATTATGGTAAAAAATAGATTTAATAAATAATAGGGAACCTTTATAATTTTAGTTGAAATCATTTTAGTTAATAAAATAGGACTTTTTTTAGTTTATATTGACTTTAAAGAGAACTAAAACTATCGGGACTGGATGTTGAATCAATGCCTCAAAGGGTAAAAAAAAAATGCTCTTAAAAGGTCTCTTATTGCAATCATGACTCACAATTTTGGTATGTACCGCCGCTCTAGGAGAAAACCTTGATGAGAATTCCTCGATTAAGTAAAATGGGAAAAGTCTAAATGCCTTAAATAAGGTCAAAAAGGCTTCCATGCATATACTACTCAAGGCCAACCCCACTGCTACGCCACATCATGTATCAAAATTTCATATCGACAAATTTCCAATCAACAATATGTCCACTCCCTCGATAAAACCTCTCTCCTGATATCGCAAAAACTGATATCACATCCATGCATCACTTCAATCATATGACATTGATCAATTGGAAGTTCCTTTTAATAATCCTTGATATGAAACCCTTATATAAAATCCTATGATAAAGGCTTCCCACCTTTAGAAATGTGACCATTATGTGCATATCGAAAAAAATTAATATCGCAAGTTTAAAGTTGTGCATCCAAAATAAACTTACGATGAAAAGGTTGTTCCTTGAGAAACAATTCCTTGTCAGGAATCCGTGCTCAAGACATTAAAGATTATGTCACAAAAAGCGTATGTCTGTCTCTGTTTATTAAACCTTCAAATATTAATAATATATTTCCAAAATATCAAATCTTTACAAGTTCTGCAATGCCATGTTCCCTTTATATTGAAGTGAGCGAATGGAAGACGAAGAAAGAAAAGGATTTTAAATTGCCATGCTGCTTAAAACAGAAACTACCATTATAAAATCCTGAAGAAGTGAGTAACAATAAAGCTAAAATAGAGGAGAGCCCATTAAGGATGTTTAACTCTTAGATACATAAATATCAAGAGACCTGCTGCTCAAATCACTCTACTTTATTCACAGATATGGAAATGAAATGAAAACCAAGAAAACTCTTCAACACAGATGGAATAATGGAAACTTGCAAAACTTTTTCATTCATTCAATATTGTTCAGTACAAAATTAGCCTTCAAGGTCCAAAACTCGGAACCTTCTTCCTTCTTTCCATTGTCTTTAAATACAATAAGATCAAAATGGTTTCCAGTAATGAAACCGATTCTAACTAACTCTAACTGCTTAACTGCTCACCTAGTGGAGGTACATGCCTCGTAAAGTTCTATTACATTTACATGACTGCATTTAAAACATAATAAAATGTGACAATCCCTAATCTAAGGGAGCTGATGCTCCTGAAATATTGGTTGTCTCAATGACTATTGGTGGCTGAATGGCTACTTGTGGCTAAGTGGCTGGAGTTCCTTTGTCTGTGTCCATAGAAAATATTTTGCATTCTTTCCAGAGCTTATCCTGAGTCGTCGGAGCATTCTTATAACGATGATATTCCAGTGTAAACGCAACAACCTGAATGTGAGTAAGATTACCTGTGAACAATGTCTTCACCATCCATAGCAGAAGGAAATGCCTTTGGTAAGAAATTAAATACCGTTTCTCCCTTCAAAATCTGTGTTTTCTCATGACGGCCATCTGCTCTGCTTTTTGCAAATATCAACTGATCTTCATAGAATTTCCAGGACATAATATCCCCTCTCTCCGTCCAGCACGAGGGCAAACCTGTTCTTGTCAACTTGTCAAACGAAATATCAAATTTCTTAATTATCTCTTTAATTCCCTGTAACCGCTTCTCTGAGGCCTTTAGAAGGTCGTTTTTGATGATCATTTTATTTACCTCTTCAGCATAGAAGTACCTATCCTGTATCCCCATATCTCCTAACTCTTCATCTGTCTTGGCATTAATAAAATTTATGAATTTTCTGGCCCAATTCGATCTTTTAATAGCGGCCTGCTTCTCCGATAATAACTCCTTTTCATGCTCTGAAACAATGTTTTTCTCTCTGGAAATTATGTTCATGGAATCCCATTTTGACTGCATCTCTGAAATGATCTTGTTCCAGATGATATCCTTAGCTTTGATAAGGGAAATATTTCCCTTCAATTTCTCCTTGAGCTCTTTGATCTCATCCTCAGCTTTCTGTAGCTTCTGCTCATTCTCATGTGCTTTTCCTTCCCATCCTTGCATCATCTTGATAACTATGGCCAATTCTGACTGGGCTTGTTTACAATCTCTTTCTGCCATCTTTAATTCTGTGTTTAGCTGAATAACCTGGGCTTGAGGGTCAGCTTCACCTGCAGAAAAATCAAAAGTACAAGTATGGTTCTCGATTTGATTCTGTAAGGTTATAGCAGTCTGCTTTACCTTAGTGAGTTCTTCATCCTTCTTCATCAACTGCTGTCGCAATTCCTCTTTCTCCTTTTCAACCTCAGCTACTTCGGCCGCCAATGAGTGCTCTGTAGCTGGTAATTTCAACTTTTTCCTTAATGAAGATATTTCCGCTTCTGCACTTTTCATAAGTTTTTGAATTGCGGCTTTATCATTTGGATCCACACCGATTTTCATAATGATATTCTTCAGCTCTTCATTTTGAGTTGTTAATGCCCTTGCATTAGCTTTCTCCATTTTTCATTGTTTGATGACCTTAGCAAGCATGTTTTCAGTCTTGACTGCTGTAGCATTGGTCTTGCTCAAATCGTTTACAATCAGCTGACCGGTCTGCATGTGAAGATTCATTTTGTCCCACAAGGGGATTTTTTTAACATCCATGACTATGTTTAACTCCTTAAAGCTGCCGGAAGGTCCAAGGGACATTCCTGTCGGATGTGACAGAGCCATCTTAAACTGATCTTTCTCCAGATCCATCACAGTCAATAATCTGGTTTGGTCAGCAGGTATATTGTGCTCTGCTTGTGCTTCTATATTGGCCTTTATCCTTTGGTTCCTTTCCTCAATCTATGTGAACACTTTCTTCATGGAGGGAGCCTTCTCCAAGTGAAGTTCCTGTCTATTAGGAGATGAAGGGAAATCTTGTTCTTCATTGACCTGGAGAGTAAAACCAGGTGAATTGGAGGAATGGTCTTCTGCTAGTTTGGTCCTTTTTTCCTCTCGGGGCTCCTCATCATCGATTTCAATAACATCCTCTCTACCTCTTTTGCTCATTCTTTCCAAAATTGCAGGTGTTTGAATACTGGTCTTTGTTGAACTTGACCCTCCTGGATTAGCCAGTTTCTCCAAATCCAGTTTACTTACATGAGTAAATGCAACATACCCATTCTCGACCCTTTTTTGAGAAATTATTCCATGTGGATCATAGGGCCATTTCTCTCCCAACAACAACTGCGTCCCTTCCAATATTTTTGATACCTCTTCAAAAGCTTGTCTTGTATTGACAACAAAAGGGCCTACACTCATAGGCAACTTGTACATCAATCCTTTCTTCATGGGCAGAAAATGAACTTGATCTACATTAAGACTTTGCCTTATAAATTCCAAAGCAAAAAGTCTCATGGGAACAAAGGTTGGGAGCCTATAGGGCTCAATACTAACTCCATACAGCCTTATCTCAGAGTAATCTTCAAATACAAACCAATATCCAAATTTACAATTGGGTCCTAACTGTAAGAACTCCTGGGCCTTTGGCAGAAAGCATGGAGGAAGAGTTCCATTCAGAATTTTATAAGCAGTAGACATGAAATGGTCAGCAAATTCAAACAACCCGGCTTCGTTCTCTTCTTTTCTAACCATATCGGTCCAAAGCAAATTTGACTGCTTATTTTTATTACTATCCATTATATTTAAACCAACACTCATGAACTCTTCAACATTTTGATATAAAAATAAGTAGACTACCAATGATGGAAATCTGAAAAAACCTGTTAGAGGGAAGGCGATCAATTGGGAGTTTACTACTTCTTGCCAAAAAGACGGGATGTCTAGCACCACACCTGGTTTCATCATCAGAGTGAACATTCCCAAGACTGCTTTATCAATTTCGTGATCATCATCTCTTCCCAAAATTTCCGTAATGCAGCTAAGAACTGGCCTATACTGAACATTGAACGCCTCCAAACTGAACTTTCCTGCTTCAAATTGAGTTTTCTCTGGACTTGGTATCAAAAACGACATGCAACGATTAAACTCTTCATTTGAAAGCTCCTCGAAATACTGAACCAACGAATCTTCGGAGAACTGCAATGGAGACTCATCTTCTAGAAAACATAATGCTTGACGCATTAATTGTGTTGAAACCTGCAGGATATTTCCCCCCTGGGAATTCATAACGAAACACTTGCCAGGGTACATGGACGAAACTAACCAAGAAATGAATTCAGGGAAGAAATGAGTTTTTGGAACACAAGCACACAACACACCCGAACTTTTCATAGCAGAGAACACAGGGGACTTGTCAGTGTTCAGGGTTACTTGGTAATGCAAGAGAGGATGGTTGACGGACGACGCGGTATCATGAACATCTTTCTCGCTATCTAGGAGGGGACTGAGACTTGATGAACCAGACAACGATGTTCGCTTGGCCATGGCTGACAGGAATTTGAAAGCAATTCGCGAGGCAATGGGTAATGCAAAGGTGGCGGGACGCGGTTAAACAGGGCAAACAGTCACAAATAAATCCAAACGGGACGGAAGAATCCCTTTTATAGGCTACGGAAACCATAATAAATTCAGGAGTGATGCGGAGAAACAGTTGACAGTGGATGACAGCTGTCTTCCATCTCAGCTGATGACGTCATGCAGGGGGTCTGTGAGTACGGCGGAGAAGTTCGATCCATACCCCCCGTATTTAATCTGAACCGTTGATCACAACATTTCTATGATTTGACCGGTCAATTGCGGGGGGTCGGGTTTTGATAACCGTCGGGCTAATTCACCCCCCGCAATTGCATATCCATAAGCTTCTCTGTATGATTGCAACTTCCGCTCGGGAAGTTGCTCGGGTCTTAACCTTAATATATATATATATATATATATATATATATATATATATATATATATATCAACCTAAGGTTGATGACCGCTTCATGTATATGAATAAAAATGGAAATACATTGCATTCCTCTCTTTTTTTATGCTAAAGTATTAAAGACTTCATACTATAGCATATTTTCGCATTCTTATTATTTTTTTTAATTTTTTTTCTTTTAAAATTTCAAAATGAAATATAAAA